>JARFIW010001778.1:1800000-2327500 GCA_036346225.1 Platerodrilus igneus | reverse complement strand
TCCACAATCCACAATCCACAATCCATAATCTATAATCTATAATCTATAATCTATAATCTATAATCTATAATCTATAATCTATAATCTATAATCTATAATCTATAATCTATAATCTATAATCTATAATCTATAATCTATAATCTATAATCTATAATCTATAATCTATAATCTATAATCTATAATCTATAATCTATAATCTATAATCTATAATCTATAATCTATAATCTATAATCTATAATCTATAATCTATAATCTATAATCTATAATCTATAATCTATAATCTATAATCTATAATCTATAATCTATAATCTAAAATTTCTAAGAAAGGTTTGCCATGATTTTTCCACATATAACCGTATTCTGAATGGTCTAATTAGCTATCTGCAATGACGTAGTTTAACGATGAGTGATATAGATTACTTGTGGTTGGTGACAGTGTCAATAAACATTTAAGGTTCTGTGTACTTTTTAATTACCAATTTTCTAAAATCCTTAATTGAATGCGTGCTTTATTCATCAAGTAAGTTTTCGATTCACCAAAACCTGTTTTATTTATGAAACTCTATATGTCAAAAAACTTTTTAGACAAATAATCGAACAAAAATGAGTAACTAAATTTCAATTAAAATAAATATGGTTCATTTGGAAGTTGGATATTTTAATTATGGCTGTCATAATTCTAATAAAAAATGAATAAAATAAAAAAATTACTAGTAAGTACTAGTTAAAATCTGAAGAAAATGTTTAATAGAAATTATCAAAGCATAACATGTATACGCAGTCGCACAACCCACATAAATGTAAAAATGTAGAAGGAAAATCGTTTTTAGAACGTTTTCAATTTAATCTGATTCACGCCTACATTGTTGGAACTAACCTATTGTACATATAGGACAGCATTACGTAGTAGAAACAGTTTCAACCCCATCTTACGTTAAAAATCCCCATGCATTTAAATAATTATAGAAACGCTTTTAAATGCAAATACGAAACAAAAATGACGTTGTGAATTTTTTTCTTTACTTAAAGGTAGTAGTCCAATATGGGAACAACCAATAAAACAAAATTATTCACATTGACGTATAAAACATATAAAATCGGCATACAAAGTGGCATCTCTTTTGCGTACAGAATCTGGAATGAAAGAAAAGACGAATGTCTAGCGTATATCATTCAGTTCTGGATTCGAAGCGTGAGTCTCAATGCTATTTGAATACCGCCATATTACACACGAAGTAGCAATAGCCACGTCTCTCGTCAATATGTTTGTTGAATACACTACGTCTGTCGAATAAGAAATAAACTTTAGGTTACCCAGTTCATGCAAAAGAGGAGCTATTTGGAAGAGAGCATGTTTAAATTGGAGTGGAATCTGAATTTCATGCCACGAATTGTATAAAAATGTAACGCGAAATTATTTTTATTATGCTAAGTTTTGTTCGTTGTTATTCTTCTAATATTAGTCGTTGATGAGAATGCAGTTAAGGGGTCCTGACGCGACATCTAACAAAAACAATAGAATCATATGTAATAAAGATTACTTATTATTCATCACTCCAAATTCCCAATTTAATTTGGACAGGTGTATCCCAGGTAAAAATTTCGCTTCCTAGCAATGTAGTTGCTTTAGGTGGAGCATTGGAAAATCAAATGTAAGGACAAGTGTATCGCTGGTAAGTCAGTTTGGCAGGCAGTTGATATTTTTAACTCATTAGCGCCTGAATTTTGGATATTTTGATTTCACTGTTTTTAGTGATATATTTAGTCTTAGAAATTGTGACTAACTAACAAAAAAGGATAAGAAAAAATATTCCAACTCCGACCATTCTTGACATAAGAGCTGTTGCCACTTGGCAACATTAGGCGTCTGAACTACCGCTAAATCGATCATTTAGTGTTGACGTTAAAATAAAACTACTTTTAGAAGTAATACATTTTCTAAACAATGGAAAAATTAGTAAAATAAGTACTAAAAATAAAAATTACACAATATAACCTATTAACGGGAATGTAAAGGTATAAAGCAATTGACACATAAAGCCACATTGCATCTGGAACACGTTGTCCTTGCAACCGATTTACAGGTTTTTAGAGCGCACCTTCTTTTTTCTTTTCATCTGTATATTGTACAAGGTGATCAACTCTATCAAATCGAATCTCGTTGGAGATTCGACTATCGGCGGAAGATGCTGAAGATACCGATGGTCTTCCAACTCCTTTAGAAGAGACACCATATTTTGCTAAATATATTTCAGCTACTCCTCTTTTAAAATCTGACAACTAATTTAGTTGTATATGCTTTATTGTATAGGATTCAACTGTTTTGTAGTGCAGCATCGAACAACCAAGTTATTAACCAGTACCACTTTTTTCCCTGTATTCCTATACGATGACATGCCACGTTCTGATTCATAAGGTCAGTTCCACCCATGAAAGCACTGTAATTTTTAATTAGTTTTGTTGGGGTTATTTGTACATTTTGTTTATATTTTTGCGAAAATATTTTAACAGTAGCTACCTCACTGGTACCATAGGAAGACGAAATCATGGTTACTACAGGATTGTCCATCCATCGCACGTACAACAGCCTATCATGCCGCTCAGCAGCTGTTTCAAGTAACCGCGTTCTTTTCGTGCAAACACTTTTTCCAGTAAGCGGGCATGCTTCAGTGATACGATTTTCGTGGATAGTTCCTATAGCGATACAGCCACGATATCGTAAAAAGAAAAATAAAGATGCTCCCTTTGAACAAGTTGTCCATGTAGAGTTTATACTTCAAATGCTTTTTCCAACAGGCAATTCTTTTAGAAAACCAATAATGGACTGGCAGCTTTTCCAAACAATTTATCAAAGTCATCATTTGATTTAAAATGTTTCCCTTTATAGCTCGAAGTTTATCATATATCCATCCTTTCTATTCAAGCACCATTGTAACCAAATCTGATTGATTTTCCCTGAATAAATTACTTGCACTCGTGTCTCCCATATTTGATCATACTGTCATCGTACTACAAATGTTCCTTGGGCACATAATTTTTTTACAGAAAATTTACATTGCTTTCCTTTAGGAATACTTTCATGTACTAGAAACGTACTTAGTTTTGGCTGACATGAACCAAGTTTTACTAAGTATTCTCTTTGAAGGTCTGACAAAGAATTTCTGCGTATACCTGGGTCATGATCTATAAAGTAATCAGCTGTCTGAACAGGAACGCTTTCATTTTTATTCATAATTCCCTCTAGTGCTTTTTCTTCTTAAAATTGTGTTCTTTTTAAGATGTCGCCACTCTGCCTCATTATTAAAATAGCATGGGAAAGAAAATGAACTTGGTACCAACCAACTTAACTTATTTTTAGCTTCTTTGTTTTTAATTTTGGTCGTTTTTTTGACACAACATATACAACTAATTAAGAAATCCGTCTACTAGGGTTGATTGATATTTAGGATTTGAGATCAAAAACACTTATCAACAACAATAACCTAATTGCTTTTTCAAAACATTCCTTATGAAGATCAATATACCTTTGCATTCGTTTGAAACAATTTTAAAAGCATCTTTTCCACTCCGATTGAGGAATCTCCAAAACATTAACTACCTCTTCAGTTGTGAAAAACGTTGCCTTCGCAATTTATTGTTAATATGAGGGAATACAAAGGAGTCACAGCGTCCCAAATCAGATCTATATAGCAGATGACACATTGTCGACATTTGAGTGCTCAAAAAGTCAGGTGTTTAGACCGATTTGTGAAAGATCGTATTGTCGTGGAGGAGATTGATCCGTCTTTAGCGGTGAGTCTTCCTTATTTTTTCAAAGACTAATGACAAACAAATGGTTGTGTACCATTCAGAATTTACCGCTGAAGGTTTTTATGAACAATTGCAACATGTCCAATTTTTCTAAACAAGACAGTTTACTATTTGCTTCGGAGTACTTCGTGAATAAGTAACTATTGTTGTATTTAGATAATTTTGAAAGACCCATTCAGTCGACTGCTGTTTATTTTTAGGTTCATTCGGAAAGATTCACGATTTGACACCTATCACGACGTTGTAGAGGTGTTTGAATGTACAGCGATCGTATTTTTTGATCACTTCTTTCGAGCAATGGACATGAGTGAATTTTCGAGAGATTGCCAAATTATGTGGAATTCATCTCAAACCAATCTTTTAAACGGTCAATGCTTTATGCAATATTGAATGTATGTTGGTCTTACTAATCTCCAAATATGCTTTTATCTCATGATGTAGCATGAGGAATTTGCAACATCCGCACATGCAATGCATCATTGTTTTCCCGAATAACAGTCGATTTTGGTTGACATTCACAAAATTCGTCTTTAACAAACTACTGCCACGATTGAAGTAAAAAACCATCGATAAACAGTTCGAATTAAGTTCATTAATGCACTGTTGTTGAATTAATCCATGTTAAAGTTGTCAAAAATCATTGCTTAAAAATGTTCAGGATTTAATTCCCACTTTAGTCAGTTGCCAAATGGCAGCACTAGTTTCACGTAATTTTGAAAATAAAATGCCACCCTCGTACTTATTGTTTACATTACATGTGATTTTCCAATGCTCCACCCGAAGGTACTACATTGGCCAGGAAGCGAGTTTTTTTTTTTACCTGGAAAATTTTGAATTTTGCCGAATCCTTGCTGTTCCAAGCAAGGTAGGGATCTTTAACGTGCGTGACAACACTCACACACGGGACCTCCATTTTACCTCTCATCCGAATGAGGGTGTATTTTTGCGAAAAATGCTCGCCTAACATTTTTCAAGCGGACCGTGTCGGGTTTCGAACCCGGGACCTAGGGCGTAGTAGTCACACACATACCACTACGCCACGGAGCCGCCTACTTATACTTATTGTTTACATTACATGTGATTTTCCAATGCTCCACCCGAAGGTACTACATTGGCCAGGAAGCGAGTTTTTTTTACCTGGAAAATTTTGAATTTTGCCGAATCCTTGCTGTTCCAAGCAAGGTAGGGATCTTTAACGTGCGTGACAACACTCACACACGGGACCTCCATTTTACCTCTCATCCGAACGAGGGTGTATTTTTGCGAAAAATGCTCGCCTAACATTTTTCAAGCGGACCGTGTCGGGATTCGAACCCGGGACCTTGGGCGTAGTAGTCACACACATACCACTACGCCACGGAGCCGCCTACTTATTGTTTACAGCTTTTACTATGTACACATGAAGTTTTGTTTTCAATTCTTTAACAAAATGGAATTTCTTATTTCTCATTCACGAAAAATTGTATGGAGCTTTGCATAACAAAAATAACGAAATCTGCAACTTAATTTTAATATTCCAAATGGCAACTTCAAAAAGATATATACCGATATTGTTGAAATCATTCTTTATTGAAAACTTTATGCGGAAATTTACCCTGCAATTACAGAAAGTGATTCATTTTGTTAGACTCCAATTTTCCATAGAGGTTGCTATAAAATTTCCTTTCTCAATAAAAGGAGCATTGTACAATTAAGATCGTTCTAAGTCGGTCGACTGGAGCAGCAGTTTTATCAAAATGAATAACAAACACAATAGATTGTAATCTTTCTCTTATACGATTTAGGAATGAAATCTTTCCGTCTAAAATGCTGAATGGGTTATAAATGGAGTGAACTTATGTGTCAGAAAATTGGATTCGATACCAGGAATATATGAAAAGAAGGCAACTACTAAAGGGGTTTTGCACAGCAAATCCTAATACGGTAAAACCTCAAACCTGTGATGGGTATTACATAATGAAGTTCTAAACGATTTTGTATGTGCACGGAGCACCTGCTTTTCGATGATTGAGTAGAAACGAAAAACGATAAACGAAATGACGAAATGACTATGCTTTCGTGTCAAATATAGTTTTATACTTAGAAATTCATTTTCTTACTCTTCAAGCATTGGCAGTAACAGATACAAAATAAGGGTAGTGCTATTGATGGTTATTGCAATATGATCACACGTTCAAGCTGTCGCTTGAAAGTTCTAGTATTAGTAACATTTGGATGTTTACGATAGTTAGGTAACTATATTTGAACATTAACGCTGCAACTACTTGTAGTATAAGCAATTTACCTCTAAACTATGGCGAAACTAACCTTATGTACGCTTACGAAAATATTAACACATATAATCTGGCTAGAATTCAATACGAGGTTTATTTGGAAAGTAAAGAGCATTTGGTTGTATTTTGAATTTATTTTTATTATAGGCAAACAAAACTTTTTTTACAACATACCTGATACTCAGTTGCCGCCAAGTTGTTTAACCACTCACTAATACCCTTTTTAAGTTCGTCGTTACTTCCATGGTGGTTTCCGCCCAAAAGAAAACCCTTCAGATTTGGTAAGAGATGGAAATTGCCGATGGCAAAGTCCGGGTTATAGGACAAATGATCAAACACCCCCCATCGAAACTGTTGCAGTAAGTTCTTTGTCAATGTAGCAGAATATGGTTGTGCGTTATCGTACATTAGCACAACGCCGTTAGACAACAATCTGCGCCTGTTTTGAATGGCGCGGTGCAGTCGATGAAGCGTTTGACAGTAGGGTACTGCATTTGTAGTCTCCCTTCAATCGATAAGTAGAACATCCTTTCGAGTCAAGAAAGCTGTAGCCATAACTTTTCAGGGGTTCGAAGTTTGTTATGCTTTTCTGTAGGTGGAGAACAGGAACGATGCCATTCCATCGACTGACTTTTCAACGAACTTCGTTTGTTTATGAAATCGATTTGTCGTCCGTCTGTCCGTCCGTCCGAGGCCTTTCTAATGGTTGGACATCAATGTGTGATACATCAATCGATTCAGCTCGGTGTCCAGAGCTTAAGTTTTGATGTCAGTTAAAATCGGGCCACGGGGGCGCCGTGCCCCCGCGATATTCCGTCGGGAAAAAAAAAATTTCAAATAGGTCCAAAATTAATGTGCGATACATATTTGGACTCCCCTAACATAGCTGAGTCGAAATATGGTACCCCACACAAACTCTGACCACGGTTACCCCGGAATTAATTTTTATCAAAAATTTCAAATAGGTCCAAAATTAATGTGCGATACATATTTGGACTCCCCTAACATAGCTGAGTCGAAATATGGTACCCCCACAAAATCTGACCACGGATACCCGACCCCCGGGAATTAATTTTATCAAAATTTCAAATAGGTCCAAAATTAATGTGCGAAACATATTTGGACTCCCCTAACATAGCTGAGTCGAAATATGGTACCCCCACAAAATCTGACCACGGATTCCCGACCCCCGGAATTAAATTTTATTTTTATCTGAATACTTATAATTATTACAACATAATAATTTTAATTTCTTTAAATTGTTTTAAAGTAAGTCTACATTTGGAAGTTCGTTGCGACAATGCCTTGCATTTTCAACTTGTTGTTTCTGTATTGTTTGCTACCAGTAACAATATGATCCAAGAAAATCATTGCCATCTTTGACGTACCGATTGAGCATAGTTATTGCAGCTCCCATTCGTGTCCTTTTGTGTTCGTCCATTAAAAGTCGTGGGACCCACATTGCACACACCTTTTTGAAACCCAACTCACGATTAGCAATTTTATTAACCACAGTTCGTGAAATTTAAAACTAGACCGAACTATGTCCATCTATCGTGAAACGTCTGTCCTGTTAATTTTTTTCTCATCCTTGATTTGAGTTCGTCGATCACACCTATAGGTCAGCCTGAGCACTCTTCATCGTGCAGATTTGTTCGTCAGCCTTTAAACATAATGCACCATTTCCGTACTGAAGCTTCGTCCATCACATCACCATAAACATCTGTTATTTGTCTATAAATTTTGATAGGTCGCACGCTTTACGCGTTCAAAAACCGTATTACACTACGAACCTCACATTTGGCGGGATCGTTGATTCTGTTACACGTTTTAAAGACTTACAAACAATCAATGCACGACTGTATCGGTTCCCGGTTACCGCCAGACTAACCTAGGGGAAGTACTAGATGCACGACTTGGCGACAGAGGTAGTGGGAAAACTTCGCGGCTATAATAGTTTTTTCATTCCTTTTACTCATTTCTTTCATATTCGTTTTCATTTCTTTCATGCCCTATTCATTCCTCTCACTTATCTCTTTTTGTTCTTGCTTACCTTTTCACTGATTTCCCGAATATTTTTATTTAAATTTAATAAAGGAGCGATCATTTTAGATTACTGATCTCTCGTACACTCTGTTCTTTCTTGGCCTCTGGATTCTTTTTTTTTCGATTTTTCCATGTAAGCACTTTCCTGAGAACCGATTTCTACTCCATCAGCCCTCAAACTCTCACGAACTTCTTTTATTCTCTCAGTTTTACTGGAAACCAATCAGATATATTACAAAGAGAAAACTCCTCAAAATCCTAAGAGACAAGAAACTCTAATTTTCAGACAATTTAATCGAGCTCAGGTTGGGACGCCACTAATTTGTTGTGACTAGTTACAATGAACTGTATTAATGCGTATGTAAATATTAAATATGAAAATACTATCTTACCTAGACCCTTTCTTTGCCTGGCTAGCTCAACAGAAGTTATGCTGTGGAATGAAATGAAACACAGAAATCTCAAGAAACTCTTTGTATGAGCTATGTACTATCTGTCTTTTCGAGTATTTCGAACATTTTTTTTCATTTTACATTGTCTTTGTATATCTTATGTCCTGCTTCGTCTGGTCTGTTTTTGTATTTTTGCCTTTCTTTCATTAATTTCAGAACGTTTTTTGTTACCGATAATTTCTAATTTTCTTTTTATTTGTAACCCAAAATATTTCTAACCGCTATGTATAAACTGAATTTAATGTTATTCCATTCTGCTTCTACTTTCTTAGTATAAAAAATTTTTCGATATCTTTCAGCAATTCGTTTGACTTTTTTCAAATTTTTCGTGGATACCTTTATCTTTTAGTTTCTCAAAGTATCTTTTTCTGATCCTTTTTTCAAATTTTTTAATTTAAGAAAAGTTTTCATAATTACTATGTTCTGGTCAGTGTCTATATCTGTTTCTGGGTAGCTACTACAGTCTTTTACTTGATTCCTAAGCCGTTGTCTAACAAGAATGTAATCTATTCGATATCTTCTGGCATCTTCCACGTGTATCGTCTTCAAGCATGATGTTGAAATAACGTGTTTGTGATGGCTAAATTGTTTTTGTCACAAAATTCTACCAGCCTATTGTCCCTGTTGTTTTTCATTCCCAAAGCAAATAAACCTACTACCGCTCCTTCCCTATCCTCACCTACCACTGCACTAAAATTCCTCGTAATTATTATGTTTTTTTACGTATCTTAGTATGTCTTCGATATCTTTGTAGACCGCTTCTACCTCTTCCTCACTGTAGCTAGAAGTGGGCATGCATACATGTATAATTACTGTATTTACCGGTTTAGATTCTAATCTAACCATGACTATTTTTCGTTCTCTTCTAAGTAGTTTTCTACACAGTGTCCTATCTTTTTTCGTATAACTATACCCACACACGTACTTCCTTTCTCTGATCCTGTATGGATTCCCCTAAAGTCTCCACTCCAAAAATCTTCCGCGTTTGGCCACCGAACTTCGCTGATCCCTACTATGTCTAATGCTAATCTGATCGGTTCAATTTTCAAGTTCTCTAGCTTACCTACTTGCTTCATACTTCTGACATTCCACGCGCCGACTCGCAAAATGTTCCCGACTCTTTCGAAGCTTTCCGATCGCATCCTCCGAAGTAGTCCGCTGTAGGAGATCGGGATTGCTTTCCACAACGCAGTAGTGTGTCCTACAACGCCATACGATCTCTATGGCCTCTGCCAATCTGAGTACCGAAAGAGGTGCTACCCTCTTTCGGGGACCTATCTTACTCTGGTTCCTCACTAAAGACCCTACTAATTTGGTTGAACCTTTAGTTTGCTCTTTGGATCACTGTAACGCACAAGTCATTTCACCCGTTCTAGTAATCTGGAACTTCTTCAAGGTGCAGGTCCAACGGAACGTTTAAGCTTACTATCCCTATAGAATTTTTAGTGTTGTTTCAACAGAACACTGGTTGGACTCCATCTCATAGCTTCCTCAACATGAAGATTATTAACCTTATCTTCTAAAGTTTCCGGTTTATTTTAAAAATTCCCTAAGTTTTTTCTGAATATTTTAAACCCAGTATTGAAGACTTAATGATGAAGATGATGATGATTGCAAGTACCGACAGAAATTAAAATACACAAACTAAGGAATACTAAACCTGTAACACCGTCATTCAGTGTTGTGTGCCACGTCTCGTTATCACGCCCTTCTGGCACTATCAGTTGTCCATAGCGCGCCGTTGTGTTTACATCGTAGAGCTCGCAAACCTGTATCGAAACCGATATAATATATTGTTAACCAACAGTGACTACCTTAAGCCTGTTACATTAAATCGTATGCTTATTTTGGTTTTATTATTAAATGTTTACTCATTTGGATTGTATAAATCTCTATGTTTTACTTCTAACCTCATTAAAAGAACTTTAACGACGGAATACGCCACCCACCATCCGTCACAGTGGCGCCCATATGGTTATGTTGTTTTAAGTAAATATGTTGTTGATAATTATGCAAAACAGTCGGTTTCTAATAAGAAAACTTTAGAATCTAGTAGGTATAACCGTTAAAATTTATTAAAACGCGGTATATTCAGTGATATTTCGAGCACATTTGTTATACCTAATGTTAGAGAAAAACGAAGTCGTTTAATTATTGTGTATTGATAAAACACGTGTGGATTTCATTTTGTTTCTAACCTTGGTTGTTTTTGTGCATTTTAAAGATATCGGAATACTGTTACAATCTACAAATTGTTATCACATGAACAAAGAAGTTTTAAACACGACAAGTGAATGCACTTATAATTTGCGAAGAACAAAAGATAAAATGGCCCAATCAATTACATTGTCGGATGTACAATTTCGTGAATTATTAACAAGCTTGCAAAACGCAAACATTTCTCAGACATCAATGGTGGTGCAAGAGGGAAGTTTTGCTAATTGTAAATCTAGATTTGATGGCTCAAAGTCAACGGATATAAATGTGTTTATTGATGCAATAGAAATTTTTAAGGATTGTATGAATATTTCTAATGTTAACGCAATTCGAGGCTTACCCATGTTGCTTGATGGACTCGCCGCAACCTAGTTTGAAGGGGCCAAAGATTCGATTGAATCATGAGATGACTTAGTTCAATCATTACGTGGTGCTTTTGGAACAAAAAAGCCACCTTACAAAATATATCGGGAATTATTTACTAATGAGCAAGATTTTGTTACCCCGACGGATATTTTTATTTGTAGTGCTAGGGCTTTAATCGCTCAGCTACCACCAGATACACTAAGTTCAACCGTAGAAATAGATATGATCTATGGGCTACTAAATATGAAAATTCGTGAACGTGTTTCTCGCGAAAGTATTAAATCATTTGATGATTTGCTTAAAAAAACTCGTGTTGTGGAAGAAAATTTAAAGGAAATTGACAGTGCTACAAATTTAAATAGTGAGGCACGCGTTGTTATTGATAAAAATAAAAACGTTCGGTGTGGTTATTGTAAAGTTTTTGGCCACATTAAGAGTAATTGTGAAAAGCTTATTAAAAAAGAAGAAAAGCAAAACGGTAGTTTGGTCAATAAAACAAACGTCTCGGTTAATAGTGAAATTGTGTGTTACCATTATGGGAAAACTAGACATATTCGCGGAAAATGTCCTAACTTAGAAACTACAGTGGAATCGTCAACAATGGAAGCAACCTCCTGCACCGTAGGTTCAGAAGTCCTTAAAAGAAGTCAACCTAGAAACCGTCCAATTTTGAAGATAACTATTTTGAGTACTAAAGGCACAGGTCATTTGGACACTGCTGCTAAACACAGCGTAGCTGGTAAGTTTCTTTACAAATTTTTACTGGAAAAAGGTCAAATATTTTGGAATGAACTTATAAATATTAAATTAGCAGATGGTAGTGAAAAAACTCAAAAGTTAAAAGTAACTAATATTGACGTTTACGTTGAAACTAAAAAAGTGAACACAACTTTTGTTGTATTACCGAACGCAGACTATACTTTACTTGGCGTCGATTTTATTGCTGATGCAAATATTGTTCTGAACTTATCGGAAAAATGTTGGTATTTTGGTAAAAATTGTGAGCTCCGGTATGAGTTAAATTTTGAAAATAACACAAATTGTGTAAATTTAAACGATGTTTTGGGTACGCATTTTGATAAAAGCACGGTCCTGTCGGCAGAACAGAAGCACGCTTTAGAGAAAATTTTGTGCGATAACCGAGATATTTTTGAAGTAGGGGGAGGTGCTACTCTTTTTATTGAACATTATATAAATACGGAAAATAGTTTGCCAATTCATAGCTCGCTTTATAGAATGCCTCCTGCAAAAAAGGAAATTTTAAAAGGGGAATTTGATAAACTATTAAAAGAGGGGATTATTGAAGCATGCGAATCCCCTTGGGCTGCTCCGGTGGTCCTTACACCAAAAAAAGATGGTTCCGTAAGACTTTGTTTCGATTATAGACGTCTTAATGAAAAAACAATTACTGATTCATATCCATTGCCACGAATGGACGATCTTTTGCATGCGGCAAAACGATCTTTGTTTATGTCGTCAATTGACTTGCACGCGGGTTACCATCAGGTTAGTGTTGCTGCCTCTGATCGCGATAAAACTGCGTTTGTCACGCTATTCGGAACTTATCGTTCTTTACGAATGCCATTCGGTCTTAAAACGGCACCGGCGACGTTTCAACGCTTAATGGATCATTATCGTTCGGGACTTCCTGAAGTCACATTATTGGCATATCTTGATGATCTAATTGTAATTTCAAATTCGTTTGAGCAACACATCGAAGACTTAAAAAAAGTGTTTTCGCGTCTTAGACATTTTAAACTACGGGCGAATAAAGAAAAGTGTTTTTTTGCCTGTTCGGAAGTAAAATATTTAGGACATTTAATAACTCCGGCAGGAATAAAAGTTACTCCTCAGAAAACTAGTGCGATTACAGATATTCCTACTCCGCGTAATGTTAAGCACGTGCAAAGTTTTATACAATGTTGTTCTTGGTACAGGAGTTTTATAGCAAATTTCTTAGATATTTCTAGGCCTCTGAGCAACTTAACAAAAAAGAAATCTGTTTGGAAATGGGGTGCTGAAGAACAGAATGCTTTTGAAACTTTAAAGAAATTATTGGTTAGTGCTCCAAGTTTGGGTCAAGCTGATCCTTCGCAACCTTTTATTATTCGTACAGATGCAAGCAATTATGCACTGGGTGCAGTATTATTACAGGGTGAGCGAGAAAGTGAGCACCCAATTGAGTATGCGAGTCGTTTATTGTCTCCCGTCGAAATTAATTATTCTACTACTGAACGTGAAGCGTTAGCTGTAGTTTTTGCTTTAGAGAAGTTTCGTGGATATATAGAAGGGTCGAAAATTATTCTTTCGACGGATCATCAACCGTTGAAGTGGTTGTTTTCGCTGAAAACACCATCAGGCCGTTTAGCCAGATGGGCTTTACAAATCCAGAGCTTTAACCTATAAATAGAATATTTACCAGAGAAAAAGAATGTGGTAGCAGACACGTTATCTCGTCCACAGTGTAGTGATGCTCAAAATACTAAATGTGAGCTTTGCACTATACATGTTTATTTTTCGAAAAAATCTGTTTGTGAAATTCGTAACGAACAATTGAAAGATCCAGATATTAAAAAAATTATTGATAGTTTTGAAAATTTAGCTGATGATAATATTGCAAATTGGACAGAGAAAGGCTACGTAATGTCTGATGGAATTTTATTTCGTTATCGTCACGAAGATGATGCTGATGAAGCTCAGCAAGTAGTACCGGCTCATCTAAGAGAAAATGTGTTACAAATATACCACGACGATCCTACTGCAGGGCACTATGGTGCTGAAAGAACATTATTAAAAATCTCGAAACGTTATTATTTTCCCGGAATGAGAAAATTTATTACTGATTATGTAAGAACTTGTTTGGATTTTCAAAGCTTTAAATCAGAAACATGCAGGGTTAGTTACAACACCCGCTTATGCGCAGCGACTTGAAACAATTGCTATAGACTTATTTGGTCCACTATTTGAATCGGTTGGTGGCGAAAAGTGAATATTTTGATAGAAGAGGCCGCTACTAAATGGGTTGAACTATTCCCACTTAAAGTAGCCTCTGCAGAAAATTGTGCAAAAATTTTAATAGAAGAAATTGGTATGCGTTATGGCATACCTAGGAAAGTTATTAGTGATAATAAAACGCAATTTATTAGTGCTGTCATGCAAAAAGTATGCTTTTGTCTGGGTATTAAGCAATGTTTAATTCCTTTATATCATCCGGAAGCAAATATGTCCGAATGAAAAAATCGGGATTTGAAACCTAGATTAGCAATTTTGGTTGCCGATAAACGTAAAACATGGTGTGAAAAACTTCCTGTTATTCGTTTCGCATTGAACATTACATTTTGTGAATCAACTGGTTATACACCAGCTTATTTAGTGTTTGGTCGTGAATTACGAACATTAGATGATGTAACGAATAATTTTCGACATGTAGTTCAGTCAGAAAATTTTGTACCACAAATAACGCCGTACTTAAAAAGACGCAATTAATTTAAATCAGGCTCGGGATAATAATGAATAGGAAAGACTAAAAAGCAAGAAGTATGCCGATTTGCACAAAAAGGAATGTCTTAGTTACAATGTTGGCGACAAAGTACTAGTGAATTTGCATTCACTTAGTAGCGCAAAAAAAGCAATTTTAAGCAAATTAAATCCCAGGAGGGATAGCCCTTATGTCATTTTAAGAAAAATTTCACACACCAGTTATGAGATAGGGAAGTGTGATAATTTGAATGAATCTGCTGGAATTTATCATGTATCTGCGCTTATACCATTTAAAGGAAATTAGGAAGTTAGTCCAAAACTTCCTATTAAAAGAAGAGGTCGGCCAAAAAAGAAATTGGTTGTTGCAAACACTAGTGTGAGTGAAGTTTGTGCTGGTTCCTCGTCGGGACGTCATTGGAACCAGAGAGGGAGTGTGTAACGCCGTCATTCAGTGTTATGTGCCTCGTCTCGTTATCACGCCCTCCTGGCACTATCAGTTGTCCATAGCGCGCCGTTGTGTTTACATCGTAGAGCTCGCGAACCTGTATCGAAACCGATATAATATATTGTTAATCAACAGTGATTACCTTAAGCCTGTTACATTAAATTGTGTGCTTATTTTGGTATTAATATAAATGCTTACTCAATTTTATTGCATAAATCTCTATGTTTTACTTCTAACCTCATTAAAAGAACCTTAACGACGGAATACACCACCCACCAAGCGTCACAAACCTTAAAATAACCCTTCAAATTGTCGACCATGAACTTTATAGCAGAGCGTACAACATTTCTGTATTGCATACGTGTCCTTGTAAAAATAATTAGATCAGACTGAATAATTGCTGCTGCGGTCTTAATTCTTCCTATTACTTCTTCTTCTGTTTTCAGGTACTCCTATAAAAAGAAGTCCATGGGGTTTAGATAAAGTGATATCGCAGGCCACATGTTTACACCCCTCTCCCCGGCGGGTCTATTTGTCTATTTTTCTTGAAACCGCTTGTCTAGGTAGTATCGGGCAAATCTATTGTAATGAATGGATGCCCCGTCATACTGAAACCATAAATTAGCTATAATGTTTAACGGCACACCATCTAAAAGTTCATCAAGAGTTTTTTATAAAAAAAATGTGTGTAAATTGCTCAATTTACTTTATTTGGTAAAAGATATGACCCAACTAATCAATCTCGGACAATACCCGCCCATACATTTACTGAAAATTTATCTTGGAATTCAAGTTAGCGAATACAACGAGGGTTTTCTTCATCCCAAACGTGGCTGCTTCGTCTCTCGTAAATTTTGTTTCATCCGTGTAGAGAACATATTTTGAAAAATTACATTTCTCACGACATTTGTTATTAAACCAATTAGAAAATTCTACACGTAGTGAATAATCTTGTGGTTCTAACGCTTGTACTTCAGTAAATTTAAACGACCGTAACAATTGTTTTCGCAAAACTTTCTATACTACTATTCACATTTAATATTTTACCTACTTAAAGACTGTCTCTCCAAAATGTTATTAAATATTGCTTTTTCGATACGAACAGTTCTTGTAGTTCTTTGCCTTCCAGCAGTATTTCTTTTAATTATTAAATTTCTGAGTCGTCTCTCAATACTAGCATAAGTTGAGTGATGAGGTGTTTAGCGGTTAGGGATTTTTGTTCCTACAATCATACCGCCATTCTTTCATTTTTTGAGAATTTCCGTATAATAATAACATGTTGGTTATTTCTTCAATTTTCCCTCTTCATTGTATATTACCAAATCAAATAACTGCATTTAACAACGCATACGTTTCGTATGTGAAGTTTGCATTTATTTTGGCTTTATAATCGACATTACTTTTACTTAGTTGACGCCAAATAATGAATAAATTATTACAATGTCGATCACGTAAATCGACATGTACCGAATTAATCAAATCGAATGACTGAAATAGAATTACCGTATAAATCTCTTTAATAAAGTTCTTGTTTATATACAATTTATTTTGACTACATCACTCGTTCTACATTGTACCGGATTCCAATTGAAGTATTACACGCCTATTCGACGTAAAGTTTCTGGAAATTCCTCATTAGTCTCGAATTGCGTGATTGATTTATAATAGTGACGCTGGCCGCTCCGTCCTTTTCTAACACATACGGTTATTGTGGCGTCGCATGCTATCATTTAATAATACGAAATATAATAAAATCAATTTTACGACATATTTATTATTTGCACGGCTTCTTAGAATAAACGTTTGTTTATTGATTAGGTATTTAAGTAGTTCTAAGTACAGATAATGTATTTTCTCTATTTTATCTCGAAACTTCAAAAAATTCTTTTTATTAAAAAATGAATTTATGTTGTACATGCAGAGGAGTCAATTATATGATTAATTAAAGCTTTAATTAATTTATAATGCAAACGATTTGCATTTTTATAGTTGTCATCAGAAAACATTTGTTTTCACGGTAACTAAAACATGTTTCTTTTATTCACAAAGTTATTTTATAAAGATTAAAGCGTTATCAAGATTGATATAGTTCTTATGCTAAATAAAGCGAGTGTTTTATGCACGTGAAAGTAAATTTTATAACAAACAAATTGCTTTGTATTTATATACTGAAAAATGATCGATTTACATAAGTATAAAGTTAGATTGAAATTCGTGTTACAGTATTTCTTTAATATTAATTATTGTTACATGTGTGGTTTAACTTTTGTAACACGGCGGTGCTATCGATTTAAAATTGGGGCTTTTAAATACACGAGCAGTGTGTTTTGCTTTTCACATTAATGCCTATGTATTTACAATACGTTTATTATACAGGGTGATTATTTACATGCACGGAATTGCGTTTTTGCTTTGCACAGGATGTAACAATGAATTTTCGAAGATTTTTATCCTTTCCGGTTTATTTTATATTTTAGTGAGCTAAATTTATAGAATTTGAGTCTCAATGACCTCTCGCGACCCCTTGTCACGTCAATATATATTGCTACGATATCGCCACTTGTCAGATGTATAACGACCAATTGCTTGCTGAGCGCCACCTCTTTGTGCCTTTTAAATAATTGAAAATTAACACAATTAAATTTATGGTATTTATGCCCCTACTAGCTCAGTGATACCCCGCACAGAGTGAACGACGATATAACAGAGAATTTTTACCCACTCCCTTCTAACACTCCATATACCTGAATAAGACAATCGAAATTGATCAAAATTTGTATAGTAAGCAAAGAAAATTTACACTGTACTATTTACGTAACTTTTGAATCAGAATTAAAATAAATATTTACACCTATTTATATCAATTAAAGCCAGCAAAAAAAAATTGTAAAGCGTTTTTAAAATTGCTCCTAATACTTTTTGTAAACCAATCAATAGAATGGAATAAGCGTGTGTCTGTCAAACATTTTTAACAATGGCACATCACACCTGTAGAGCGATAATATCGATTCGCAGCAACAAACAATAGTTCTACAATGTCACGTTTTTTATCACGTAACCACACTAAACGCTAATAAGGAATATGCCATTGATATACACAAAAGAAAACAAGTTGCATACCTGTATGTGTCGGGATGCTTAGCTTGCACGCCCTCGGGAGTGAATCAACACCGCATCGCCACGGTCGTCGGGGTCCATTTATCCTGTTACCATAACGGCATTAGCAATCTACAGGCAACGGCAGTTGGTCTGTGGCACAGAACAGTTGGGCTTACATAAAAGGAAAGGACCAATTTGGCTTCCAGCTAAAAGCGAATACACGCAAGATACCTTTTACTTGTCGAACAACAAAACGTGCACCGCTGTAGAAAATATTTCAATGCACAAGCTGCAGAATCAAATTAAAAATTGGTTCAAATAACATGAATTCAAACTGCAAATCCTCGCGTTATCAAAAGCGCAATTAAAACTGGAAAACACGGTTTTATCGGATAATAGTAGGATCTAATATTTGGACGCCTTTAAATGGGAAACACAAAAGAAAGCCATTATTCGTTAGCGGAATGTTTAACAAATTATCGGATACCTACAACAAGGTATTGACTATTTAATTTATCAAATAAATTTTCGTTTTTAAAAGTAGCGTGGATTTGAGTTAAAAGTATGTTAAGCGGGCTTATACTGAACAGGTACACTATATAGGGTATTTAATTTATGTAGAAAAATAAACGTAACAACCTATTACACAAATATTTAAATTACATGCAAATTTTATACTCAGCAAATATTGAAAATAATAAATGCAACATACATCCAGTGGTTTCAAGTTGTTGACCCGCAGCTTGCCGTGTTACTCAGTATTTTGAAATGTTTACCAGCAACTTGGAGTCGTTTGTTCAGTGATTTGAAGCACTGGTCCTGTACTATACCATTTATGTAAAGTTTTAACCTAGTAATTTAGTTTTAACGTCGTAGTTTAGTTAGTCTTGATTTAGTTTCTTATTTATTTTATCTGTACTTAGAGTCGATTTTGCTTTGATTTAGTTGTCATTATTTAGAGTCGATTTAGCTTCCCATACTTAGAGCCCTAAATAAATTATAAAGATTTTGTTTATCTTAATTAAATTTAGACTTCCGTTTTATATTAACGACAGAGTGGGATTGCTGAAAATCAAGGATGTTTTGAAAAGTGTTGTCTGTTAGAACGGATACACGGAATTTGTTGACAGTTAAAAAGATACGGAGAAAATGTTTTGTTTGTATTGTGCAAATTCCAGGATATCAGTGGCAGTTAGTGTTTGAGTAGAAAATTACGAGGAATTGTGAACGGTTAGAAGTTATTTATAAACATTTATGGTTCTGGGTTGGGACCGTGTCATTTTATAAATAAAGGTCGACGTTTTGCTCACTTTTGTAAAGGGCTTCATCAGGACAAGAAAATAAATAAGTAATAAAATAAAAAATAATATAGAGATAATATTAAGTAGACAAGTTAAAGTGTAAAGAAAAAAGCTACTCCTGAACTAGCAGACACACTAGCCCATTTAAAGCCAAAAGGTGTCTTGTGGCGAAGTAACTGGTGAAAGTAGCGAAAGTGGTAGTTAAATAGAGCGAGAACTTGATGCATGAGCGATCATGAATAGAGAGGAGTGTCGTAGCGATCAGTGAACGTCATGGTTCCGCTGTTGTGAACATAGGCTTCTTTTCCAAATGGGGGAAAGGTAGTAGCCATCGTCTTTATTTAGGTTATTAGAATTTTTATTAATTTCTATGGATTCTCTAATTTTTCTATTGTAGAAAATGGAATTCTGGCAATTAGTTTCGTCTCATCAAAGTTAGTGGCATGGCCTGTTTCATATTGGTGTTCGGCCACCGCTGAGCGACTGTACTGGCTTGTTCTTGAACATTGCTTATGCTCGTTTACTCTAGTCTGTACTGACCGTCCTGTTTCTCCTATGTATACTAAACCGCAACTGCAAGGTATACTATATACACCTGAGGCTTTAAGACTATTTTCGGAATCTTTTGGGGTTGGTAATATTTGTGAAATTTTATTGGTGGGTTTATAGATTGTTTTGATGTTGTGTTTACGTAGAATTTTGCCAATTCGGTCTGCTACTCTGTGTATATATGGAAGGATTGCTAAAGAACGTGTATCAGTATTACAGCGTGGTTTGGGGGTTCGTGTAGGATGTAGATGCCGGTTTATTACTCTGCCAATATCTGAGTTACGATAGCCGTTTTTTATAAGAATGGTTTTAAGATGGGCCAGTTTATTAGATAAGTGTTCTCGTTGTGAAATCTTAATTGCACGGTGGACTAGAGAGTTGATTACCGATGATTTTTGTGAGGGATGATGATGTGACGACGCATGTAGGTATCTGTCTGTGTGTGTGTGTGTGTGTTTTCGATATACGGAATGACCTAGTAGTCCGTTAGGTTGGCGCTCCACCAGAACGTCAAGGAATGACAGAGTTCCGTTCTTTTCAATTTCTATAGTGAACTTAATATCTTTATGTTGATTGTTTATGTGATCTAGAAAATTATTGAGCGTTTGATGTCCATGGGGCCAGATTACAAAAATGTCATCTACATACCGGAGCCAAGTTTTTGGTTTAAGGTCTATGGATTCTAAAGCCATAGATTCCAAAGACTCCATGAAAATATTAGCCACAATAGGGGATAGAGGTGAGCCCACTGGTGTGCCTGAAGTTTGTTTGTAAAATTGTCCGTCGAAGACAGAATAGGTAGAAGTTAAGCATTTTTCAATGAGCGTGGCCAGGTACTCAAATTCGTTTTCTTGAGGTAGGAGTTGTTTAATATTGGAGACAGTGTCTATGACAGTTACGTTTGTAAATAGGGATATTACGTCAAAACTGATTAGTATATCATTAGCGCCTAGCTCAATAGTTGCAATTAGTTCTATAAAATGAGTGGAGTTTAAAACATTAGTAGGGGTGTTACCGAAATAAGGTTTTAAGAAATTTGCCAGATATTTTGTCAGATGGTAGATTGGCGAGTCAATTGTGCTAACTATCGGACGCAGAGGGACATCAGGTTTATGGACTTTAGGAAAGCCGTACAAGCGAGGTGGTTTAGATTCGCGAAGTATTATGCGATTTTGGTAGGGCTCTCTTAGATCTCTTAGATCTCTTAGATCTCTTAGATCTCTTAGATCGCTTAGCTCTTTTAAATCTCTTAGATTGCTTCGTTCGAATAGCGTAAAGCTCTTATTGCACTTAGTTTTTTGATAAGCTGACAACGCTTAGCGTACTGCTAGCTGACGGCTCCAAAGAAAAGTACTTCTAGTACAAGTTGAAACAAAGTTAATGTGTGTAAGTACAGCTTATTATATTTTCGTTAACACTAAGTGTTCCAAATATAAAAATTTGGAAATAGAGTAAATGTCGGTTTGGTTGATTTGGTGAATTAACAACAATTGATAGAAGAGGCTTGAGGCTGAATTTTATACAATGGAAGTAGTAGATCAGATGACTTCGTGCTGATATGGTAGCAGTTTGCAGTTCTGGATGTTGCACTCCTGATTGGGGACGTTCCTCAAGGCAGCAGTATTTGATAGTATGATGGTAGACCAGTATGCAGTAATTAAATCCTCGTAACTGTTGTTTTTTTGTTTGCATTTGTGTTTAAACTGATGTTTTGTGCATTGTGGTACAAGGTTATGAACTAGAAGACAAATTGGGGACGGGTTACAGATTGACCCTTATCTATTGTATTATTTTACTGTATTTTATGTGTGAATTTATGAACATTATAATATTTGATGTATGTACAAGGTAAACGAGGTTTTTTGGGAATTGATGTGCAAATTAGTAGCACAAAGGATTAAGGTTTTACTATCAGCTCGTATTAAACCTGAGGATACGGTTACTTTTATGATAATTGAATTGAAAATTTTTATGTGGGTTAATTAGAGAGCTTAAAATGTATTTTAAAAATATGTTATTTTAAAAAGGTGATGTGTATAATGTATTAAGAATGAGTGGATGAGGAATTTTATGCTGAGCTTGAAGTATGATAATAAAGTTAAGAGATTTACCGTAGCAGAATTTCTTTTGAGTAGTTAGTTTCATTCGCAGAAAGTAGCTGAGCAGCCGTGGCATGTTTCATTGCGAAGCAAAAAAATTCTTTAAGTTTTTTTTTATATAAGCAGCATCAAAGGTTTGTAGCATTTTGGCGCCCATCAATGTGGGACTTCATCAGAACTAGAGATGGCTTTCCAGGCTCGAATCATCAGCAAAAATCTTGTCGATGGGCTTTAGCATCAGAGAGTTAAAGTACAGGGAAGATCGTAGCAATTTTTGTCGACCCAATTGTGGGGCCTTAGTAAAAGAAAGAATTTGCAGTAATACTGGCGCCCAAAGGTGAGGTTCGAATTAATTAGAGTAAGTACAGAGAGTTCGTAGCAATATATGTATATATGAGCAAATTAGCAATGCACCAAATTACCCTATAATTTCTTTTCTAGCCCTGTTTTGCGCGTACGCTTAATATATGTGAAATTTTTAATGAATAGCAAGTATGTATGAAATTTTTCTTTTATTAATAAATTACTAACTTTTCTATTGGGTTTTTAACAGATCTGCGCCTCGGCCAATAAAACTCTTATCTCTTTTGTGAATAAATCAATGTCTGTATACAGCGTGAGTTCTGAACTGTATACAGATGTACGTGACACTGCCAGTCAAATGACCTATAGTTAATTCTACATAAGCTATTTCTAAATGTGACAGTGTAAACAATTACTTGAAAAATACGCACCGTAAACAGTTTATATTGGTTAATAAATTAAGATTTCAATCGAGTATAATGGGTTAAGTGTTTAAAATATGACACTGATAAAACTAATACCTGAATTCTAATGAAACGTCTTGCTGCTGAACAATGAAGCCCCACTGCCTACAGCGACGACTCGAACCAGATGCGGGTTCTTAATACCTGTAGATAAATACGTTCTAAAATTGTGTATTACAGAATTTACGCCTTTTATTATTTTTTTTGTTTAGGGTACGCCAAAATCTTTAGATACACTTATACTTATCGCCGTTGATCTTTTCAGAAATCTTAGCTTTGCGAAATCAACGCCGTGCTCGACACCAAAGGTTCAGCCATCCAAGTGTTTCTTATAGCACCACTTCGACACTCGTCTGTATAACTTTGGTTAATCCTTTTCTTACAATGCACTTTATATTGATCCACCTTTTTGTAAGTTCCTCGTTACAATTGTCGTTGAAGGTAACTATCTTTCTTTATTGTATACTTTCTTACTTTCACCACTACTAAATAAAACTTCTGGATTCAATTAATTCATATCTATTTTCTTTCAATATCAAAACTCCAATTTCAGACTTGGTAGTTCACGACAAAACTAATTTTTTCTACTTTAAGAACAAATCTATCTTTTCAATTTCAAACTTCAAAATTTCACCCTTTTTCAATTATAAAAACCCCAGTATCCCTCTTTGACTTTTCAACCTCTCAAAAACCTCTTTTTTTCTTTCATCTCCCTGGAGATGCCTATTAAAACATTAATCCAGCCTACTCTTTACAATTATCTTCCCACTAACATTCTATGATCCATCTTTTTATTAGCAGATCTTATTGCTCTTGTCAAATTCTAATTTGGAGTAAACTAATACACAAATGTCATTAACCGTAAATTTATAAATTTTGATTAATATTTTAATATTTTAATCCTAACAACATGTGCTAAATAATTTCTTTTTAAATAAGTTGGATGTCTACAAAGTTGCAAGAAGTGAATTTCAATGATATAATGGACTTACAACTATATACTGAAAAGTAAATAAAATTTCTACATCTTATAACTAACTTAAATCTAATAAAAACGTACTAAGTGACTTCAAATTTTAGCTTTACATACATATTCACATGGCAGTAAAGTTTCCTTTTAAATATTTAAACAAAATTTTATGATATACAAGCAACAGCAGTACACTTCATTGGAACATACCTTTCAAATTTACTTTACGAAATCACTAACACTCAATTTGAAATCTTAAAACTTCATTTTCTCTGAAATATCATTTTACATATCTTTAACAAGTAACTGCCCTTACCATCTCCTTCATCAATCATTTTACAAACTAGAAGTCTATATCTGAGTGGTACTTCAGTGCGTCAAAGTACAAATATCATATATATCATAATATATATATATATATATATATATATATATATATTACTTATATTTAGACCAGGGTAGAAAATTAAATAATCACATCAAATAATTTTAATCACCGTGTATAATGAATATTATTAAATAATACGCGTTATTAAAACCGTGAAGCATAAAAATTTATTAGTTTCAGTAAAAATAAGAGATTTAAACCATGTACAAGACGCTTTATATCAAAAGAAACAGTATTAAAAAAGCTCTGCGTGTAATGTAATTATTCCTAAACAAATGGAAATTACGTGCAAAATTTATCTTAATTAACTCTATTTCAAGTAACCGGTATTGAACAAAACGTACAGATAATATCTATAGAAACTTGTAAAAAACCCAATAAAATGCAAATCCTAGAAGTGTTAGTTAGAAGTAGGATGTTTGAACAAACCTGCGTATTTTAAAAGGCAATTTCAGTTTAATTTGTTTAGATAAACATGTCGATTCTAAGGATATTGGAAACGGTCAGATGCTTTAGCACGAAATACAAAACAGGGTTTATTTAAAAGCTCTGAGAATTAATATTATTTTGAACACCTGCGTAGTTTAAATATCACGTACGGCGAAAATTGTGTAGATAACAAATGGTTTCAAAGAATCTTGGAGAAACCGGGGCTTAATATTCACGAGAAGGTGCGATACGGGGTTATTAAACCCAGATAGTCCACATGGACTAAAATATAATCGATAATAAAGAATATCAATTTGCACCAATACGAACAGGTTAGAAAAGGAAAGAGAAAATGCGTCAAGCAAAGACACATATAGTAAAAGGCGTGGTTTAAGCAACGTCACGAGGGTCACAATTGGTTGAAAATAGGATGCAAATATCAGAGGTAGAAACAACAATTTCTGTACAAAATTAATTAGTTTTCTCGGACATGTTGGCGTGCCGTGTGAGAATTTCTGCGATTTAAATGGGGCGAGTGAAAATTCGTAAAACCGACGCGCGAGCGACGGACTGGGAACATAGAATGAGAAATTCTTAAGAATTGTCTGTTTTGAGGACAAAAGCGACGTGCCGGCTATTCGCTATATATACCGGTGGTAATATGAATTTAGGCCTCTTAGACTTTTGACTATTCGATGCGTTAAAAGCTCTTACATCCGCGACTTGATTCAAGATGTTAAACAGTGCATTTTAGTTTGATAAAATAATTTAAAATTTTGCTCGTATATTTTAGTGATTCAAAATAGTTTGTTATTTACGTGCTAAATGTACTTCAGTGCACTTAGATACAAGGTAATAAAATTTAGTATCACTGTACCAATTAGCAAAATTTACAACGACAAATGTATACACAAAAGTAGGCAGTTTTGGCGTATATTGGTGAAAGACGCATGAATTTCTCTGCTATTTTTCGGGGGTGTTAATAATTAAATGGTTCAAATACGTGTCTGGATCCACGAAACAAGGGTCAGATATACACAGATGAGTTCCGGAAAAGCCCAGAAACAACTTTAAATAAATGGTGATGGAGAAAATTTTAAAAGCGTTGAGAATTAGAAGCCGTAAATATAATCAGGTTGGAATGGTGTGATTAACTAAAGGGACGATGTACATTGAAGCTACGAGGACAGTAACCTTCAGGTAAATTATACTATTTTGTTTGACATTTTGTGTGTGTTGAATAACTTTATAATTGATTTACTTTAAATGGACATTAGTGAAATTGTACTAACCATAAAATTTTAATTTTAAGATGAAATTTGCTTGTTTAAGTAGAAAGGGTATTTAGTATTGATGTTCTGAATTATGATGAAACTTTGGGTATGTCTTTGAGCTCAATTAGACGAACCTGGTTAATTAACGTAAAGAGGTGGTAGATGCTCCTTTATACTCAGACTCCGGTCTGCTTATATTGTTATATTAATTAGTAGGCATCCAACAAGGACTTTAATTCTGGATGCACGTTAAAGTGATAATAAAATTAATCTTGAAATTTTTTAAAACTGAATTTTATGCTGAAATTTAATTTGAAAATTTAATGTATTCTGAATATTGATGTAAATAGAGTTAACGTTGATGTTTGTGGTAGGAATGTGTTGTTTAATTTTTGTGAATGAGGAGGTTTATAAAATTAGGTGAGCAGCCGAGGCGAAAAGAGGATCACAGCAGCTTATGACGCCCAATCTGTGGGACTAGAATTTTTTTGTTGAAAGGACCCAGTTCCCGCAATCACAGGAGTATATCACAGCAATATATATATATATATATATATATATATATATATATATATATATAAAGTAAGATGTATCTGTAAACAAACTCTTATGAAAATAATAAGAGCCATTGACAAATACAAATCGGCTGGTAGTTATATAGCCATTAACAAAACATTACGCTTTATTAATTCATAGGATGGAAACATCCACTGACCAATGGTTTCGGCATTGTTAGCCTAATTCAGAGTGGACTGTTCCCAGTATTTCCCTATGAAGTAATCGAAGCTATTATAATGATATAATTTCGAAACAATCACTGTACTATGGCAAAAGTAAATAAAACCGCCATCTAGGTGATAAATCACTCAACACTATTCTAAAGTGTGGAAGTACATGAATTGAACCGAAACTACATAATAAATTTTGAAAATACTATAAAGTACGTTGGGCCTTTTGAGATTTACGGTAATGTTACACATAAATTTAATATTGTAACTAACAAACCTTTCGTGGCGACACCCGATTCATGCCCCAAGCATTCAAATAAACAAGAACAAGTTTAGTCCGCAATAAGAAAATAGTATATACTTTTCTATTCAAATAAATTCTGATAAATATATAATATATTATAATTATTATATATTGCCTGGAACTTCGGTCTAATTTAGTATTCTCAAAAACATTCGAGCCCCAACATTGAGCCGTCATAAATTGCCGTGGAACTCGGGTAAAATCTTCACCAACAAAAATATATTCGAAAATTTTATTAAATTTTAAAATTCGAAAATAGAAAAATTTTCGAATTTTAAATAATTCAAAAAAAATATTTCTTACCCGTTTTCCTTTCTTCCTCGGTTGAATTGCCAATTTTCTGCACCTGCTTCCGGCTAGCTCATTTGGACCTCCTCTTGGGTATCTAGATTCACTCGCATATTCTCAATCGTACACACACTCGCAATAAAACCACAAAATACAAGCAACATACAATCTTTTATTTATTACTATTTACACATGAAGTTTAATATTGTCCACATTATATTGATCACATTACACTTCAGGAAACCCTATTTTGTAATGTTCTGTATTATATTTTAAATCATCAAACACATAAAATGTACTCGGAGTAAATGGGCCTTGAATAATACCTTCTCTAAAATTCCTTCTTTATAATTTATTTTGTTTTTTAATCTAAGTAAACTCTGGGGTAGGGTGAGCTCATGATAACCCAGCTAATTATGCATAATGTATGCCCTTCTACTTTGAAATACTCTTACAGCAAATAAAAAAACAAAGATTTCACGTTCTGATGGAACGTTAAAAAGCTTTATAGACACCTTCAAATTTCTAGTTAAATTCCATAATAAAGTGATTTACACGTATTATGTTCAATACGCAAATAATCCACAATACCTTCAAAAACACTCTCATACGTCACCCAATATTCACAGTTTATAAGAATCACAATTTCAAATCGTTACCTGGAAATTTCTAGACGATCTCCGCTCTGTGGACGATGCCATGTATTTCTTTTATCTGTTCTGCAGGTCGTTTCTAGCTGTTACTAGACGAACTCCATCTAAGTTAAACTGCTAACGCTGCCTTTGCGGTGTAACCAAATTCCAAATTCCATTTAAACATACGTCTTTCACAATTATTTACTGTGATCTACGTTACTTAACGTCCCGACACGAGTTGGTTAAAAATTCTAGGTGATACCTCAATTAAAAAATGTAATCTCGGCACACTACCCGCGTACTAATTAAAAGGCTCCCACCATGCAATATAATTTAAATGATTTTCTAATACTTACAACTCGTGTTAACTTTCATACGTCGTTTGGAGTGATCGAAATATTAAGGGCCTTCACCACGTTGTTAAAAAACATTTATACACTTAGGCTGCCACCTCCTGGCCGCCTTTTCATCCGAAATCCCCATCTACAACAACACATTCTTACAATTTTGCTCAACCGATTTTTAAGTCCGCGAATTTCAGAGCGTCGTTATGCTATTTTCTGAAAATTAATATACACTATGCTTGTATTTGTCTCGCGTTCAACTAACTATATCGACCAATCGTATATTTACTGACGTCGTAAAGTCCCTCCTATACTATCGTTGTCTCTTGCTTATGCATTTTCTACGTCCCTTTCTAACCTGGTTTGAGTGGTACAAAATCGATATTTCTGTTTATTTGCTATCTACACCACGTGGACTTACTACGTGATTTAAATAACCCCTCATTAGTATTTCGAGAGAACGCATGCGACGGTTTACAATATACGTAGAATCTTCATCTTTATTGGAACTTGACATTTAAAATTCTGCAGGTGTTTAATCTTAACGAGCGTTTTAAATACATTTCTCCAAGCTTCTTTTTATGGTATTTCCACCCTACTGATATATTTGTTTGTTAGCAACGCGTCTCACCTTGGTATTATTGACCTTTACACGCTTTTATGCATATGATACGCCAATAACCGTTTAATTAAATTCAATTAAATTAATAAATTAATGGCATTGGCTTCTACCATTTAATTTCTTTGCAAACCTATTAAATAGTCATCATTATTCGTACAATTTGATTAATACCCGTTACTTAAAAATGAATTAACTAATATAACTTTCACACGTAATTTCTGGTTGTTCCTTTATACAGGGTGTTTTGAAATTGTTTCTTTTATATTTATTTTTGATCTTTTAAAACCACTATAATATATACATACAGGGTGCCCACAATCTATCTCCGTATATGGGTAACTTTTTATTATAGAAGATACAATGTTGGTTAAATTAGCAAAGTTGAAGAGAAATTTACGAGTAGTATGATGCTTTTTTGAAAACTCACCTAGATGCTCAACTTTTTTAGATATTTGAAAAAAACTGAAATTTGCCATTTTCTTCAAACGCTAATAACTTTTTAACGGTTTAACATATAGAGAAAATAAAAACTGCTTGTAAGGTAGCTCTTTACGTAGAATTCAATAGCGTATTTGACAATTTTAATTGGAAATGGGTTTTCAAGCTACAAACATAACCTCACTTTTTTTAAATGGAAACCATAGTTCAATATAACCCAAATGGAAAGGTTTTTCTTTTCTGATTACCCTGATGTAAGGGTTGATGTACTTATTTTCAGTAGTTTCTTCATAATAAAGAAAAAACGATTTATTTATTTGCGGACATCAAGGAGTCCATGGATACATATTTTAAATAAACAAAAAACAACTGGCATTTGTCAGATATTATTAGTTAAAGTGTTTATTTGCTCTGGGTTGCAAATTTTGTGTAGAAGACTTTTAAATTTATTTGATTATAATAGAGAATGTATACAAACGACGAAAAAATGACATGCTCTTTTGTTACTATGCCTGTAACAGAAATTGTGATGCTGCTGGTGATATGTATTATGAAAGATATTTGGAAAGAAGGCAGCCAGATAAACAATTGTTTTCTAAATTAGAAAACAATTTAAAAGGTTTGGTGCTTTTACAAAACCCAGTACTGATAAAGAAAATTCAAAACTGATGATGAAGAACGTGTGTTAGCCTACATAAATTTTAAGCCAACAGCGTCCACCGAGAAACTGCAATTGAGTGCGCTACTTCTACAGAAAAAGCTCGCCTAATTTTAAATCAAAACCGCTACAAACCATACAAAACCCATGTTAGCAATACACTGTATCATGGGGATTGTGAGAGAAGACAACAGTTTTGTAGGTGGTTTCTTAATGAAACAAATAATAATCCTGGTTTTAGTCACACTATTATATTTACCGACGAAGCAAAATTTACTAACAAAGGCATGTTTAACAGAAAAATACAGTCTACTGGAGTCAGGAAAATCCTCATTTAACAGAAGAAAGGCGGGATCAACATCAATTTTCGATAAATGTGTGGTGTGCCATTTTGGTAATAAAATACTTGGGCCTTTCTTCTATAATTATAATTTAAATGGTGTACGCTATTTAAATTTTCTACAAAACGAATTGCAAGAACTGCTCGATAATTTGCCACTTCATTTACTGCAAAACTTATATTATTTTCAGCATGACGGTGCACCTGCTCACAATGCTCAAGCCGTTTCTGAATATCTTGATAATAGTTTTCAAATTGGATTGGCAATGCAGGTCCTGTTCCATGGCCGGCAAAGTCACCAGAACTATCGCCACTGGATTTTTTCTTTGGGGTACTGTAAAGGATGTAGTGTATGCTAAAAATCCAATAACATTGAGCAACTCAAAGATAGTATTACAGCAGCTATTACAAGTATAAAACCACAAACGTTAAATAAGGTGCACCAAAACCTAATTAAAAGGTGCGAAATGTGTTTGCAAGCTAATGGAGGTCATTTTGAGCATATGTTAATGTAGGAGTGGGCATATTCGCATTAATTAATTTTGTTTCCTTTGATTAAGTTATTTGTATTGTATGGATAGTTTATTTTTAAGTATTTTATTTTTCTTAGTTTATAACAAATTTAGTTACAATAAACTTGTGTTTCCATTATTGATTTTTACACATTTTGTTTGTTTGTAATATGTATCCATGGACTCCTTGATGTCCGCAAATAAATAAATCGTTTTTCTTTATTATGAAGAAACTACTGAAAATAAGTACATCAACCCTTACATCAGGGTAATCAGAAAAGAAAAACCTTTCCATTTGGGTTATATTGAACTATGGTTTCCATTTCAAAAAGTGAGGTTATGTTTGTAGCTTGAAAACCCATTTCCAATTAAAATTGTCATATACGCTATTGAATTCTACGTAAAAGTTACCTTACAAGCAGTTTTATTTTCTCTATAGGTTAAACCGTTAAAAAGTTATTAGCGTTTGAAGAAAATGGCAAATTTCAGTTTTTTTCAAATATCTAAAAAGTTGAGCATCTAGGTGAGTTTTCAAAAAGCATGATACTACTCGTAAATTTCTCTTCAACTTTGCTAATTTAACCAACATTGTATCTTCTATAATAAAAAAGTTACCCATATACGGAGATAGATTGTGGGCACCCTGTATATATATATATATATATATATATATATATATATATTACTCATATTTAGACCAGGGTAGAAAATTAAATAATCACATCAAATAATTTTAATCACCGTGTATAAGGAATTTTATTAAATAATACGCTTTATTAAAACCATGAAGCATAAATAAATTCGGTCGTCTCAGTAAAAATAAGAAATTTAAACCATGTACAAGACGCTTTATATCAAAAGAAACAGTATTAAAAAGCTCTGCGTGTAATGTAATTATTCCTAAACAAATGGAAATTACGTGCAAAATTTATATTAATTAACCTTATTTCAAGTAACCGGTATTGAACAAAACGTACAGATAATATCTATAGAAACTTGTAAAAACCCACTAAAATGCAAATCCTAGAAGTGTTAGTTAGAAGTAGGATGTTTGAACACACCTGCGTATTTTAAAAGGCAATTTCAGTTTAATTTGTTTAGATAAACATGTCGATTCTAAGGATATTGGAAACGGTCAGATGCTTTAGCAAATACAAAACAGGGTTTATTTAAAAAGCTCATTCGGCGAAAATTTTGCAGATAATTAATGTTTACAATGAATCTTGGAGAAACCGGGGCTTAATATTCACGAGAAGGTGCGATACGGGGTTATTAAACCCAGATAGTCCACATGGACTAAAATATAATCGATAATAAAGAATATCAATTTGCACCAATACGAACAGGTTAGAAAAGGAAAAAGAAAATGTGTCAAGCAAAGACACATATAGTAAAAGGCGTGATTTAAGCAACGTCACGAGGGTCACAATTGGTTGAAAATAGGATGCAAATATCAGAGGTAGAAACAACAATTTCTGTACAAAATTAATTAGTTTTCTCGGACATGTTTGCGTGCCGTGTGAATTTCTGCGATTTAAATGGGGCGAGTGAAAAATTCGTAAAACCGACGCGCGAGCGACGGACTGGGAACATAGAATGAGAAATTCTTAAGAATTGTCTGTTTTGAGGACAAAAGCGATGTGCCGGCTATTCGCTATATATACCGGTGGTAATATGAATTTCGGCCTCTTAGACTTTTGACTATTCGATGCGTTAAAAGCTCTTACATCCGCGACTTGATTCAAGATGTTAAACAGTGCATTTTAGTTTGATAAAATAATTTAAAATTTTGCTCGTATATTTTAGTGATTCAAAATAGTTTGTTATTTACGTGCTAACATGAATGTACTTCAGTGCACTTAGATACAAGGTAATAAAATTTAGTATCACTGTACCAATTAGCAAAATTTACAACGACAAATGTATACACAAAAGTAGGCAGTTTTGGCGTATATTGGTGAAAGACGCATGAATTTCTCTGCTATTTTTCGGGGTGTTAATAATTAAATGGTTCAAATACGTGTCTGGATCCACGAAACAAGGGTCAGATATACACAGATGAGTTCCGGAAAAGCCCAGAAACAACTTTAAATAAATGGTGATGGAGAAAATTTTAAAAGCGTTGAGAATTAGAAGCCGTAAATATAATCATGTTGGAATGGTGTGATTAACTAAAGGGACGATGTACATTGAAGCTTGAGGACAGTAACCTTCAGGTAAATTATACTATTTTGTTTGACATTTTGTGTGTGTTGAATAACTTTATAATTGATTTACTTTAAATGGACATTAGTGAAATTGTACTAACCATAAAATTTTAATTTTAAGATGAAATTTGCTTGTTTAAGTAGAAAGGGGTATTTAGTATTGATGTTCTGAATTATGATGAAACTTTGGGTATGTCTTTGAGCTCAATTAGACGAACCTGGTTAATTAACGTAAAGGGATGGTAGATGCTCCCTTTATACTCAGACTCCGGTCTGCTTATATTGTTATATTAATTAGTAGGCATCCAACAAGGACTTTAATTCTGGATGCACGTTAAAGTGATAATAAAATTAATCTTGAAATTCTTTTTAAAACTGAATTTTATGCTGAAATTTAATTTGAAAATTTAATGTATCCTGAATATTGATGTAAATAGAGTTAACGTTGATGTTTGTGGTAGGAATGTGTTGTTTAATTTTATTAATGAGGAGGTTTATAAAATTAGGTGAGCAGCTGAAGCGAAACCAGGATCACAGCAGTTTATGACGCCCAATTGGTGGGACTAGAATTTTTGTTGAAAGGACCCAGTTCCCGCATTCAAAGGAGTATATCACAGCAATATATATATATATATATATATATATATATATATATACATATATATAAATTTAATAAGATGAAATAATAACTTACACTTTTTAAGCAAAGCCAAATGAACATTTCAAATCGAGCTAGTAATTGTAATACGATAGTATTTATCAACTTACCTTATGTAATTAACCACCTAATATATATATATATATATATATATATATATATGAAGTAAGATGTATCTGTAAACAAACTCTTATGAAAATAATAAGAGCCATTGACAAATACAAATCGGGCTGGTAGTTATATAGCCATTAACAAAACATTAGCTTTATTACTTCATAGGGGAGGAAACATCCACTGACCAATGGTTTCGGCTTGTTAGCCTCATCAGAGTGGAATAGTTCCCAAGAACCCTATGAACTAATCGAAGCTATTATAATGATATAATTTCCAAGCAATCACTGTACTATGGCAAAAGTAAATAAAAGCGCATCAGGTGATAAAACACCAACACTACTAAAGTGTGGAAGTACAGAATTGAACCGAAACTACATAATAAATTTTATAAATGACTATAAAAGTACGTCTGGCCTTTGAGATTTGCGGAATGTTACAGCAAAATTTATTTGCAAACGTAACAAACCTTCTCGTGGCGACACCCGGGTTCATGCCCCAAAGGCAATTCAAATAAACAAAGACAAGTTATTTGCAGTCCGCAATAAGAAAATTGTATATGAAGTAAGATGTATCTGTAAACAAACTCTTATGAAAATAATAAGAGCCATTGACAAATACAAATCGGGCTGGTAGTTATATAGCCATTAACAAAAGTTCATTAAATAAATAGGACTCCTTCGGTTTTAAAAACTGAAAATACTTCAGTAATTCAATTCGATTTTATATTATGAACGTAACGCAGTAATGTACCTTAGTTTTTATATTTTTAAAAGTATCGTTAAAGAGAACTATGCAATATTTATTTATTATATCTGGTATTGAAACCCATTTTTATTGAAAACCTTAATCAGGGATTTACCTTTCAATTATGGGAAGCAAAAGCGATTCATTTTTTTGAAAGACCTCTTTTCTCCATTACAGGTTACTAAAAACCCACTATTCTCAATAAACGGAGCATTGTAATTAAGACCGTTGTGGGTCATTCGTCTAAAGCAGCAATTTTATCAAAATGAATAACAAATACAATAGAATATAATCTTTCTCAGATACGATTTACGAATGAAATCTTCTCGTCTAAAATGCTGAATGGGTTATAAATGGAGTGAACTTATCTGTCAGAAAATTGGATTTGATACTAGGATTATATGAGAAGAAGACGACGAAAGGGTTTTGCACAACGAATCCTAATCCGATAAAACCTCAAACCTGTGGTGGGTATTACATAATGAAGTTTTTATTGATTTTGTATATGTCTACGTATACCGAGCACCTGCTTTTTCTTTGATCGAGTGAAGCTGAGAACGATAAATGAAAATGATTTGCTTTCGTATTGTTTAAACTGATGAATTTGGAAGTTCATTGTTAACCGCTATGCTAGTAGCAGTAAGATGCAAAAGCAGAAGTGGTTCTTGTAGCTGTTGATCATTAGACCAGGCTGTTCAGTTTCTCTAATAGTAAAGTTGGATATTACGATAAAGTAAACAAAACTCCTTTGAAAGTACAACAGTTCTTTATTATTAAGCTGATTACACAAACCTTTTAACCACTCACAGCTACAATGCAATTCGAACGTACCTGCGACAATTTATTCCAGCTAATCAACTACCAGTACAGATACTAACTTCTTAAAGCTCCAATGTAATCTCCTTAATTACAACTTGATACACTTATAATTAACTATCAAAACACTAACTGTTAAGTTATGTCGATCGCCACAATAAATTAAATCATATTCTAGAGGTATTTATTTTAATCAGTTGCGTAACTATGATTTTTGGCCCCTCGCAAAATTTTTAATGTGGGCCTTCTTTGAGATTTACGATTGGCCTACATTTTTACGTATTTTTTAATTATAGTACTTATAGAAAAGAAAACAACATATAATTAAAGACATTGTATATTAACCCAGTGGTTTATTTTACAACCAAATGACAAATTCAAAATTTATAAATTAATTATCATCAACACTACATATTTATACGCCGCAGAAAATTATTTACACCTTATAATTTGATACAGCAAAAAATATACAATAGCAGACATCTAAAATCAAATTTAAAAAGTATTTTTCCTTGCCTCTTTTGCTGCAAATTCATTTATCGTTTCATTTATATTCATATTTTTGGAAGTGTCATATTCTACTGCTAAGAGAGATAAATCTGAATTGTGAAGTGCAGTTCGTAATACTTTAGTACGTGGGGGTTTTTTGAATGCAGAAGGTGGTGTAGTAGCGATTTTTTAATATGTTGTTAGGCTTGGAGCCCTAATGAAAAATCCAAGTTTTGGACCTCGAGGCGCATGCACTCCAGCCGCCATCTTGGCTTTTAGGTACAAAAATTTGGTTTTTTGATAATAACTCAAAAACAGTGGCTTTTACGCCAAAATATGTTCTATACAAAGTTAAGAAGGCTAATATTTCCTACATTTGTTGTAAAAAATATTTTATGTTAGAAGTTACAGCTCCATAAAGTTGCACTATTTGAAAAAAAATGCGGAAACTTCATTTTGGTTGAGTTTTATTTTATTATACTTATTATATATCATTGTATTTTTACATAATTATAAAAAAACCAAAAAGGCACTTGAATACAAAATTTGTGTTACATTTTTACATTGAATGTTTTTGGTAGTGGTATGTTAGCTATAAATGGATGTAGGGTCGTTTGATGAGCTGTTTTAATTTTAAAGGGTTCTCTCTCTGCATAATCTAACTAATGTTTTTTTACGGTTCCGAGGCTAATTAGTGTTTTTGAAGATCCGGTGTCGAATAGTAATTTAAATTCTGCGTAGGGTATTTCTGTATATGGCAATACTTGTTGATTGATATTATTTAAATTGGTTACGTTTGGTCGTTTATAAATCGGTCTATCTGAAAATTTGAGCATGCATTTTCTTCGTCGGTTCTTGGTAGTTTTCACATGGGTCGTTATGTTCGTAAGTCTCTAATTGGTTTGTTTCTTCGTTAGGTTCTTCTATTTCTTGGTAAAATAATTTTTCTGATATAAAGCTTCGTTTTTGATTATGGCTTGGTCGAATTTGTAATATTTTGTATTTTGTTACTAGTTGAGGTATCCATAGGGGTTGGTTTGTAATAATTGTTAAAGTTATTATTATTGTTATTATTCATTGGCGGATTTCTAATAGGGTTCGCGCTGAATGCTGGTCTTTGTTGGTTCATATTTTGGTTGAATCTTGATGTGAATGTGGGCTTCGTAAAATTTGAATTAAACGTTGGTGTTGGAAAATGTTTGAATTGATTATTAAAATTTGTGTTATTAAAATTTTAGTTGTTACTTTGCGATTGGTTTATTTCTGCATTAAATGGGGTAAATTTTGGTTGGGTGGTTGTTTGTCTTGCGGCTTGTATGGTTTTATTGGTGAATAATTTTTATTGGCGTTGGGATTATATAGTCTGTTTCGATAATACATTACGTTTTCTTCTACTATGATCACATTCATGGTTTCTTCTAAATTTTGGGGATGTTGGAATCTGATTTTATCAGATAATCGTTCTGGCGGTGTATTTATATAGGTGTCCAGTGCCATTTCGTTATACATTTTTGTTTTTAGTAAGCGGATATTTTGAACGGGTTCTTCGATTTTTAATTTTGTTAATATTAAACTTCTTACATCTTTACATTTCATTTCGACTTGATACAGGGATTAATTACTTCCCATTCTTAGGTTTATTAAGTCGCGCATAAAACATTTGATGTTTTGTTGGTCTCCGAAATAATTAATCAATATGCCTTTAAATTCTTCCCACTGTTCTAAATCATCTCGGCTGGCTATTAGCGTATGTGCTCGTCCGGTCAGTTCACTTATTAGCATGCGTAAAACTAGTAGATTGCTTTCATTATCTCCTGGTTTGTAACCGGTTTTCAAAAATATTTCATACACTGTAATAAAATTTACTAGCAAAGCTTGACCTCCGTTGAATTGGGGTATGATCTTTAGGTAAATTTTCATATCTGAATTCATGATTGTTAAGGGTTGTTCCAGTACTTAATAGTTACTTTCGGTTTTAATTAATTTTAATTTTTGTAAAAATTGAGGTTTATCCTTTTGATTTGTACTGCTACTTTTTAGTTTGGTCTGTTAATTTTCAGTTGGGATTGTGTTGAGTTATTTAAAGGGTCGCTTTACTCATTTTTCATACGTAATTATACGGTATTATAATTAAATTGCGGGATTTGTGCTTGGTAATGTCTGATTAGTCGCTGTAGCCTTGGATTCGTTTATTTATATACTTTGCGGATATTAAAGTTGTCGCGGGTTTTAATTTTCTGAAAAGTTTCTATGTGGATTAATTTATTGGAATAATTGCGTTGTACTTTGTATGTTTTGTTGCGCTAGTTATGATTTTATTTTCTTTCAGTTCTGCTGATTAATTGAGTCTGCTTTAATGATTTTGTCTCCGTGGGTGTTGTAATTGATGAGTGCATAAGATGTTTCTCTGTAATTGTATTGTCTAGTTGCCTTGAATGTCTAAATATAAAGTTTTTAGTCAATTGCGTTGTTATAATATTTACATCAAAATTTTCTTTAATAATTTATACAATAAAATCGTTTATATTATACGTTTTAGTCTACTGAAAGGTTTTATTTTCACTTTCCTGATAAATGAATAATTTGGGTAATGCTTTTGTATAATTATATACCTCTTTAATTAATGAAGTATTTAATTATAAAATGTTACGTTTGAATGAGTCTTTTTAGTAATGTTGTATTTATTTATAGTTTCTTAGAGTTTGCAATGTGCAAATGGTTTCATTCAATGATGAGGGTTTCTGATAATCACAGTCGCGTTTTAATTTTGCACGCTTTGTTTCAATTTGTAATGAGTTAATTTTATAATAATAATTACAAAGTGCTTCTATAATTTACACACTAGGTGTTTAATTTATAGAAGTGCGATAAAAGTTAAGTTTGAATATTCGTTTCTATAGTTAATCGTTATTGCGTTTTGTACATTAAGCTTTTGGTGATGAAATGGTAAAACTGATTGCGTTCTATTTTTAGTATTTTGAAATCGATTTCGTTTTGTTTTAATAATTTGTGCGCCAGTTATGTTTTGTATTAATAATAATTTGTAATAATTGTACTTTTTAGTTTTCTAGTTTGAAAATTTCTCTTGCTTTCAAAATAAATTTTCTTAATTGCAAACAAATTCTCGTAGTAAATTATTTTCATAAAATAGCATAAATTGCAATAATTTAAATTAAAAAAAATCTGTACATGCGTAAAATAATTTAAAAAATTTTTTACTAGCTAATATCAATAAATTTGCAAAATGAATAAATTGGTTTTAAAGATAAATGAACTTTCATTACTTTCATCGTCACTTCTATAGACTTGGTCGATTCTTGTACTGCGTCCACGTTTGTTTGGTTTGGATTCGGTCGATTCTTGTACCTCTTCCAAATTTGTTTGCTTGGGTTTGGTCGATGCTTGTACCTCGTCCACCTTAGTTTGGGCTCTTCTAGCATTGGGAATTGATATTATTGGTCACCCTTCTCCGATTTTTGGATTCGTCGTGCCTTTCTGGATCCGTACGCTGCGCCAGTTACGTTTCTAGTCTTGGGAGCGGTGTATTTAAAAACTTCTTCCAAAAACTTCGTAACAATATTTATTTATTAAACAGAAATTATAATTGAATTTTGAAAAACTGATTGAAAATACTCTAAGTTGAAAATTAAATAATAAATGGAGTTTATTGTGAGTGAGTATCTTAAGCAAACGGCAATGTTAAAGCTGAAATACTGAGGACTGACTGACTGCTCTGGGGCTCCCAGGGTATTTATGTTGTCTCTGCCCCTCGCATGTCTGTGGAAACTTGCAGAGCTCATGTCTGCTTATTTCTTAATGTTATTCATTATACAATGTGACCTGCCACTTGCAGTATCACTATCGTCTGTAATACAATGTATTGCATCCGTTTTTCACAACTTTCAATAACCTTTATTTAATATCCTTGAATTGCATTGTTGCACTTGACTTAATAATTTCTTAATGATTTCAAATAATTCCTAATAAATCCTATTTTATTGTACATACATAACTCGCGCACGGTTGTAACGAACAAATTTCCGGCCACAGGCGTTTCAAACTTTACCCAATGTAAAATTGAAAATCCCGTTAGCCGCGTATTTTTTTCTATAAATTAGCTGCCTCATTCTAACACACCTGAACCGCACTATATTTTCAAAATTTACGTCGCTGTCACCAAGTTAATTCACTTATATTAATCCTCAATCCGTCTTAAATCAACCCCCGCTGGGGAGACTCAGACCCTCATTTACCGATTTAACTACATCGTGATGTTTTCAGATGAACGTTTACTATCAGACTGTTGCTAACTCAAATCTCAATTTGTTTTTATTACATTTCATTTCCCTAGTAATTCATCTAATGTCTCGACGTTATCATATCATTACACAATCTTTTTTGTCGCTGTTTTTTTGTCTAATAACCTGTAGGAAGTCCCTGTTATGCTGTAATTTCTTTAGGCATCTCTATAATTTCTTGTGATCTGAAACCCTATTGCAGTCTAGATGTATAACAAATGACCTCATTTATGTCATACTATATTTTGTATTCTGCTTACTTTGTATGGGTTTCCCCTTTATCATAGTTACAACAATGTGTGACTAAAATGATGTCTATTGCATGAAATTTATTCTATTAACGTCCTAATGCTCAAATTTTAGGATGCATTTTAATGAATTTCTCAACTCTGAAAGCTTTAAAGAAAAGCATGCGATGCTTTTACTATAAAATTTTATAAATTATTATAGAATTGGTTTATTTACATTATTGTGGTGTTAAATTAATTTGGAATAAAATACGGATTTAATTACCAAACTTGCTTCGTAAACACTATTTAAAATGAAACAAAGTTTCTACTAAGTTTGCGCTCTCTTTAATATTAGTTACGGAGAAAAACTGGAGTGATGTTAATCAATGATTCGTATATCTTTTATTTGAATATCCTGTCTAATCTTCCCGTTTTCTTACAGCGCAGTTAGGAAAAGTTATGAAAAATTATGAATAGTTATGAATAGTTAAACAACGTATGCAAAGTTAAGCGAGATTAATTTAAACCATGAAATTTTATAATCTTTACGGCTAATAATGAAATAAATTTTTACAACTACTTGACATTTATGAGAAGGCGTAACTTGGTGGTGATTTGGATGAAAAGAAAATTCCTACAACACATCTTTTCAAGTTGGTCTTCGATGTCCTTGGCTAGCACTGGTCTAAACACCCATTTTACTCTTCTCGTTTAAATCTGAGATAGATGCTAAAATGCTCTAATGGGATACGGTTACCGTTTGACTCGTCCATACTTCAAGGTTTACCACATTTCATGACGTAGGTCTACCACATTTCATGTCATAGGAAGACAGATGGTGAGTGTTGAAATAAAAAGCTCCTTTGGTATCAAAGTCCAACGACTTTACTTTTGAAGGTTATTTGAGTATATAAATGTCATTTTTAAATAATAGTAATCTATTTAGAGATTCAACGTATTAGACTTGAGGGTTGAATAAATTCTCAGTAGAAATTACATAAACATTTAATTTGATTAAATATTGCTTACGTCAATTTTATGTACCTTATAAATAAAAAAATCAAGTACTAGTGTAAATTAAAAATAGGAGATCTGTTTTCTACAATATTGTCAAGTGATGTAAATAAAATTTTATAACTGCTCGAATATTAATTAGGGGCGATTTTGAAATTTTAATATCAAATAAAGATTGTACCGATAATATTTCCTTTATAATAAATGTAAATATTTTTGTATCAACACTTATTATAGTTGTGTTAACCGACGCCAGATATTCATGTGTGAGGAATTGACAGCCATAAAATTTTACCTAAATAGTGTTGAATCTATTAAGAAAATGTCATTCCAAATTTAACAGTAGTTACAGAATTAGAAGGTGTATAAAATAATTATGTCCGACATAGCTGCGGACAGCGACCCCTTTGCTTTAAGTATTTAACCTTTTTTTACAGGTACAAGGTTAGTTGTGCGACAACAGAGCTTTTGTGCTCAGATGCGTTTGTACACTAAGTGGTTTCTACTTTCTCCTATTACTACTTCCCGCTAGAAATAAGATTTAATAAGGTAGTGGCGCCTTGATATTATCCGTTAATATATATATATATATATATATATATATATATAATCTCTTCAAACAACCGCGGAAGTTAAGTTCCAAGTTAGTCCGGAAGATTTCAGAGGCCGTTATTTCAAACGGATTAAATTACAGCTCTTTTGTGGCCTCTGTAAATATAGAGGTGAGTTGTATCTCCTTTGGCAACCACCTCAGGCTCAGTGTTTCGACTTGTAATTGTAATTAAAAATTATCATAATTACAATCGAACAGCTATAGCCCACAAACATTTTTTTTAATATGTGTCTATTTCGTCCGATATTCAGTGGTATGTAAAGGGGGTTAAGCAACCTCACGGCTACCAACATTCCCAACACCTAGACATTTGCCAAATTAAGATTCTTCCAGTAAGTCCTTTCACAGAATTAAGATTAGTTGGAAATATTGCAAGACCAACACCTGTACTTGTTTATAATAACCATCAAGTTTAAATATAATTATTTTTCGTCATTAGGTTTTCCTTTTTGGAACAAGTTAGACGCGCACTTCCATTGATTTGTATTCTGAACTAAGCCTATACAATAGTCTAGCAATAGTCATAGTCGTACAATAATCTAAGTTAGGTCTTTGACTATCTATGTGGAATAGTCTAACCTAGGAATACCTCTACCTCTGTGTTTTCCTATCTCTGCCTCTAATATATTCCGCACCATTCCCTCATGCTTTAGTATGTGACCTATCATCCTATCTCTTCTTCTCTTCTATTTTTTACTGTTTTCCACATATTTCTTTCATCTCCTACTATTTCTAAAACCCTTTTTGTTTTTAAATTTCTGTTTATGACATCTTTATCATACGAGTGTAGCACCACATTTCAAATGCATTTATCTTTTTTTTTGTTCGCTTCTTCTACTGTCCAAGTTTTACAACTGTACAGTACTATGCTCCACACTGTAACGGATTAATTTTCTATTAATCTCTACTCGGGCACCTTGTGCTGTGCCAATGTAATGGGATTAAGCAATGAGAGGCCGGAACTATAAAAACTTGCCGCTTCTGCCGCTAGGTTGGGTGTTGCCCCTGGGAGATCATGAGAAATGACAGGGTTGAAATATTCGTCGTTAAATCAAAAATTTAATAAAGTGAAGTTCTACGGCACTATATATAGCAAATATTAAAAATAGGTGTTTTCTAAGGTCCCTACAGAAACCCTATTGGAATAAATTTCTTAAAACTTTTAATATACTTTACTTAGAAAATTAAACCTATTAGAATCAGAAAATATCTATTCTTTAACAAATAACTTTTATCAAAAAAAAATCAATTCACAAAGTTTAGTGATATAAAATAAAATTATTATTTATAGAACATTTTTGTCTCTTAGCACTTGGATGAGCATCAGATCTGATGATCGCGTACATACATTAATTTAAAGCTTCTACAATAGTTATAGCTGTAAATTCTTAAATATAAAAGTTTAATCAATATTATTTCTAAAGAATCAATTGCTTTGAAAATTTATTTGTTAGTACTAGGTTACGACGTTTAACGATGGAATGCCGAGTCTTACAAACTTAGCCCTGGGAAAAGGGGGTTGTCAAAACAATATTTAGACCCTTTTGGTGTCCAGCAAAGAGTCACTCATACTTAACTACTAGTGGTTGGCGACGGCCTTCAAGTTGGTCTGGCACAGGTCCCGGCGGTATGTCCACAAGGCGTCGGTCCCAAGATAATGCGGTATTGCATGGATGGAACATTTGCGATCTGGTTGTCTCACTAGTGGGGTGGTTAAACGTATAGGGGATTTGCGCTACAATAAAAACCAATTAAGCAACTAAAACTTTTGAACAGTAGCTGCACCATCAACGACTTTCCAGCCCGCTTGCCTCAAAGATGTAGTGTAAGTGAGAGGATTAAGAAAATTACTTCCCAGGACAGTTCAAGCGGGGGCAGTCTTATCAGAAGAAAACTTGCAACGCCCACGCGCCGTGTGTATGATATAAGTTGGAAACAATGAGGTATTTCCTGAAACATAAATTGTTTATAGGGGCTTTTAAAACATTAAGTTGTTATTTCTGATTTTACAAACCAGGTTTCATATCAGCTAGATTCAACTCTGCAAGATTGTGCAAACGAAATGTTGAACTTAAACTTGAACCTTTTGGTTGAATCAAATTGGACAATAACAAGTTGTTTCTTATATAGGACCAAAGACTTATTAAAAATTGATGATCGACCTAATGCTGTAAATAAGTGGTCTGGACGGATTTTTTCAATTTTTTTTCTTTTCGCTTCTTTCGGTAGATTTCTAATTTGTTCAAATCGGCAATTTTACCCTTTAAAAAAATTGCTACAACACATAAGCAATCTTTTCCATGTTTCTATATTTGTTGTCTTTGAACATAGCAATTGTTTTTTCTTGTTAAATAAAGCACGGCCTTGTGCTAATTTTTGTTCTATACTTCTTGCACGTTTCCCATTTTGCGTTATTTGGCTTCCTAGGTAGCGGAAATTCTAAACCTCTTATAAGTTTTCGTTTCGTATTTGTATTCTAGTTTTTATTTTTTTCCTCCTTTACATGCTAGTATTTTAGTTTTGTTTGTGTTAATTTTCATACAGTATCTCATTGTTAATACTGTTTTAATTTCAATAAGAGCTGCTATGGCTCTTCCTTGCTAGATGCTAATACCGCTATATCATCTGCAAATTCAAGCGTATCAATCTTTTGTACCTGTATAATAATTCCAAATGTTTTCCTGCTTTTGATAGTATTCATTGTCTCTTCGATGTACAAGTTTAAAATTAATGGGATAGGGCACATCCATGTCACGCCCCTTTTCTAATATTTATTTCTCCACGTTCTTGCTTTAATTCTATTACAGCTGTATGTTTTTTGTATTAGCTATGTGCTATCCGTCTATCCGTAAAACTCTTTCCAATCTTTTTAAGTTTTTGAAACATTTTTTTCCATTTTACATTGTCGAATGCTTTTTCCAGACCTACAAATTCTATATTTACCTTTTTTTCTATTGTTTTCTGCATAATCACCCTCGGAGCTAAAATAGCTTCCCATGTTTCCCTATTTTGCCTAAACCCAAATTGATCTACCCTTAGAATTTCTTTAGCCCGTTTTATCATCAATCTTTTTACGATTCAGGTTATTTTCTTGACAAGTGTACTGTCACACTTACTGTTCGAAAGTTTTCACATCTATCCACACCTCTCTTTTTCTGTATAGTGCCTATGGTGATACGTTTGAAATCTTTGGGTACATCGCAAGTCTCAAACTTCCAGGTTGGAAGATACATTCTGTTACTGCTCGCCTGGCAGCCTTTGGAGTTTTTGTTTTCACCTTATCTATACTCGATGCCTTACCATTTTTCAAAGTCTTTCATGCTAATTCAAACTCATCTCTAAATATAGTATATTCCAAGACATCGTTTTCGACGTCTGCTTTATATTCTAGTACTGCTAGTTCCTATCCTGCATATAAATTTTCAATATATTTCGCCATCAAATCACTTTTTCTGCATTTTCTACAATGCTGTCTCATTCTACATCCCTTATATTTATACTATACGGTTTACTATCCCTAAAATTCATTCAAATTAGTATGTATGCTTTGTCTATCTTTCTTATTTCGATCTTAGTTTGTATCTCTTTGCACTTTTCATTAATCCATTGTTCTTTAGTTTTCTTGCATTTGCGAATAATTTCCTATTTTATGACTTTGTATCTCTGTTTTCCTGCTTCGCCTGGTCTGTTTTGTATTTTCTTCTTTTTCTATTAAATTCAGGATTTCGTTTTTATCTATGGTTTCTTATTTTCTTTTTGTGTATATTCCAGAATATCTCTGGTCGCTATGCCCAATATGAATTTAATGTTGTTCCATTCTGTTTCTACTTCCTTAGTATCAGAAATTTTCCCAATGTCTTTCAGCAATTCATTTGACTTTTTTTTAAATCTTTTATAGATATCTTTATCTTTTAGTTTCTTAAAGTCAACATGCATTTTTCGTTCCTCTTTTCAAATTTTTTAATTTGAGCACGGTCTTTATAATTACGATGTCGCGGTCAGTGTCTATTTTTGCTTCTGGATAGCTTCTACGGTATTTTACGTGATTGCTAAACCGTTGTCTAACAAGAATATAATCAATTTAATTCTTCTTAATTCTTCTTGGGTATTAAACCACTCAGAATTTTTAAAATTGTATTTATTTAGGTTTTGATCCATGAACTAAGATCGTTTAAGAATTTATTTAATCAATTTAATATATTCCTGTCTCCTGGTATCTTCCACGTGTATCGTCTTTTAGCATGGCGTTGAAATAAGGCATTTCTGATGGTTAAATTGTTTTTGTTGCAAAATTCTACCAGCCTATTTTCACGGTCATTTCTCGTGCCTAAACCGAATAAACCTATTACCGTTCCTTTCCTACCCTCGCCTACCAATGAATTAAAATCTCCCGTAATTATTAAATTTTCATGTCTTTTGCGTACCTTAGTATGACTTTAATAAATTTGTAGATCACTTCTACCTCCTGGTCACTGCAGCTAGAGGTGGGTATGTATAATTGTATTATTACTGAATTTACGGCTTTAGATTTTAATCTAATCATGAGCACCCTTTCGTTCTTTTATAAGCCTTTTTTTACACAGTGCTAAATCTTTTTTCGCATGACTATCCCCACACGCGATTTTCCCTCCTCTGATCCTGTATGAATTACCCTAAAGCCTCCGCTTCAAAAATTCCCCGCTTCAGGCCGACAAACTTCGCTAATCGCTACTATTCTAATTCTAACCTATTTATTTTAGTTTTCTTCCTGCTTCATACTTCTCACATTCCATGCTCCGACTCACAAAATATTCTCTGGTCTTCTTTTAAATTTGTCCAGCTCAACCTCCGAAGTAGTCCTTTCCCAGAGATCCGAATGGGGGACTATGTTATCTCCGGAATCTTTTTCCTCAGAGTATGCCATCACATTAAAACATTGTTACGTTTTTTTCGTTGCAGCCTCGTTGGGCGCCAAAAATTTATGTTACGTATTTCGTGGCAGTCCCTGTTCGGGCGCCAAAGTTATGCTACGTTGTCTCATAGCCGCGCGTAACACAACGAAAAATCAAAGAAGTGACCGGGCTCAATCGGAGATTAGGGGGGGTCGTAGAAAGCAGACCAACATACTATGTACGCGACTGTAAGGAGTTAGTGATAATACCTGCAAGAAAATAGTCAAGCAAACCTGAAAAAAAAAAGAAAAAGCATAACAGCAATGATAAGTCTAAATTATTCAGTACTTTGTAGAATGTAAAAAAAAACTGTTTGGATAATCTATTTAATATAACAACGGTAAAAGCAGTACAAAAATTTGTAATACAAAGTGAGGTAATATTGGGGAGTAGCAGAAACGTTTCCTCACACACCAATTAAACTTAAATCAGACAAAATGTTAAAAGAAAATAAATAGGTAAGACACAATTGATATGAGTAATTCAGTAGTATTGATCTTTCTTTCTTTCTTTCTTTTTTTTTTATGTTTTGAAATATCATGCAAGTCTTTTGTAGAAGGCATCAGAACGACAAAGATATGGTAAAGCAACGGATAGATATTTAAAGTAATAACAAGTAGGAAATAGTTCAACTTACAAAAGTCCTTCAGCAACGCTTCCTTGCAACGGAAGTGTGAGATTCACGATGTCCTACGCTAACGAAGCACTTCACCCTTGACTGTGAGGGTGTTGATGAAATTTCTTACACTTTACACTATTCACACCTACGTATTTCACTAGTGTTAGCAGCAGACATTATCATGCTGATGGAACTATGTAGCATTGATAAATTTCTTGTTAATTCTACTTCCTTAGAAAATAATTTCGAAATATTTTGTAACACAAATCGTAATAAAAAAATGGTAATAAAAATTTAGAATCACGGGCTTTCAAGGCACGATGTAAGGCCTTAAAGTAACAGTAACGTGAGGTGTTTTATTTGCTACCTATGGTAACAAGGAAAAATCTAATGCTTTTGAATAACAAAAATTTGCGCAAGCAACGATCTATTTTAGATTCGTTGGGGTTAGAAAATTCAGAAACTACAGTATCAACTGTCTTTACATGTGAATGAGATACCTGTTTATAAGAAGCAACCTTTTTTTTCTACTAAACTTGCTACAACTGTATCATCATTTGTTTTTGAAGCACTCAAGCTTAAAACTGTATTTGGATAATCCAAAGTATGCACTACTCTGATAACAAAAGGACCACCAGACTAGATCGCACACACATTAATCCTAAAGAAAGAATCGGTCACAACTAAAACCACAAATTAGTAAAGTACGCGTATCACTAAAGTAAGTCAATGTTCCGTAAAACGCACGTGCAGGTCGAGTAAACACGTTCGCCTATCAAGCATACTTCCTTCAAAAGGAATTAGAACTCCACTTTATACAGTTAAAATACAACTTTTATTTTACAAAAAAAAATCAACCAAAAACATGCCGTGCTTGTTCAGGAACAATACGAAAATTAATCCCGCATTAATTCTCACTATTGTCAAAAGCAGAAAGAAGCAGTATTTTCAACGTACTTAATATATCGGAACAAAGAACAAAACTCTACTCCCCGTCTGTTTATCAATTCGTCGCCATTACAACCGCCCATCGTCTCTCATCCAGACTTGCATATCCACATAAGGAACAAAACCCATATATCCACGGCAAGACAAGAACAATGCAATCTATAATTAATTACACGATGCATTCGCCTAAGGAGTTAATAAATATTAAATATAGAAATAGTAATTTGTAGAAATGTATTTATAAATTGGGAAACAGCGTAAAATGTTAAAACTACAAAAATGCCCGTTACAAATTCCCCCCTAGCAAAATAAAGACATCGGGGTGAAAGAAAAAAACGACAGACACGGAACCAAGCAAAAAAATTTTTATCCGGTTCGAAGGACCAACACCAGTATAAAAGAAAGAACATTTTTCCAAACGAAGACAAAGTCATCTATCGTAACCAACAACGACAGAACAGGTAAAGAAAGCATCAAGTAAACACCCAATGAGGATTAAAGGTCTTAGCTACTTTCAAAAGCGTCAAAAGACGGATGTCCCCAAAAGGGACATTTCTGTTCTCCATCTCGAAGAAAAGTTTTGGTTTCCCGCGGAGAAACCAAGAGAAAAGAAAAAAAACGAGGAAGAAAACTCGTAGCAAACCAACTAGACGACACAACTGTCAACCTCAAGTGTGCAGCAAAGAAAGACCAAGACAAAGAAAAGGGCAAAGGCAATCTAGTACACAATTTAGAATACTTCCACCTGAGGTAACACAGATTCGTATGAAACGATTACTCAAGCAAAGTATGGCTAACAGACCTACAAAAGCGACCAAGTCGAAATTCCTAAAGGAAAAGAAAATAGATCTGAAGCTTACCTCAAGGAATGGATGTAGAAAACGACTACAATAGTCGAATAGTGAAGAAATGGTGGAACTAACCAGAAGAAAAAGTCACGGGATGGGCTAGCTACAAAAAGATGAATAGGAATACAAAATGGGCGCCAGTGTTTTCGGACACAAGCTTATCAGAGAAAACACAAGACCAATAAGCCACAGAAAGAATACTTAAGAACAGACATAGTGAGAGAATAAAAATGACATAAAAAGATGCAAAGACAATTAAGATTAAGTTTAGGATTAAAATACAATAAACAGAGACAGATGAAAAATTAAGATAAAAAATGTTGTAAGAAAGAACCAAAAATGTATTAGAATAGGTAATAAGTAGTAGAGAACAGAAGAAAACGATTCAGATTTAGCTTTGAATGGTAAATAAAGTAATAATGATAGATAGAAACAAGTAGAAGTACAAAAGAATTCGAATTTTAAAAGGAGCGTATTTACTTTATTCTCTAAAGAGAATGGTTATTTGAAGATAATAGCCCCACGTTTATCGAGCCCCACGTTTATCGAGCTCCACGTTTGTCGAGCCCCACGTTTATCGGACCCCACGTTTATCGGGCCCACGTTGGGGGCCAAATTTTGTTACGTATTTCTAGGACCCCCCTAATCTCCGATTGAGCCCGGTCACTTCTTTGATTTTTCTTTGTGTTACGCGCGGCTATGAGACAACGTAACATAACTTTGGCGCCAGAACAGGGACTGCCACGAAATAAGTAACATAAATTTTTGGCGCCCAACGAGGCTGCAACGAAAAAAAACGTTTTTTTTTCACTATTTTCAAAGCAACAGAAACAATTAGTAGAGTAACGCGCATCGTTAAAACACGTCCGTCAATCAAGCATACTTCCTTCAAAAGGAATTAAAACTCCACTTTATACAGTTAAAATACAACTTTTATTTCGCAAAAAAAATCAACCAAAAACATGCCGTGCTTGTTCAGCAACAATACGAAAATTAATCCCGCATTAATTCTCACTATTGTCAAAAGCAGAAAAAAGCAGTATTTTCAACGTACTTAATATATCGGAACAAAGAACAAAACTCTACTCCCCGTCTGTTTATCAATTCGTCGCCATTACAACCGCTCATCGTCTCTTATCCAGACTTGCATATCCACATAAGGAACAAAACCCATATCCACGGCAAGACAAGAACGATGCAATCTATAATTAATTACACGATGCATTCGCCTAAGGAGTTAATAAATATTAAATATAGAATTAGTAATTTGTAGAAGTGTATTTATAAATTGGGAAACAGCGTAAAATGTTAAAACTACAAAATGCCCGTTACAACATTTTCAGTAAACTGTGTGCTTTGGAGGTAATATGGTGGTTTCCCGTTGCCTTCCACATCGTAGTAGTGTCTCTTAGAGTATCATGCCGGCCTTCAAGGTTTCTGCCACTCCAAGTACCGTAAGAGCTGCTGCCCTCTTTCGGGACGTGTTTTACTTTGGGTGCCTCACTTAAGTCCCCACTAATTTGCTTAAACCTATAGTTCGGCTGTTTAGCTCGCTGAAACACGCAAGCCATTCTACCCGTTCTAGTATTTTAGAACATCAAAGTGCAGGTCTGTTCAGAATGGAATTATATATATATATATATATATATATATATATATATATTGCTGTGAAACCTTTAAAATCCGGGAACTCCATTACTAGAATCGAGCCCCACAGATTGGGCGTCAAGAATGCTGTGAAACCTCTTGAATTACCTGGTCCGTTGACTTTCTTCTGTTAATCGCCTCGGCTGCTCCTCTAGATAACTTACATCCTCAATCATAAAAAAAACAAACACATTCCTACCACAAACATCAACGTGAACTCTATTTACATCAATATTCACAATACATTAAAATTTCAAAATTAAAACTCAGCATAAATTTCAGTTTTAAAAAGAATTTCAAGATTAATTTTCTTATCATTTTAATGTGCATCCAGAATTAAAGTCCTTGTAGGATGCCTACTAATTAATATAACAATATATGCAGACCGGAGTCTGAGTACAAAGGGAGCATCCTCTACCCCTTTACGTTAATTAACCAGGTTCGTCTAATTGAGCTCAAAGACATACCCAAATTTTCATCATAATCCCGAACATCAATACTAAATACCCCTTTCTACTTAAACAAGCAAAATTTCACCTTAAAATTAAAATTTTATTGTTAGTACAATTTCACTAATGTCCATTTAAAGTAAATCAATTATAAAGTTATTCAACACACACACAAATATCAAAGTTCAAACAAAATAGTATAAATTACCTGAAGGTTACTGCACTCGTAGCTTCAATGTACATCGTCCCTTTTGTCAATCACACCATTCCAACTGGGTTATATTTATAGCTTCTGATTCTCAACGCTTTAAAAATTTTCTCCATCACCATTTATTTAAAGTTGTTTCTGGGCTTTTCCGGAACTCATCTGTGTATATCTGACCCCTGTTTCGTGGATCCAGACACATTTATGAACCATTTAATCATTAACACCTCCGAAAAATAGCAAAGAAATTCATACTTCTTTCACCAATATACGCCAAAACTGCCTACTTTTGTGTATACATTTGTCGTTGTAAATTTTACTAATTGGTACAGTGATACTAAATTTTATTACCTTGTATCTAAATGCACTCAAGTACATTCATGTTAGCACGTAAAGAACAAACTATTTTTGAATCACCAAAATATACGAGCAAACTTTAAATTATTTTATCAAACTAAAATGCACTGTTTAACGTATTGAATCAAGGCGCGGATGTAAGAGAGCTTGTTTATATTCACCTGGCTATATATAGAAGTTAGACTGTCTGTCGGTTGAGTCCTCAAAACAGACAGTTTCTAGAATTTCGCATGCTCTGTTCCCAGTCCGTAGCTCGCGCGTCGGTTTTTACGAATTTTGCACTCGCCCCAGTTAAATTTCAGAAATTTCGACACGGCACGCAAACCTGTCCGAGAATAACTAATTAATTTTGTACAGAAATCGTTGTTTCTACCTCTGATATTTGCATCCTACTTTCAACCAATCGTGACCCTCGTGACGTTGCTTAAATCACGCCTTTTACTATATGTGTCTCGGTCTTGTGCATATTATCTGTCTCTATCTAACCTGTTCTTATTGATGCAAATTGACACTCTTCATTATCGATTATTTTAGTCCACATGGACTATCTGGGTTAAATAACTCCGTATCGCACCTTCTCGTGAATATTAAGCCCCGGTTTCTCCAAGATTCTTTGTAACCATTAATTATTTATAAAATTTTCGCCGTACGTGACATTTAAACTACGCAGGTGTTCAAAAATAATATTAATTCTCAGAGCTTTATTTTCTGGTATTATAATCTTGGATTTTCACAGACTTTTATGCTTATTATTAATAATGGTTTAATTAACTCCAACTAAAATTGACTTCTATCCTTTCATTTTTAGCGAATACAAATTAAATGTTAATTATTATTTGTACGTTTTGTTTAATACCGGTTACTTAAAATAGAGTTAATTAATATAAATTTTGCACTCTTTGTTTCTTTACTAGGAATAATTAAATTACCCGTAAAGTTTTCTAATACTGCTTCCTTTTATATAAAGCGTCTTATAAATAATTGAAATCTCTTATTTTTAATGAAACGAATGACTTTTTATTCTCCACGGTATTTTAATAAAGCGTATTATTTAATAAAATTCCTTATACACGGTGATTAAAATTATTTGATGTGATTATTTAATTTTCTACCCTGGTCTAAATATGAGTAATATATATATATATATATATATATATATATATATATATATATATATATATATATATATATATATATATATATGTATATAAGTATTTAATTGATTGCTGGTTTTGAATATATTAGTATACAACAATTATTAAATCGAATAGATAAAAGCGTTGAAAGCTGTAGTGGACAGTATCTGATTACAATTTCTGTATCTTAGAAGCGTAATTAGCCTTGAGTAAATTAAATGATTAATGCTAGGTTTAGAAAAGTAAATAAAACGAAACAATTAAATTTTTTCATACAAAGTAAGAGAAAGTGGAATTTACTTCTTTGCAACGGTCAAGTAACAGAACTTTCAAAAACTCTGCGTCAAGACCAATCTATTATTTTCTAATAAAGATTTAATTGTATACATAAACGATAAAATTTGTAAAATAGTCGTTTTAAAAATTGTAGTTAGTTATTTGGATTCTTTTTATTTTGTTATTGAATCCGAGGAGAGTTGGTAACACTAGCTGTTGTTAACGTTTTTTACAAGGACCGTTGTCAAGTACGTTTTCTAAAGCTCGGGTAGCTATTGAGCCTTGTTAGAAGTTTCGTCCAGTGTAAGGCTTGAAATTGCATGAAACTTTTATACTTTAAAAAATCGTGCTTCAATGTGTCTCAGGAGTTTTTCTAAATTATACCTCTAAAATATAGGTCTACGTCCTACCAAAGATTTACATCCCGAGGATCATCTATCATTTCTAAAACGCTCATTGGTGATAACAAATCTCTCTCTTTAACATCGTTTTTCAATATCCGCTGCTGAGAATCCCATATCCATGTTTAACCGTTTCAGAAAGTCACGGCTCCACACTCTACGAACATAATACAGTAATGCCCTTAATTAAGTAGTGCTGGTATTTTGTACAACTCGTGCTTCAAATTAATTAAATTTACGCTATACGTGCGTAAGATACTAACATGTAGGCACCACTAAGGCAAAATTTTCATAAACCCTAGCATGCATTAAAGTACTTCGGTAATTTGCGGTATGAACTCAAGTTATAGTATTCACAAACCCCCTTTAATGATTTCCCCATCCATGTTTTCTACACCTAAACTACGGCTGGCGCTTTCCGTAATTGCACGGGTTGCGGTCGTTAATTTGATATACTCTGAGTGGAGCTCGCTTTTTGCATTGATTTGCAAGGTATTAATACGTACGTGCTATTGTTTTGTAATCTTCTTAATATATATTCTGTGATGATTTATAGGCAGAGAATATTTGCTCAGCAAAATACGCTTGTCACTTAGAGAATCCCGTATTTAGGGAAAACTTTATTATACCTTCATCGCAATTAGATTTCTGATAGTCACTAAGTAAGATATAGTAGAATTTTTCATTTTCCTTTGTTCCAGGTTGAACCTTTTAAAGAGTGTTCTGTTGACACTATCGGATAGTGATCACATTTTAAAACAGAATGCTATGCTCCACCAAATATACGCGATTTAATGGTCCCTATAACGAAACGGACAAAGAAGTTCAAGCAAATAAAGTTAGTTAAATGCCAATTTCCAGTGCAATTAGACTATTACGTCCGCATAATGTATTTTGGTGCCCTTTTGCTCTTAACAGATTGATTGCTGTAGTGTACAGTTGGATCGACATGCGTTTTCAGCCGCCTAGGAGCTATAATTCTATATGCCTTCTGTGCGGTGCCAATCCTTAAGGACTGATAAATATTGTAAGAGTCATTGAGATTGAGAAATCTATAAAACATTCTGGAAAGCGACAGGACACTTATTCCATTTTTACAAAAGCGGCCTCATTCTGTCTAGACATAAGAAAGAATGATCGACAGATATCGCAATGCAATAGAATACAACTGCAAGTTTGATGAAACACAAACTAGATATTTCTGTTTTTGCTCGAATAAAGTAATATCGTGTTTACATGTGAATCCCGTTGAGACAGTTTAGTCTTAGTTTGAAACAGTCCTAATAAATCTTTGATTTACATAAATTAATGTTAAGGTAAATTCGGTGACGTGATATTGCTTTCGACTGAAGGATCTCTTAGTGAGCTTCAGGTTGGGTGTCTATTAAAGTGCTATGCACTGAAGAGGTTCTAAGTCGGGTGTCAATAAAAATGAATGATTTAAATATGTACGTTGTGTAATTATTTTTGGCTAACTCTCTTCTAATAAAGCCGCTTGAGTCATACATCAAATTTATAATGATACGACATATTCTTTTATATACAATCTTTCAAATACTAATTCCTACATTCTCCACAACATTTTCTCTTACAAACAATGTCTTAAATACAACATCTAGGAAAAGTAGCTTTCTCTCAACGCGAACTTTAAATATTAAAAATTATGTCCAAAACTGCCACAACAGCTTTGTTTTGCATAAAGATGACGTCGAAAAAATACATAACTTCAGGATAATCATTCACTTATTCTAAAATAGTGTCCAAAAATCTCTCTCTGATAATTAGGTGAGCACTTACAAATCTTAATACTTTAATTAGCATTTACAAAGAATTCCCTAATTAAATCCTATTATGTACAAAATTTTTCAAGATAAACCAGTTAATTCAATAATCTGATCTATTAATAGTTTTTCAATTTAGACCACGAAGTTATTCCCCTCTGCACTTTATAAACAACTTAGCTAATCCGGTTAGCGATTTTTTCGCAAAAATTAATTTTTGTAAATCATTCCATCCAGTGATTAAAACAATTTCTTCAAAATCCAAAATCCATTTTTTAATCGGGTAATTGTGCTTTTCATCATACGATTTTATAAAATCTTCTACATCTCGTAATGTAAACGAAAATGTATCTCCCATAGAAACGTTCATATTTTCCCTCCTATTTGTTAGCGTCTCTTCTTTCTTAGCTTTTATTTCTCCTAGTGTATTTTCATTCTTCTCCTCTTCCGCTTCCGAACCTTCATCATCTGTATCTTCTGCTTCTCCCAAATTTCAAATCATTTATAAACAAATCAATTCAATCTACTAAATTTTCTACCGTACCAGAAATAATCTATATCAAGAATATGACAGACGGCAATAAAATCATTTGCTGCTAAATTATCCTTAACATAGTCTAATTTTTGGGAAATTTCATCAGATTTAGGTTAGTAAAAGAGTGTAGAAACTACCCAGAAGCAGATAGAGACACTGACCACAACAGTGTAATTATGAAGGCCGCTCTTAAATTTAAAGATTTGAAAAAAAGAACAGAAAATGGCATTTTACCTTTGAGAAACTAAAAGATAAAGATATCCACGAAAGATTTGAAAAAAAAGTCACATAAATTGTTGAAAGATAACGGGAAAATTTCTGATACTAAGCAAGTAGAAACAGAATGAAATAACATTAAATCCAGCTTAGCCATGACAGCCAGAGATATTCTAGGGTATGCACAAAAAGAAAACAAGAAACCATGCATAACAAACGATGCCCTAAATCAAGAAAAAGAAAGACGACAATACAAAAATACACGAAAATACACGAAAATTGAGATGCAAAGCCATAAAATGGGAAATTATTCGCAAATGCAGGAAACCTAAAGAACAATGGATCGATGAAAAGTTCAAAAAAGTACAAACTAAGATGGAAATAGGAAAGACAAGCTAAGTATACAAAATAATTAGAATGAATTTTAGAGATATAAAACTGTACAGCAAAAATTCAAGGGACGCGGGAGGAAACGTCATTATAGAAATTGTAGAGAAATGGATAGCTGGCAAGAATATATACGAAATTTATATACAGGAGAGGAACTAACAGCATTAAAACAGGAATTAGACATTGAAACGGATGACTTGGAATATCATATACTTAGAGATGAGTTTGAATTAGTATTTAAGGGTCTGAAAAATGGTTAGGCACCGGGTACAGATAAGATGCAAGCAGAAACTCTAAAAATTGCCGGACAAGCAGTAACAGAATGTCTCTTCCAACTTGTAAGCTATATGTATGAGGCATTCGAGATACCCAAACATTTCGAACGTAGCATCATAGTCACTATACAAAAAAGAAAGGTTCTGATAAATGTGAAAATTTTCGAAAAATAAGTTTGACAGCACACGTGTTAAAATACTATTAACTAGAAATGTACAAAGACGAATGGAAAAACGTGCTGAAGAAATACTAGGAGAAGATCACTTTGGGTTTATGCAAAACAGGGGAACACGGGAGGGTATTTAGCTCCGATAGTGATAATGGAGAAAACAATAAAAAAATGGAAAAGCGACTATATAGGATTTGCAGAGCTGGAAAAAGCATTCGCAGGTGTAAAATAGAAAAAAAATTTCGAAATACTCAAAAAGATTTGAATGAGTTTTAGGGATATATGGATTAGTGTATAAATTATACAAATAGCAAACAGCGATAATAGAATTAGAGCAGGAACGTACAGAAGTAAATATGAGGAAATGCTAAAAAAAATATGTGTGGAGCACAGCACTGTACTGCTATGAAACCTGGACATTAAGAGAAGTGGACAGGAAAAAGATAGAAGCCTTTGAAATAATGTGCTACAGACGTATGATGAAGATATTATGGACAGACAAGTTACGAACAAAGAGGTACGAAAAATGGTAAGGGAAATAATAAATATGTAGAGAACCGTAAAAAGTAGGAAAGATAGAATGATAGGCACACAGATAGATAAAGATATAGCATGTGGGAATTTCAGGAAAATGTGTAGGCTAGCTCAGAATATAAATCAATTGAGGTACGCATCCAACTAGTTTCAAGATGAAAAACCTAATGACGAAAAAAATAACTTTACTTAAACCTGATGTAATTATTATAAGCAACTACTGGTATTGGTTTTGCAATATTCTAAAGTAATGGTAATTGTGCGAAAAGATTTACTGGAAAACTATTAATTCAGCAAATGTCTTGGTGTTTGGGACCTTGGTAGCCATAAGCTGTTGAACTCTCTTCACATACCACAGAAAATCGGTGAAATAGGGCATATAATTAAAAACAACAGAAGGGGAACTGAGCTGTATCTAGGCTGTGGGAATTCCAGGGAGCAGTGTATCCTAGCTCCGAATAGAAATAACTGAAGATACGCGAGTTAAGTTTCGGGTCTTGGGTTACTGCGTTTTTAAAAACGAATTCCAAAACTTTTTAACAAATTTATTTCAAAGAAACATTAATTATGGAATTTTACAAAACTTGATTTAAATTACTTTAAGTCGAAAATAACTATTAAATGTACTATTTTGAGTAGTCTAAGCAACTGCAATGTTAAAGCTGAATACTTTGACTGACTGCCGGGTCTTGGAGCTCTCGGGCTTTTTATAATATCCTTACCCCCTCACATGTCTGTGGAACTTGCAGATCTCATGTTCGCTTATTCTTAACTCTATTCATTACTACATTGTTGTAATCTTACTTTCTAGGTAATCACGGTATCTTCACCGTTTGTGACCTGCCATCTGCAGTGTCATTATCGTCTCGGATACAAAGTATTGCATCCGTTCTCGTGAACTGTGAATAAACTTTATAAATTGTCCTTGTATTACTTTGTTGCACTTCACTTAACATTTCTTAACACTTTCTAATAATTCCTAATTATTTCTATTTCTTTATACATATATCAATTGGGGGATACATAACTCGCGTCGAACCAATTTCTAGACTGAAAACCTTATGACGAAAAAAAATAATTGCACTTAAATCTGATGATTATAATAAACAACTATAGGCATTGGTTGTGAAATATTTTCAACTAATGTGATTGTGCGTAAAGATATATTGGAAAACTATTAATTTGGCAAATGTTCAAGTGTTGATCTTGGTAGCAGCAGACTGCTTAACCTCCTTCACATACCACTGAATGTCGGGAAAATAGAGCATATATTTGTAAACAATAGAAGGGGAGTTGAACTGCATCTAACAAGAAAGAGCAGCAGCTATGTTTAAAGACAATAAATATATAAGCAAGTAGAGAATTGTTAAAGGCAGATGTGTGGAGCACAGCGCAGTAGGACTATGAAATAGGGGCAGTAGGGGCAACAAACAGAGAAACGGTAGAAGCCTTTTGGAGTGTTGTGCTTCATATGTATGAGGATGGTATCATGGACAAACAAAGTTAATAACAAAGAGGTTATAGAAATAGTAGGGAAATATAGATATCTGTAAAAAAACAAAAAAATTGGAGAAATTGAAGGGGAGGATACGTTCTAAAGCATCTTTGGGGAATAGTGCGGGATATATTACAAGCAGAGATAGGGAAAAAAAAGGTAGAGGTAGACCTAGATCGGACTATTGCACGCAGATAATGAAAGATGCAAACTGTGGAAATTTCAGAGAAATGTGTAGGTTAGCTCAAAATAGAAAGCAATGAGGGTACGTGTCTAACCAGTACCAGGAGTGAAGGCGTAATGATGATGCTGATGGTTATCGAGAATTTTTGAGAATTGACTTACCTGTTCTTTAGTTGTTGAAAAAAGAAGACCTCTTGAATTATTATTCGAAAACTGGAATCTCCACACTTCATCAATCCTACGTAAAAACCACTTTCCTTCCTCTATTGTTTTCCCCCCAGATTAATAACCCTACAACTAAAAGCTTCAAAATGTTAAACCAAAATGTCTGTTAATTGTTCCTCTTCTAATGGTCCATCTAAATAAACCGCTTCGTCGCACTGCTTCAAAAAATAATCCTCTTTCGCACTTATTATATTTAAAATTCTTGAACGTCTTTCCAATATGTATCTAAAAACCTCCGCCTAAAATTGCAAAACCCGATATGACCAAGTTTTAATCTCACTCAAAGCGACAGCATTCAAGTTCCCTAAAGCTAAAACTAGTAGCTCTAGTTCTGGAACCTCTGACTCTCAAAACAATGATTTCAAGTTCTTTGTAAACACAACCGGATTATTTTTCCCGTCAGGTGCAAATACACCCCCACCCCCACTCCTTTCTAAATACCTAGACACTGGAGTTTGTTGGAATTTTGCGCGATAAAATTGATTTTTTGAAACTTTTATCTTTCTTATTGCTTAACCTAATAAATTAATCAGCGTTCAGAGCACAGCAACAACTTTCTTCAAATTATAACAGGAACATTAATCTCCATAAGGAAGAAGCACAAATTTTCAATATAAAAAAATATCAAGACATTACCGACCTAGATTAACAAGATCAAATAGCGTTTATTTCCATCTCAAGGTCATTGTAAAATTATATCTTGACCCAGTTAATTTCATTTCCGTTATCGCCCGCGTTTAAAATGTGCCTTGTGAATTAATACAACAGGTTTGCCAAATTTCTTCATAAATTAACACAAGTTTTGTTAATATTTATTAATTGGTTTTATGCCATTTTCAAATTAATTTTGATTTGTACTGCACTGATAAAATTATGGAAGAGCGTTTCATAAGAGTTCTCAATCGAGAACTTTAAATAACTCTTCTTATAAAAACCTACATCAGGAACACTAAAGGAAGGACCAAAATCAAAAGCTTCATACTAAATAGTTCGAATTATAAGCTCGAATTAAAGTGCTTGAAATAAAAACAACTTGAATAGAAAAGATTTGAACTCGGTTTTTCCTTCATATAATAACTGGATGAGTTTTCATTGTCATGGACGATGGTGTCAAACCACATTCGAACGTTTCTAACCTGCTATTTCTCTGAATTTTTATCCTGTTGTTATTGAATAGCCATGCTGTTGTCGATACGTTACCCTTAATTGCCTGCAATCTTTTGCTTTTTTCTTTTCCATTTTCCACGTATTTTACATCCTTAACTTTAATTCGGGAACCACAAATTATTTCGTTATATCTATGAATGCCATTTCGAATGGACCTGCACCTTGCCGAAGTTCTAGATAACTACAACAGGTGAAATGGCTTGCGTGTTCTAATGAGCTAAAGAGCCAAACTACAGGTCCAACCAAAGTAGTAGGGTCATTAGTAAGGAAGCAGACTAAGACAGATCCCCAAAAGAGGGCAGCGGCTCTTTCGGTACTTAGATTGGCACAGACTAAAGGGGTTGGTATGGCAGTCTAAGACACTACCGCGATGTGGAAAGCAACGGGAAACCACCACATTACCTCCCAAGTACACAGCGTATTTAAATTGAAATAAACATGATGACATTCTCTGGGGTTAAAATAGTTCCCCATTTGGATCTCCGGAAGGAGACTACTTTAGGGATGTGATCGGAAAGTCCAGAATAATAGTCGGGAGCATTTTGCGAGTCGGAGCGTGAAATGTTAGAAGTATGAAGCAAGTAGGTTCTTACATTTAAAACGGTAATTACAATTATAAAGTTCTATAAATACAACACCGGAAGCGGGGTTTACTAGACACCACCGGTAGTTGGTAGCGCTAATCTTATACAGATTTTGGGCGCGCTCATCTACCAATGACGTCACCAATGCACAATTTATATTGCGCAATAATCGGAGATTGATATAAATATAAAACAATAAAGGATAATAGCGAACAATTTAACAAAAAGAGTACACACTCAGAAATCCGGCGTTCGACGGAAATGGGGTTATAGTTGGCTTCTCCCAAGTCCATCGGGCTACTAAAGGCCCTTTTGCGGTAGTTAAAAATGGTGACTCCCGACAACGCTCCTTCAAGCGCTCCGGCCAGCTACGGCAGTCATGAGATCGTTAATCCCGGGGTCGTGCAGTACGGTTCGCCTAGGTTACAGATTACCTACCTATGCAGGGAATGACGGGAAAAACCAGGTAAAGGGGCGACAAACAAAAGATAAGCAAGCAAAGGAATCTACATAGATAAGATAACGATACGTTACCGGAAACGTCCAATTCACTCGAAGGTACTGGCAAAACAGCCACGTTATAGAGAACACAGGAAACTTCTCCCCACTTTATCGTCTTTTACACGTCGGCGCGAAGTTATTCGTCCAACCCTTTCGCCTCGCGCGATCTGCGCAAACGCACTATGACGTAACGGAAATACGCGCCTAGTCTTTTAAAATTTCGCGCACCGCGTCTTTTGAAATTTATGGCGCGAAACCTCCGCACATCAAACTTAACCTAAAACAATGTTTAAGTGCCAATTGGCACGTAACAATCGCGACAAAGCCACAAAAGAAAAAACTTAAAAAAAGAAAAAGTCTGTTAGCACAGTAACAGCTTAAAATCTAAGACCTAACTACCCTATATAAAACCTAACTTAAAACCTATAAAATGTTTGTATAAGGCGCCACCTGGTTTTTTGACCGATAACACGTCTACCGAAGTACCAGGAAACGGAATAGGTAGCCCCACTGTTTTTGACTACACTAATTGTCGACAGCACAAATTTGTCGGGGAGCATGAAACACTACTTAAACTAAAACAGATGCGACAAGTCGCCTAAACCTATCTAACTAAAGCTAACATTAAAGTTCTTATGTGCAAACACACATGAGTGTTGCATCAAAACTATTCTTCTTTTGGCAAGAAGTGCCCAAATTTAGAAATGTTCATGGAGTGCGTCACTCTGCACTCTAGCAAATTTTGTTACTGGTACTTTGGTTTTCTAACGATACACATTTAAAACTTGTCCATGACATACTTGTGAATCAACAAATTTACCAAAAGTACCACCCTACTAAATCCTTATATGGCTAACCTAACAAATTACATTTCTATATTAGGCTAGTTTTTTCACTCAAATTTCAAGAAAAATAATTCCCACGTCTGGTCATAGATACCACACGTTAGAAAGATAAAAAAATAAAACAAGATCTTAAATTGTTGTTAAAGATAAGAGATAAGATAACGATAATGAGCTTAAATTGTTATCCTTAAAGGTAATGGATAAGATAACGGTATTAAGCTTTAGATATTATTTAAGATACTAGGTAAGATAACGCGATATTAAGCTAAAGTTATTATTAGAGATAGTAGGTAAGGTAACACGAAATTAAACAAAAGTTATTACTAAAGATAACCGGTAAGATAACGTGAAATTAACTCGAAGTTATTACTAACGGTAGTCGGTAAGATGACGATACTAAACTAAGGGTAATATCAAAGATAATAAACATGACAAAGGTATTGGCTTAGTTATTACCCAAGACAATGAATAAGGTAAAGATAGAGTGGCTCCAGTAGAGCCGTTAAATAGGGATTGTCTCGTGCCCTCTAAAAAGAGAAACCTGTGAAGCAGGTCCGTTTGCAATAAACGGCACGAGGGACCGGTAAAGACATTTGGGTGCATCCACCACGATAAGAAAATCAGACAAAAGTTGACACAACAACTTAAAAGTATCATTACAGATACAAACACACAAAAACAAACTGTTTTAAGGTAGTTTTTCAAAACGGTAGCACCCTAAACACACAAAAATGCCCAATTATAAGCAGTTAAATACAGGTACACTGTTCCAATATGCTATAACAACCGAGAATTTAATAAGATAACAATAAGAAGCAATAGCATCTCACCACAAAGTTCAATAAAAAACAATGAAAAAAAATGTTTATAAGTTATGGTGATTTCGTAGAAAAAGAAACAAATAATGATGTGGTATAATGTGGGCGACTGCAATAATTCAGAGGAAAAACACATGGAATAGACAATCCTAGTTTTTTGCAACTGCGAATATGAACTATTTCTTTCAATGGCATAGGTCGCGACTACTATGTGAGCCCAAAGAAAAAAAATCATCCACTCAACATCAGCTAAAACCAATCATAAAAATTCAATGAGTTATTGCAACTAAAGTTACGACAATTACCACACAATTAAACCATGTAAGAAAAATACTAAAAACCAAAAAAAATCTGCTGTAGGAAAAGTTCGAGGGTTGATTAAATAAAACAACAAAGTTATATTGGGGGGTGTAGAGGATGAAGCGATATATATCTAACGGTATGGTCAAGAAAAGTCAACCAAAAGAAAAAGATAGCTAATTTAAGGGAAGTAAAGTTAAACGTGTAAGAAATTATATACTGTATGAGAGAGGGAATAAGTAATTAAAGTTAACTAATTGATGGTGAGAACAGAAAAATATTAGGTAAATCGTGAGGAGAATGGAACATGAAAAACTTAAGTAGCATTTGGGTCAGCAGAGAATAGCTTAAGGTCTTTAATATGCCACCTGCCTTGGCGTTTTCCTACAGCATCCTGAAGTTCGTAGATAAGGGGACTAATGACACGAGTGGCCTTACAAAAATGAATTTAAGAGCTAATTTTGAAGAAAATTTCTTAGATGCATCTGATAAGACATAATTCTTTTTCCAAACTTGTTTGCCCAAGGCGAAGGAAATATTTTGTTTACGTAGATTATAGTGGTCCTTACTCTTTTCGTAAGCTTTTAACAATTTTTTCTAACGTCGTTAAACATAGAAGGTAATGACTGTTGGTCTTTGTCCCAGCGTACTTTATCGTCAAATTCAATTACGTTAGTATCGTCAGGCACTAAACCATAGTAACTCCCATCGATTGGGGTATATCTTCCAAAAACAAGAAATGACGGAGTGAATTGGGTTGCTTCGTGTTTAGATGTACGCAAAGTTTGAGCAATTTTAAAGATAAGTTCATCCCATGTAGTATGGTCTGAATCAATATAGGAAGAGATAGCGGTAATTAAGACTCTATTTACTCTTTCGGTAGGGTTTACTTGGGGGTGGTATTTTGCGTTAAACCAGATTTTTTGTACTTTGTAACTTTTAACGAAATTCTGAAAATCTTTAGAGATAAATTGTGCCCCATTGTCACAAAGGATAATTTGAGGGACACCAAAGATAAGAAATACATTTTGTTCTAGGAATTTAATTATAGCAGCGGATGTAGCTTTACGTAAGGGTTGCACCATAACAAATTTAGAAAACCAATCGGTGTCAACTAAAAGATATTGGTTACCTCTTTTCGATCGGGGGAAAGGTCTTAATAAGTCTAGTGAAATTAATTGAAAGGAATAATATACACGTTTAAAGTTACCCATTAAACCAGGGCAAGCATCTTGTGAACTCTTATGGGAACCACAAATTTTACAACTCTTAATATAGCGACAAACAGATTGCTTAAGTGTGGGCCAGTAATATAATTCAGATATTTTAGCGAGAGTTTTTGTAACGCCAAGATGTGCAGCTATGGGATCATCGTGACATAATTTGAGCACCTCACTGCGGTTAGCAGTAGGCACGACCAGTTTCCATTCAGGGATATTGGATATTTTATGCGGAGAAGAAGATACAAATTTATATAGTCTATTATTAGTTACACGAAAGGTAGGGAATTTATCGGGATTATCGGAAACTTTTTTAATCATATTGAGGTACCAGGTATCAGGAATTAAATTTGGAAGGTTAAGAGAAACAACATCACGAGATAAGGCATCAGGTACGATATTTAATTTGCCAGGCCTATGCCTAACATCAAAAGTGAATTGAGATATACGCAAGTTCCATCTTGCCAAACGACCTGCGGGCTGTTTCAAGTTATTAAGCCAAGTGAGAGCTGCACAATCAGTGATTACGGTAAAGTGTGTACATTCAACATATCCTCTAAATTTCTCAATGCCAAAGATAAGGCCCAATAATTCTCGTTCGGTAGCTGAGTATTTTTGTTCGGCAGAAGTTAAAGCACGACTTGCATAAGCAATTGGATGTTATTTCTGCACTCAATCTCGTAAATTAGCTCGAGAGATTTTAAATGTGAAATATTCATTTTGGATTTCTATTTGAGATACGATATATATGAGATATGCAATACTGACGTAAATCAGAAGGTAAAAAACGATACAGCTACTTCAAGTCAGTACGATAAGATACTTAACGATGAAAACTTGCTATGAACGTCACTCGTAATGAATAATATTCAAATTTTATCACGTTAAGTAACCAAAAAACTAAAAAACGCGTTTAAAACTATATGAGGCAAGGTTGAGTATTTAACACGGGCGGATGGTGACGCTAACCTTATACAGATTTTGGGGCGCGCTCATCTTCCAATGACGTCACCAATGCACAATTTATATTGCGCAATACTTCGGAAATTTACATATTTAAAACAATATATGATAAAAGCGAACAGTTAGCAGATAGAATACTCACATAAGATATCCGGCGTTCGACGGAGTTGCGCTATGGTAGGCCTCCATTAAAGTCCATCAGGCTATTCAAAGCCTTTTTGCGGTAATTAAAGATGGTGACTCCCGACAACGCTCTTTCAAGCGCTCCGGCCAGCTACGGCAGTCATGAGATCGTTCATCCCGGGGTCGTGCAGTACGGTTCGCCTAGGCTACAGATTGCCTACCTATGCAGGGAACGACGGGAAAAACCAGGTAAAGGGGCGACAAACAAAATATAAGCAAGCAAAGGAATCTACATAGATAAGATAACGATACGTTACCGAAAACGTCCACTTCACTCGAAGGTACTGGCAAAACAGCCACGTTATAGAGAACACAGGAAACTTCTCCCCACTTTTTCGTCTTTTACACGTCGGCGCGAAGTTATTCGTCCAACCCTCTCGCGTCGCGTGATCTGCGCAAACGCACTATGACGTAACGGAAATACGCGCCTAGTCTTTTAAAATTACGCGCACCGCGTCTTTTGAAATTTAAGGCGCGAAACCACCGCACATCAAACTTAACCTTAAACAATGTTTAAGTGCCAATTGGCACGTAACAAGGTAAGCTAGAGAACCTAAAAATGGAAATGAATAGGTTAGCGCTGGACATAGTAGGGATCAGCAAAGTTTGGTGGCCAGAGGCGGGAAATTTTTGGATTGGAGACTTCAGGATAATTCATACAGGAGCAGAGGAAGGAAATTTAGGTATGGGGATAGTTATGCGAAAAAGATAGGATACTGTGTAAAAAATTACTTACAAAAGAACGAAAGAATACTCATGGTTAGATTAGAATCTAAACCGGTAAACACAGTAATAATACAAATATACATGCCCACCTCTAGCTATAGTGACGAAGAAGTAGAAGCGATCTACAAAGATATCGAAGACCTATTAAGATACGTAAAAGGACAAGAAAATTTAATAATAACGAGGGATTTCATTGCAGTGGTAGGTGAAGGTAGGGAAGGAGCAATATTAGGTTTATTTGGTATAGGCACGCCAATTCGACAGGGGAAATAGGCTGGTAGAATTTTGTGACAAGAACAATTTAATCATCACAAACACATTATTTCAACATCGTGCTAGAAGACGATACACGTGGAAGATGCCAGAAGATATAGGAAGATATCAAATAGATTACATTCTTGTTGGACAACGATTTAGGAATCAAGTAAAAGACTGTAGAAGCTACCCAGAAGCAGATAGAAAGATTCGAAAAAAAGTTAAATGAATTGCTGAAAGAAATCGGAAAAATATCTGACACCAAGAAAGTAGAAACAAAATTGAATAACATTTAATCTAGCCTGGACATGGCGGCCAGAGATATTCTGTGGTATACACAAAAAGAAAATAAGAAACCATGGATAACAAAAATATAAAAATAAATCAGACGAAACAGGAAAACAGAGATATAAAGCCATAAAATGGAAAATTATTCGAAAATGCAGGAAAGCAATAGAACAATGGATTGATGAAAACGGCGAAAAGGGACAAACTTAGATGGAAATAGGAAAAACATATGAAGTAAACAAACTAATTAAAATCAATTTTAGGGATATAAAAACGTATAGCAAAAATATAAGGGTCGCGGGAGGAAACGTCAGTACAGAAAATGTAAAGAAAGTGGCAAGAATATATCGGAAATTTATGTGCAATAGAGGAACTAACAGCATTAAAACAGGAATCAGACATTGACAATGATGACTTTGGCTATCCTATACCTAGAGCTGAGTTTAAATTAGCATTAAAGGGTCTGAAAATGATAAGGCGTCGGATACAGATAAGGTGCAAACAGAAACTCTAAAAGCCGCTGGACAAGCAGTAACAGAACCTCTTCCAACTTGTAAGCTATATGTACGAGAAGGCGAGATACCCAAAAATTCAAACGTAACATCATAGTAACTATACCAAACAAGAAAGGCGCGGATAGATGTGAAAATTTTCGAACAATAAGTTTGACAGCACACGTGTCAAAAATATTAACCATAATTGTACAAAGACAAATGGAAAAACGAGCTGAAGAAATACTAGGAGAAAATCAACTTGGGTAAAGGCGAAACAAAGGAGCACGGGAGGCTATTTTAGCTCTGAGAGTGATAATGGAGAAAACAATAGAAAAAGGAGAAAAGGTATTTATAGAATTTGTAAATCTGCAAAAAGTATTCAACAATGTAAAATGGAAAAAAATGTTTGAAATACTCAAAAAGATTGTAATGAGTTATAGGGATAGACGAATAGTACATAGCTTATACAAAGAGCAAACATCAGTAATAGAATTAGAGTAAGAACGTAAAGAAGTAAATATTAGGAATGGGGTGAGACAGGAATGCGCCCTAACCTCATTAATTTTTAACTTGTACATTGAAGAGGGAATAAATACTGTCAAATACAAAAAGACATTTGGAATTACTATACAGGGACAAAAAATTGATATGCTTAGATTTGCAGATGATATAGCGGTATTAGTATCTAGCAAGGAAGAGTTAAAAGCTGCCCTTAATGAAACAGAAACGGTTCTAACAGAGAGATACGGTATGAAAATTAACAAAAATAAAACTATGGTACTAGTATGCAAAGGAGGGGAAAATAAATCAAAAGCAAGCATACAAATAGGTAGCAAAAACTTACAAGAGGTTAAGGATTTCTACTGCCTAGGAAGCCAGATAACGCAAAATGGGAAAAGCCCAAAACATGTAAAACAAAGAAAAGCACAAGGTCGTGCTGCATCTAACAAGAAATAGCAACTACTGTGTTTAGAGACAACAAACATAGAAATAAGGAAAGGTTTGCTTAAAACATATGTGTTGAGCACAGCACTGTACGGCTGTGAAGCCTGGACAGTAGGAGAAGCAGACAAGAAAAAGGTAAAAGTCTTTGAAATGTGGTGCTACACAAGTATGATGAAGATATCATGGACAGACAAAGTTAAGGACGAAGGTTTACTAAAAATGGTAGCGAAAGAAAGAAATATGTAGAAAACGGTACAAAAATAGGAGAGATAGAATGATAGGCCACATACAACGGCATGAGGGAATAGGGATAAGTATATTAGAAGCAGAGATAAGAAAAAGAGAGGTAGGCCTAGGGTAGACTACTGCACACAGATAGTAAAAGATGTAGGCTGTAGGAATTTTAGGGAAATGTGTAGGCTAGCTCAAAATAGAAATAAATGGAGGTACGCATCCAACCAGTCCCAAAATGGATTAGCGAATGACGAAAAAAGTAACTGTGCTTAAACATGATGATTATTATAAGCAACTACAAGTATTGGTTGGGCCATATTCTCGAATAATGTTAATTGTGTGAAAGGATTTACTGGAAAACTATTAATTCCGCAAATGTCTTAGTGTTGGGGAATCTTGGCAGCCACATGCTGCTTAACACCTAACACGGTTTCCTAACACAAAAAAAACATACACACCGTTAGCCACAGGAGTAACCGTATTTTACCACGACTCGACTCTGGTCGGTGAGGGGGAGTGGGAATTTGCACCAAGATACAAATAACCTAAGGTCGACACGGTGAACAAGAATCTTGGAGAGCGCCACCTAAATCGGAACTGTACGCCTCCCGCGAAATCAATCTAGGAAATTTCTTACGCAATCTGTAGATGCTTAACGGACATAAAACTCGACAACAAGAAAATACAAGTAACATATAACTGACACAACTTATGGTTTCTAATATTTATAGGGTTGAACTTAAACATCAATTTTACATCATAACAAAGCTTAAATGCAAGCGATTGGTTTAATGAAACCAACGTACTTTTCAATATGTACCTTACACTTATTAGAAATTAAATGGCTGCAGTATATTTTCATTAGGTTCACTTTGTATAAATTTAAAATCGGTCGAACGCTACTCGCGGTGGTACCAACGCTTGTGCGTACAATTATGCAGATAAAAATATCTAACAAACGAATGTGCAATAATTCGTTGGTTAAATTAATTCCGTCGCACAACTGTTACAAAAATGATATTAAAATATTTTACAATATCAGTTATAATGTGAGATGGTTCTATAATGTTATCTGCAGGTGGAAAGCTAGCATGGACACCAGATTAGCGGCACGTACAATCAAAATATAATATGGAAAGATCTTACCAGAACAGGTCCTGAGCGCGGATATCGTATCTTGCAGGTACGCCTGAGTTTGTTTCAATAAAATACGTACATAATGTACCGGACTGAAATACAAAGCACTACAAGACTGCAAACTACAAAGCTGTAAAACTGCAAACTGCAATCTGTGAACTGCAAACTACAGCTGTAAAACTGCAAACTGCAAACGGCAACCTGTAAACTTCAAACTACAGTTGTAAAACTGCAACCCTAAAATGTTATAATAAGATGTGAACACACCTGCTGTTTACTTTACCGGTTTGCGGTTCCTTTACAAAACGGGCTTAAATAATAAGAACAAAACTCGATGTTATCAACGATTTTTCAAATGTGTGTCCCACAAAGATAACAACTGTATGAAGTTTACGTGCATAAAAATTACAAATAACCTTACCTCGAACTTCTATAAAATTCTCAAAAGAGCAGAGCAAATATAAAATTTTCTAATAAATCGCTGTTAAATAATGGATCATCAATTCCCGAAAATTAAAATAATAAGGGCAGAACTACAAATTAGTTCACAATAAGATGCACGTTACCAAGCATCGAGGATCAAATTAAGAATAGAACAAATAATCACGACTCGTATTGAAGTAATAAGGATTAGTTTATGCACGTTATCAACATACAAGAATTAAAACTTGAATTTATGAACGAAACTTGATAAATTACAATAAGGAAATAAACCATAGGCGTCGTATTTGGGAACGAAGTATATTTAAAAATTGGGAGACGCGTTATGTAAAATTGAACCGTAATACCCTCTTCACTGAATCTCGGTGAAATAGGGCATATAACTATAAAACAATAAAAGGAAACCGAGCTGTATATAGGCTGTTATGAGAATTTCAGGAAACTGTTTAGGCTAGCTCAGAATATAAATAAGTGCAGGTACGTGCCAACCAGTTTTGAGAGAGAAAATCTAATGATGAAAAACAAGCGCAGATAAATCTGATGATTAATATAAATAACTACAGGAGTTGATTGTGCCATATCTGCAACTAATGTTGACTGTGCGAAAAGATATATTGGAAAAGATATTAAATCGGCAAATGTTCAAGTGCTCGAAAAACTTGGCAGCCATAGGCTGCTTACCCCTTTTCACAACCACTGAATGTCGGAGAAATAGGGAATATAATTGTAAAACAAGAGAAGGAGACTGAACTGCATCTAACAAGAAAGAACAGCGCCTGTAATGAAAGACGACAAACATAGAAACAGGAAGAACATTGTTGAAAGCATATGTGTGGAGCCCAGCACAGTATGCCTATGAAATACGGGCAGTAGGAAAAGCAGACAGAAAAACGGTAGCAGCCTTTTGAAATGCTGTGCTTCAGATGTATGAGGATGATAGCATGGACGGACAAAGTTAATAACAAATAGGTTATAGAAATAGTAGGGGAGCAAGGATATTTGTGGGAAAAAATAGGAGAAATAGAAGAGCAGAATACGATCTAAAGCATTTTTGCGGAATAGTATGGAAAATATTACAAGCAGAGATAGGAAAAAGGAGGTAGATGTAGACTTAGATCAGATAGTGATAGAAGCAGACTGTGCCAGTTTCAGGAAATGTGTAGGTTAGTTCAGAATAGGAGATGAGGGTACCTGTCTAACCAGTTCCAGGACTGAAGACCTAATGATGATGATCATCTATGAATGCAAGTCATAGGAAAGGGATGTCTGCACTTTACATAGCTAATTTGTCAGTTCCTTCATTGCTCTGCACATCACAGTGTCCGGACACCTACAAGAAATATACATCTTTTCAACTAGCTATTGAAACCAATGTATTTCCGCACTCTTGAATTAGTAAACACCCTGTCCTGGGAGCTCAGATTACTTATAGTGCTGCTTGAATATTTAAGCTCTTTTTCCTCTTTATTTCCTGACTTTGAGTCATATTGCATAAACATCTGCGTGGGAGTCTGATGTGCATAGGCCTAGAAAGTAACTTTAATGCACCCTTTACTTTCCACGTATACTTCGGCTCTAGAAATTCCGGTGCTCGCTATACACGACCCATCAATATAGTATACCATTGAGTTCTAGATGAAAGTAACCTAACTCTTTACCATTTTCCCTTCGGGGTGATTGCAGCCTTTGTTAGTCCTTTGCTCTTCTCATTTTAATAGTAAAAATGGGAAAGTTCCTTTCAAACATGCATACGCAACCATCTACAAGCTGCCCCGCCATCCGCCTGTATTTCAAAGTACAAGAAACGTCGTCAAAGATTTTCTCTGGATGCTAACATACATACGATCACAAGAAAGTATCGTGTAAGTTTAAGAGATTGTGGTTTTCTTAAAACTTTGCAAACACAGGGTTCTTCCTCTAGAGAGTCGTTTACTCGTAGTTATACTCTATAGCGCATTTATCAATCAACAACTCGAAGTAAAGAAAAATAACAAACATAAACAAACCGATATCGAAAACTTACTCTGTACAAACAGTCTGGGGAATAAAACATTTTTACACAGCATAGTTTCAATTTGTGTAACTTGTCAAGTAAGTGGTGTAATAAAATGTATTACTCGCCTCTTTAGCACAGTGCTGTCTGTAGGGCAAGTGTTGCTTCTTGATGTAGGTCATAACTTTTTCCTTTTTAAAAAGAATCCTCATATAATAAAAGAAATGGAGTTTGACATTTGGTAAAGTATCCGTAACAGCAAAGAAGCAAAAGCAATTTATACGATTCAACTGTTTCAATAAAATGGTACTTGACTACTCACTTTTGTAAGAGTAAGCTTTATCTGCATTTTGTTCAATACTTTACGCTCAGCCGATCAAACGGATCTTGTCACTAGATTGAATCGAATAATACGTTTAACTGTGCGATGTGTAATATGATTGGAAAACTGAATTTGGAATTTAAATGAAAGTCGATCTTGGAATTGTTTGATTATATTGCACTATGCGGCAATGGAAATTTAATTATTTTGAATTTTAACAGTGTATACATAATTTCAAATTTTTTAATTATACATCACGGAGGACTTTAGTATTTAAGTAGAGTATTAAATAGATACCAATTTTTAACTGTTTTTGTGTTTATCAGTATAAAACTGAAATATTACTATTTAACTCTCTAATTTCACTAGATTAGCAGTCGAGCTTTGAGACATTTCAAATGTTATTATACAGAACCGATTTAACTTCTTATTGATTAGTAGATTATTTTAACTCTGTGTATATGGGAAAATGGGACAAGTTGTTACAAAAATGTTCGCTCGTTTTAAAAATGAAATACTTTTTGTACACCGAACATAAGAAGCAAGATACATAAGTTGCGTTTTCGTACATATTTTTATTTGCTCTATAAAATCGTGTTTTGATCACAGAACATACTAATCAAATAAAATAAAAAAATCTGTAACAACTTAACCCAAAAAAGGGACAAGTTTTAGTATGTGGAAAGTTGATACACTACATATTGTAGTATTGAATCAGTATTAATCACTTTCTTCTTCATCATAATAACAATTTATGCTGTAACACTTTAGTTTTAGGCAAATACATAATGCACTTTGTGCTATGTGGGTTGCTGGAATTTACGCGAGAGAGTTATAGCTAACGTATTGGAAATCTCGCTCAGCCGTGCTCCGGATGGTCGTGCGCATAGATCAGAAAGTACAAAAGATTGTTCTTGTCGTGGCATGTAGTCCGTAAAAACGTTTTTTTAAAGAAAAGGGGGTGTGAGTTTTCAAGCTACCATGGGTCGAAGAAAGCTCCACTCACGGCAATGCCATATTACTTGGCATTGAGTCCATAACACCGAGTTATGTTAGAACGTAAATTTAATTAAAACATGATATTTAGAAAACGGTTCGTTATTTTTAAGATATGGCGTTTTAATTGTTACTAAAGAAGTTTTTAATCTTTAGCAAGCAGCTTTAAGTGATTAAATCTGTGGATTCCAAGTATAAAAGAGGAAATCTATTTTGAAATAAAATTATTGTTAACTCAAGAGATCATTATTAACTTTTGGGAAGAAACTCTTGTTTATCGTGAAGAAGATGGCGGACTCATAATGCTTTGATTAGACAGGTATTTAATATTTTATCGTTGTTTCTTAATGTCGTCAAGTTTTGGGTGAGTACAATTCCTTTTTAACGATCAATAAGAATCAACGCGTACCTGTTGATCCTTTTGTTTGTAAAATCCGCTTAGCTAAACTGAAAAGTAATTATTTAGCAAATATAAGATATAACATTTTGTTTATCAAGTTTGAAGGTTATCTTATTAAAACAAATCGCATTTTTATTTAGTGTATTTAGGATGATTTGGCAATTTTTTGTAGCCATATTCTTATATTAAACGATCGTTAGATTTAGCATTTCAAAACAGCTTATGTAAAATTAAAAATTCAGTTTTCCATGTGTTACGTACATTGACGTAACATAAAAAACCAAGAAAAAGAAAAAAAAGGATGCCCGGGCTCAATCGGTAAGTGGGCGGGGTCGTATACCTATAGCTAAATTAAAAGGAAACCTGAAATAAATAGAAAAATATATATATATATATATATATATATACACTCACTCATTCACACTTAGAACAAAACATACAACGGAAAAGAAAGAATTTATAATTGAACAAAATATATATACAGAACACAGTATTCCCAAACCCAACCCCCAAAACAGGTCAATGTCCCCAATTTATATATACATTATGAGCAACCCTCAAACATTAAAAAAAAATACCCAAAAAAAGCGAGCTGTAGTTGTTAGGTAATAACCCCCTGACAGTATTTATAAAGAAAAGAACCAAACGCAACCCTAAAAACCACAGCTCTAGAATATCGTAAGTATAACCTTAGCCTAGATTTACAAACATGTAGTATATTTTTAGTAATTTAGGAACAAATAGTAGGGCAGTAACAAAAGAGCAGTAAATTTTAAATTTTTATTTTTAATGAGCAGAAAGATTTATCATGTAAAATATATAGGATGTTTATTATTAATTACAATACAAATTTTAATACACGAAAGGGTTATGTTTAATTTACGGAATAAATTTTCGTGTTTAACGCCAAGGAATTTAAGGTGAAAATTATTACATATAAACTAATCAATTATTTACGAAAATGAACGTAACACATGTATAATTAAAACAGATGACACTTATGTTGTTGAGTAAAACTTGTATTAAGCAAATTCGTAATATCAAGAAAATAAGGTAGAACCTTAGAAAGATTAGAGTTTAAACTAAAGACAATTTTTGTGAGCTGTATCAAAGATCTCCGATTACAGCGTATGACTAATGTATAAAGATATTAAGTAACTTTTTATGAAAGGCCTAGCTTGTTAATTATTGTGATTTTTGCCTACTTAATACTTTATTCAGCATCCATTTCTATGCTGTCGTATATACACTGTTGATTTTTTTTTTTTACAAAAATGAAGAGAAACTAATTTTATTAAATACTAGTCAAATCTCATAATTCTAAAAGTTTAATCAAAGAAATAAGTAATCTATGAATTTTAGTTGAGATAATGAAACTAAGAAAATATTATGTTACTATATACCTAAATTCAGGCAGGTATAATTTCCTTAAGTCTTAGCTGCGTCTATCCTTAGGATGATTTTTTTGTAGTAAAGGTTTTATTGACGCAGTGGCGCCCAAGTTTATTTATATTTCAGGTTTAGTCTCAGAAAATACCCCCACCCACCTCATGCCTCCGCAGAAATAGACCCCGAGTTTAGACCGAGAGCACCCTATTTTCTTTGCAGCACCGTTTGGCTCTACTACATCTTCAACAAGGACCATCCTCAGAAAATCTATAGCTAGCCAAAGAAAATAGATTACAATGCAACAAAAGCAGAAAAGCAGAGTTCTCACCACTGACGCACTTACAGTGAGCCCATTCCATACATTTAATACACTGTATCCATTGTTCACTCAGTAACGATTCTGCGTAGCTACATAAACACATTAAATAGCAACAATATTCTTCTTCAGATTCTGAAGATACCACTTCTGTTTTCTGTTTTTTTTGTTTCTTATTTGTGTTCTTTTTAATAATATCTTTTCCTTTTCGTCCAACAGAATGTTCTTCACCTTTCCAATTTTATTCTTTTTCTCGTTTCTAAGTTTTGCTTTCTTTCCAGTAGTAATTTAACAGGTGTATCTGTTAGTATTGCATTTTTAAATGTTTTCTAACAGTCAGTACTTGCTTTCTGGCGGAGCTTTTTGAAAAGGACGGAGTTGTTCGAAGTGACGCACGTTTCGGTAAAGTTGACTTTGGTTGTTGATGGTTTAGGTTCAGGTATTTGATAAGTGGTAACTTGTACAGTTAGTTGTACGAAAGTGCCAGAAAGTTTTATAGGTGAAGACGCAGGTATTGCGATCTCTTTTGCAGTTTTGTGAACAGGTTGTAGTGCTGAAAGAAGCTCCATATTTGCTACTTTTTTTTTAATTGGAGGTATTAGAATCTTTGTTTCATTTTTGTCAGCAGACTATAGCGTTAAAAGCTGGTTCAAATTTGAATTGCCTGTAGGATCGGAAAGATTTGTGACCTCTTTATTAAATGGATTCATTCCAATAGTCGTAAACGCAGCTATTGTGTTCTTAGGTATTACGTTAAGTGGAACGGCATGCGTTGGAATTCCCGGAAGATGTTACACCCCCGGCGTCGCGCGTTCAGAGCCACTACCACAGTTGGCAACACTGGTACTATCCACGTTCGCATTATTACACAAAAAAGATATTATGACCTAATTATGTGTCAAATTGTATCACATGCCAAATTCGTTTACAATGATACAAGTTGCACCTTAAAAAGAAAAAGTACTCACTTAAAAATGTAGAACTCTTCACGATTTTGCGGGTCATCCTTGCGTAGGGGCCATGCTAATTTCAGGGTATCTTGTTTGTTGAAAGTTGTTGGTTGTGGGTTACGTCACGCCCCTCGTTGAAACCAGAGTTCACGTCTTCTCTCTTTTTCGTTCGTAGGCAGGACGAAGGAACAACCAGGTAAGGAACGATACGGAAAGAAAACCTACATTCTAAAAGAGAAAAGACAAAAAAACGACACAGGCAAACGTTACCGTTCGACGTCTCGTTGGCTAATCCCCCATGTCCTGTCCAAACCGCGCACTTACCCACTTCGCGCCTGCACATTCCTTTTGCGCAAACGCAACTGTCCGAAATGGCGGAAACGAATAAATCTATTTTAAAAATAATGGCGGGAATTCACTTACAAATTTAGAAGTGTACAATGCCAATTTTGGCATGTAACAAAGATCGTATACGGTCATATTTTTATTTATTTATTCTAACATTACAATTAGTCTGCTATCTAAAAATTACAGCAAACCTGTTACTCCTAAGAAATCTAACAGAATTATTTGCTACCTTAAATTATATTAGTTAGTTTTATATTATTTGCGTTTGGAAATATTCGTGTGTGTGTGTGTTTGTGTCTGTGCGCGCGTGTGGGTGCGTGAGTGTGTGTGTGTGTGTGTGTGTGTGTTTCTGTCTTTGGTAATGTCATTGGGACTGCTTTCCTTCCCAGCTTCCGACCATCGGCAGCCGGAAATCAGAAACCGAGAAGTTCGCATTCCTGTACATGTCCTGGCCGTCGGCAGCCGGAAACCAGGGGGACCACGTACAGTCCCTGGTGTGTATGTGTATGTGTACGTATGTGTGTGTGTGTTTCTGTCTGTGGTAATGTCCTTGGGACTGCTTTCCTTCCCAGCTTCCGACCGTCGGCAGCCGGAAATCAGAAACCGAGAAGTTCGCATTCCTGTACGTGTCCTGGCCGTCGGCAGCCGGAAACCAGGGCAACCACGTACAGTCCCTGGTGTGTGTGCGCGCGTGTGCGTATATATCTGTGTCGTATGCGTCTGCGTGCAGGTACGTGTACGTGCGTGTTTCTGTGTGTTTTGGTGTGTTTTGTCATGCCAGTGTGCTATAATGGTGTGTGTGTTTATTGTTTTCATGTTTGTGTGTGCGTGTGCTTATGTCTGTGGTGAACTCCTTGGGACTGTTTCCCTCTCCCGGTTTCCAACCGCCGGTAGCCGAAAATCAGAAACCGAGAAATACGCGTTCCTGTACGTGTCCTGGCTATCGGCAGCCGGAAACCAGGGAGGCCACGTACAGTCTCTGTTGTGTGTGTGTGTGTGTGTGTGTGTGTGTGTGTGTGTGTGTGTGCTTGTGCATGTGCGTGTTTGTGTGTATTTTGTCGTGCTGATGTGTTGTAATTATGTTGTCAGAATATTTCCTCTGTAGTAATTTTTAGTTGCGCTACAACATTGGATATATAAACATTACGTTACTGAAGCTAGGGTTAGATTTCTTTAAAGCAATTACGAATATGGTTAGTATTTTCTCTTGTTTATTTTAGTTAGTTGTATTTTTTATTTTAGATGGTTAGTATTGAGACCTTATCCTACTAGTGTTAGTATTCTAATGCTAATAAGTGTTCTGGGGGAAACTTGTGTTTGAGGTACGTTTGCCGCACTTTTGCCGTTTTCACTATTTTTACTTTGTTTTCACTGGTATCACTCCCGGTCGTCAGGATTCACGAGCCTTCTGGTAGATTTTCAGGAGACACGTGCTTCCTGGTATGTCCTTGGGAGAATGCCGCTTGTTTGTTGTCGGTTCCCATGTGTGTTGGGTGGATTGCGCTCTTGTAATGCACGTTCGATGCGTTACGTCAAACTTCTGTGTTTCGTGTGATCTGTGTTTGTGGTATTTGTGATGTGTGGGGTTTGTATGGTGTTTGTGTGTGTCCTGTCAGAGTCCGTTTGTGTACCTTTGATGTAGTATAGTAGTAGTTTGGTGAGTGATTCTGTTTAGGTAAGGAAATATGTTTTCGTTCCAAAGCATATCCGAGAGGGGTATGTCCCGTAGGATTGTCCTGTCCATTCCTAGGTCCTGTTGCAGTTCGGCGCAGTGGAACACCAGATGTTCCGGTGTCCCCACCTCACCACATGTGCAGTTGTTGTTGTCTTGGAAGTCGAAGCGGTTCCTGTAGGTTGGATAAGGACCATGCCCCGTGAGAAAATGAATGAGCCCTTGTGAGGGGACCAAGTGGTGACAGTTTAGCCTGTCTCGGATGTTTGGAACCAGTGCGTATACCTCCCATTTGTGCTCTGGTTCCATCTATCTTGCCACTCGGTTAGTATTGTGTCCTGAATTTCCTTTTTTATCCGAATTTCTGATGTTACTTTTAGGATTTCCCGGACTTTTTCTGGTTGGTTGTTTTTTAACCAGTATGTCGCCGCTCTCTTCCTGATATACAGATCAAGAGGAAGGACTCCTAATATCACATAGAGGGCGTCGTGTGATACGGTCCGGTATGCTCCAGTAAGTCTTATTAGTGCCCCCCTTTGGGCACTGTTGACTTTTTGTTTGGGTTTTACTAGATGTAATCTGATTGCCCAGGCGCTCGCTGCATGACTTATTATTGCTGCAAGTACGCTAGATAAGTATAATCTTACACAGTTTAGGGGGATATTGTACGTACGTTGTGCAAGAGTTGCTATGCATTGCATAGCTTTACTGGCACCTGCAGTCACTGTGGCAATGTGTTTTCGTAGTTCAGTTTTTCATCAAGGGTTAGCCCTAGGTATTTGGCCTCCCGTGTTCTTCGTATTCTGACTCTGTTCAGTTTAATGATAGGGTCTCTTTCTAGAGAACCTTTAACTATCATATAAGTTGTTTTGTCATGTGCTATCGTCATCTTATTTGCGTTGCACCATTCTAGGGCTTTGTTCAATGCGGTGTTTGCATTGTGCTGTAGTTCATTTCTGGAACCTCCTTCCACCACCAACAAGATGTCGTCCGCATAAGCTACTACGGATCTCACCTCATTTGCGGTTTCCAGCTGCTCCAAAAGCTCCTCAGTCGCAATGTCCCAAAATATGGGACCGCAGACTGACCCCTGTGGGCATCCTTTGGTGATTGATTTTGTGATGTTTTTAGTACCAGATAATGTTACAAATTTATCCTGGCAATAGCTTCTGAAGGTATGATGTAGTTGTTTTGGACATTGTATTTCGATTAACCTATGGAACAGTGTTGGCCACCATAAGTTGTTGAAGGCTCCTTCTATGTCTATCATGATTAGGGCCACGTATTTTTTATTTGAAGTTGTTGCAGAGTTTATGGCTTTGTTTACGGCGTCTTCGGTTGATCGTCCTTGTCTAAATCCGTACTGCGCCGGGTGCATGCCTTTCGTCTTCCGATGTTCTTGCATTCTCGTACACAGTAGTCGCTCGAAAGTTTTTCCGAGCGAGTCTAGAAGGCAGATGGGGCGATACGAACCAGGATTTTTCGGGTCTTTTTCTCGGTTTTTAGAGAGTATGATTACGTCTGCTTGCTTCCAGCAGTTTGGAAACTTTGTTTGTCTTAGACATTCGTTGTACAGTTTAGTAAGTTTCGGTGTGAGTTTGGTGTCTAGTGCCTTTGTGATTTCTGCCTGGATCCCGTCTGGCCCAGGAGCTTTTTTGTTTTTACTTGAACGAATAGCGTGTCTAATCTCGTCTTCAGTGAAATGTGTTACGTCGTCCTGTGTTCTATTCCATGGTGTATTCCCATTCGCGTTTTGTTCGGTGACTCTTTGTCGTTTGCGTATTTGTTCTTGTGTGTCCTCTTCCCAGTTGTCATCAGGGAGGAGTGTATGTAGTAGTAATGTCGCGGTTTCAATCCAGTCTTTGGTTTCTGTTCCGTCGGGCTTGGTTAAAGTCGAGTACGTTGTCGGTGGTGCAATTTTTCCTGATACTATCTTGTACGGTACCCCCCCAAGCATCCGTCTGCAAATGTCTTTCGACGAAAGTGTCCCAGGATTTTCGTTTCATGTTGTATAGTTCCTGTTCGTATGTCGCCTTGCGTTGTCTGTAGTTGGTCAGCTGGAAGGCCTTTTCTGCCGGTGTTAGGGCGGATTGATAGCGTCTCCTTGCCTTGCGAGCTTTGCTTTTCAGTATCTGGACCTCTGTGGTCCATTTTAGCGGTTTTGTGGCGCAGTTTGTCTTACTGTTTTTAATGTTTGTTTCATAGTGTCTTTAATTGTTCTTGTTAGGGCTTGGGCGTAAGCGTGTACGTTGTCGTTGCGTTGGATATCAGGGGGCGGATTGAAGTTGTCCAGTAGTCTTTGCCAGTTGGCATTTTGTATATTGTATTTTAGTCTTTTTGCCCGTTTCCGCATGTAATGGTATGTTATCCTTGTTTATGTCAAAAGTTATGAGGTTGTGATCGCTTATTGTTAAGTTGTCATGTACCTTCCAGTTTTGTACGTGGGAGTACGCTAGTCCGTTTGCTTTTGTGACGTCAATGTTACTCTCTGCTCCTGCCCGATGGTTTCTGTGGGTGGGTGGATTGAAGGACAGTTCATCACTTCAAACTGTAGCTCGTTGATCATGTCCTCTACTCTCTCCCACGCGCATCAGTGTTGCTACAGTGCCACATTGGGGATTTTCCGTTTACATCAGCCATAAAAGTGCGGGTTGGTTTGAGTATGTACGTGCAATGTTTTTAATGTTGGTGATGTATGGATCGGGGTCCAACCGAAATTGGAAGTATGTGTTGGTCAGTATCCAGTTGTGTATGTTTTGTCCGGATATTTCTAGACAGACGTTGTGTTCGTTCGTGTATCTTTGTATTGTTGTTGCTTGTATGTTAGGGTTGAATATTATAGTGGCTGCCATTGGTCTATCTCCTTTACATATCTGCCTGGCTGTCGTTGGCATTCCCGGTAATTTTCCGTTTTTGCAGTATGGTTCTTGTATACAGATTATATCTAGTCGTTGTGTTTCGGCCAGGTGCCTGATTTCCTGTGTTACCGTGGCGCTACGCATGGCGTTTAGCTGTCCAATTTTTATTGTGGTCATAGTCTGACCTGGGTTGTTCTTTATCCACTAGTCTACAGTGTTGTTGAAAAGTGTTTTCAGAGGTCCAAACACCGCCAAATCGAGCGGCTGCAGTCTGTGACTAATATGAGGCGGAAAAGATTACGAGTGAATGTCACTATTTTTGCAAAATGTAATAGCTGCTTTCGGGGACCACTCTTAGTCTGATTCCACACCAAAAACTCCACTCATTTTGTTGAACCTATAGTTTGGCTCTTTAGCTCATTGTGTCACGCAAGTCATTACTCTACCCGTTCCACTACCCTAGAACTTCCTCAAATTGCAGGTGCGTTCAAAACATTAAACTTGGAAACAGGTTATTGTAAACTGTATCTCAGCTCTACCTTTTTAGTTTTAATAATTAAAGTTGTATTTATACATTTGTTTACTGCAACCTGCAACTTTTAGGAATTTTTGTATGCCCTTTTAGTTTTTGCACACATATTTGCCCATTTGATCCTTTTTTTCCTGTGTAAAAAGCTCCATTCTTAATGTTTTTCGAAGACTGTAAAAGCCGTAAGTCCATTTTAAAAATGACGTGTCGTTATAAGTTGTAATTCCATTAGTTTGAAATGCTTGAATTGACATTTATGTAAGAAAAAAGTCATATCCGTTACGATCATACTATGTTTTCCCATTTCAGAAGGATCCTCCTTGTAGAGCTTCTTTCTTTTTGTATCAATTAACATTGGATTAATGATTAAAAATGTGCAAGTTCTCTCGATTCACGTTTACTGCCGATTCTCTCATACCACTGTTTTCGACTAAAAATAAAATAAGGTAAAATAGGTAGTATGCATAATCCTACACAATTGCAGCTAAAATCTAAGCAACAGGAAAACATGTTCCATTTCTATATCTTTTTCCCAAGCAGAGCTTTATATTGAGACATCAACGCATTGTATTATTTTGGCTTTCTTCCAATAAACCTTGTCTGAAGTTATCTCAGGTCGGATTTATCTAAGTGTTTAATCAGTAGAAATTTTTTCGTTACACTTTTTTGTATCTAATTTTCAATAAAAACAAGGTTGAGTTTAAAATAGATAACAGTCGTTTGTTTTCTAAAGAGTGTCTTCAAATATTCAAAGTAATAAAATCGAATATTTTACAAAGTACTATTGAGCACATGAAATCGAAAGCAATTTATACGATTCAACTGTTTCAATAGAATGGTATTTGACTATTCGCTTTCCTCAAAGCAATTCCTATATGTATTTTGCTCGCTGCAATGCGTTCGACATATCAAAGAGGTTAAACAACGAAATTGTATCCTTATAATTCCTATGACATAAAGAGATGCAGTATGGTACGAAATCTAACAATAAATCTTTAACAAAATTGAAAGTAAGAACAGTGCGGATGTATCTCTGAAGTTTACACGGTTTCCATATATTCTCTATTACACAAAAAGGAAACGTTCAATTTGTAACCGTCTTATCTAATATAGAAAGTGTACTCATTGCATACCCCCTAACGGTTTTGAAAGACATACAAGATACCGTGTTATAGAGAGAACAATATTGACATCTGCAAGCTATTTTTGTTCAATATCGAAAATAATAAACAATTATACAGTAAATCCTCCTAGAAAGTTGTGTTACTGTATTTAGAGTCCGTATTTGATCTCTCTTACGGAGGTTGCTGCTAAAGTTTCAAAATGTGATTACAGCGTAGTCGTCAAATGAGTGACGCAAAAATCAATAAATTTGGTTTTTTTGTCACACAAAGATGACACAGTAAAAAAATATTGAACAGTTTGTTACGGGTCAAATGAGCGTCGCGTTATAACTTTAAACTAGCCATGGCGGTGCGAGATCCCGTAATAATTTAGGAGTGCTTCGGCTAACTACAATGACGCAGGAAGGAATAATAAGAGAAAATAGAAATAAATCAAAATAAAAATAATAAAATGGCTAAAATACAAACAAACCACCTTACTATATTCACTTATACTGAAATGCTTTTTCTCTTCTCATATTTAAGGGGCACCAAACCGTCTTGACATAGCAATCTCTTTGAAATTATTCCTACATAGAAGACGGTTATTACAAATAGGACTCTTTTGCATTTGATTTCCAAAATTTATCAATATATACTTTAGCTTTTTGTAACATATCTTAAAACACTTATTAGGTTTTTACTAAATTAAATAAAATTTGCGAAATCAATGCGTCGCCCCAATACGACTTTGTTGATGAGTTGGCTTGATATTTCTTTATAATGACCTGAAACAAAATATCCATCAATAATACTATCACTCCAAATTTTTCCGTTTTGCATATTAAATTACATTTCACTTTAAATCCCATTTCTGGAAATGCAATTCGTAGCAAACATAGAAAGCGTTAAATACCAACTTTTCCTTTTATCAATTCAACGCTCATCCGAATTATTAAAGTGTTATGCTTTAACTAACACTAAATTTCACAAATGAAACTTAAATTGTGAAATCAATATATACTGATTCTGTTAATTTAGTGCAACAAAGTAATCTTTCATGATTTGTTAATCTCCAATTACAAAACTACGAACCATTTACGACTGAGACTTAAAATTCACATGTAAATAATTAATAAATCTAAACCTAAAAACTGATGCTACTCACAATTTGTAGAAAATTTAAGGATGTCCAACACCATCAATCATTCTTACAATGATTACTTAATCCAACAGCAGCAGCTCCCTTAACACAACATACAACAAAATCCCCTTTTCAACTAGTCGTAATGACGATAATTTCATAAACCCAAAAATTGAAATGTACTTTGCCCTTGCAAGCGTGCTCATAGAAGTAGGTCGTACGCCGGAAGTTTGTTCCTTCCCGCAAATCCACCATCACTTCTTGGAGCTATATTACTTTCGACTTTTAACCTATCCTCATACCAACTCCACCAAACTCCAGCAGCGTGGCCATCCCACCTTCCTACTTACTAGTATGACTGCATTTTAACCTTTCTAATTATCTGCTTGCGAATAATTAGTTAATTTTTTCCGTCGGATATCTAACTACTGTTATTTCTCTCAATACATAAAAATTCGTATTCACAATGTAAGATTTTAACTATGCTAAATAAAACAGTTATCGCCACGTTATTTTGTATGTAATTTGTCTTACTGTTTTAGAATGGTATTGTTTTATTATCTTTAGTGGACGGGACGGACGACGTTTGTATATTGTAAATCACCGTTTTATGTGAAATGCGTGTCCGTGGTTTTAGTTACGTTATCGACCTGTATTATTACGTTTACAATGTAATTGAAGGAAGTAATGTTATTTTTTATTAATGAAAAGATTTTTATAAAAACAAAATTTGAAATATCATGCTTAATCAAGATTAATAATTTGCAAGATCTATTATACAAAGCGCGTGCATACAATTTACTACTATGCCCCTTCGCTTCTAATTTTTAGCTAGCTTAACGCAACGCGTTACAAGTTTGATTACAATTTTAAAGTTAATAATATTTGAGGAAACGTGAATTTTAGTCATCAGATCTTCGAATAATAATTTTGTTTTACTTTCAATTGAAAAAGTGAAAAGAATTGTATCAAAGATTTAAAAACTGGTTATGGTGGTTGCGTCACCATCAAGAACAGCCATATTTCAACATTACAAAAACTTAAATTTGTTAGTAGTTTAGCTTTAATGATGAATTTTGTTGTGACCAACAACGTTAAAAGCACCGCAAAACATTGATACTCATCCTACGAGTAGCGAACATATACCAATAGATACGTCTGAGTTTTTGGCAGCGCTTTAGTAAATCAAACTAATTTGTCCGTGTGATTGATATCTGAGACTATAATTTTCTTTTTTTTATCTTTCACTGAACCAGCTTCTTAAAACTTTTGAACATTTCAATCATCATCATTAGGTCGTCTGTCCTGGAACTGGTTAGACGCCTAGTTCCATTGTTTCCTAATCTGGGTAAACCAACATATTTCCCGTAGTTGTTTACAATAATCATCAGTCTTAAGTTCAGTCATCTTTTTCATTATTAGGTGTCCTTGAAACTGGTTGGACGAGTATGTCCTTTGATTTCTATTTTGAACTAACCTACACATGTCCCCGAAATTCATACAGCCAACATTTTCACAATCTGTGTGCAATAGTCTAACTTATTTACTTCTACCTCTCTGTCTTCCTAAGTCTACTTCTAATGTATTCCACATCTCTCCTGTCTTTTGCTGTTTTCCACATATTTCTTTCTTTCTCTACCGCTTCTAGAACTTCTTTGTTCTTAACTTTGTCTGCCCATGATATCTTCATCACACAACTGTTGCACTACATTTCTAAATCTTCTACCTCTTTGCTGCCCGCTTCATCTACTGTCCAAGTTTCACAACCGTACAGAGCTGGCTTCCACATATATGCTTTCAGCAATCTTTTCCTTGTTTCTGTTTGTTGCCTTTGAACAAAGTAGTTGTTTTTTCTTGTTCAATGTAGCACGACCTTGTGCTAATCTTTCTTTTATATGTTTTGCACTTTTCCCATCTTGCGTTATTCAACTTCCTAGGTAGCAGAAATCCTTAACCTCTTGTAAGTTCTCAGTTCCTATTTGTATTCTGGTTTTTGATTTATTTTCCCTTGCTTTACATACTAGTATTTTACTTTCTTTTTACTTTTGTACCGTATTTCTGTGTTAGAACTGTTTTCATTTCATTACCAACTGCTTTTAACTTTTGCTTGCTAGATGCTAATATTGCTATATCATCTGCAAGTCTAAGCAAATGTATCTTTTTCTTTGCATATTAATTCCAAATGTCTTCCGTCATTTGACAGTATTCATTCCCTCTCCGATGTACAAGTTACAAACTAACGGGATAAGGCACATCCCTGTCTTACCTCTTTCCTAATATTTACTTCGCTACGTTCCTACTCTAATTCTATTACAGCTCTCTCCTCTATGTATAAGCTATGTACTATCCGTTTATCCATTCCAATATTTTGAGAATTTCAAACATTCTTTCCATTTTTCATTGTCGAAACCATCGTCCTGATCAGCAAACCCTATGTACACGATTTCTGCTTTCTCTATTATTTCTCCACTATCAACCTAAGAGCTAAAATAGCATCGCGTGTTCCCCTGTTTCGGCTAAACCCTAGAAGTTCTTTGGCCTGTTTTTTTATCTGTCGTTGTACAATTCCAGTCAATATTTTTTGACACGTGTTCTGACAAACTTATTGTTCGAAAATTTTCACATCTATCCGCACCTCTCTTTTTTGGTGTACTGACTATGATGTTAGGTTTGAAATCTTTGGTTATCTCGTCTGTACCATACATATAGCTTAAAGTTGAAAGAAATGTTTTGTTACTATTTGCTCCAACAACTTATAAAGTTCTTGGTTGCACTATATCTATACCCGGTGTCTTATTGTTTCTCACACCCTTCAAATTCATCTCTAAATATAGGATATCCGGCCTTCCTTTTCAATGTCTGATTCCTGTTCTAGTGCTGTTAGCTCCTATCCTGCATATAAATTCCCAATATTTTCTTGCCATCTGACCACCTTCTCTACCTTTTTTATAATGACGTCTTCTTTCGCATTCTTTATGCTTTTTAATAAATCATTTTATATGCCTACAATACATTTTAATTATTTTGTATTCTTTGCCCGTCTTTCGTATTTCCATTTAGTTTGTACCTCTTTGCATTTTTTGCCAATCCATTCTTTTTCAGCTTTTCTGCATTTGTGAATAATTTTCAGTTATATTGTTTTGTATCTTTGCTTCTCTGCTTGGACTAGTCTGTTTTTGTATTTTCGCTTTTTTTCTATAAAATTCAGAATATTCTCTGTTGCTCATGGTATCTTATTTTCTTTTTGTATATACCACAGAATATATCTGGTCGCCTTACATACCTCTGCATTAAAATCTCCCGTGATTATTAAATTTTCATGTCCTCCTACAAATCCTAGTATGTCTTCGATATCTTTGTAGATCACTCTATCTTTTCCTCACTGTAGCTAAAGGTGTATTTACCGGTTTAGATTCTAATCTAAGCATAAAACTCTTTCGTTCTTTTGTCTGTAGTTTTCTACACGTTGTCCTATGTATTTCCGCATAACTATTCCAACACGCGAATCTCCTTCTTCTGATCCTGTATGATTTATCCTAAAATCTTTGCAAAAAATCCTCCACCTCTGACTACCAAACTTCACTAATCCCTGCGTTCTAATGCTAACCTATCCATTTCAGTTTTCAAATTTTCTCGTTTCTCTATTTGCTTCATGCTTCTGACATTCCACGCTTCTACTTGCTCTGCTGCTAAACCTGCCGATCAGGCAAAATGTTACTGGCTCTTCTTTACAACTTTCCAATCAGATTCTCCGAAGTAGTCATCTCTCAGAGATCTGAATGCGGGACTATTTTAACTCTGGAATCTTTTACCCTAAAAGATGCCATTATCGTAAATAACACTTGAAGTACGGTGTGTACTTTGAAGGTAATGTGGTGGTTTTCTCTTGCCTTCCTCATCGCAGTAGTGTGTCTTAGGTTGCCGTACCGACCCCTGTGGTCTCGGCCACTTTAAATTTCGAAAGAGCTGATGCCCTTTTTCGGGAACCTGTCTGAGTCTGGTTCCTCACTAAAGACCCCCACTAATTTGGTTGTGAAACTATACTTCGGCTCTTTAGCTCACTGAAACACGCAAGCTATTCTACCCGTTCTAGTTTTTCAATGAAAAACACTTTTTGATAGACGATTATGCAAACCGTTAATATTACGCAGTTCTGTAAAAACCTGTTGTTAACCGAATAGGTTAATTCCTTGTAGTGCTATGCAATACGCATAGTACCCCTATTTACATGTAATTTACAAAGCAATGTTTAATAAAACCACACATTAATAAAAACAGAGCATGCACATTTAAATTTTTCTGGAGTCTGATTTACGTCCTTTATAAAACCAAGCAGATTGATTCCTGATTCTACTATTCGAAGCCCATGGATACAGCTTAGGATATCATCATCATTAGGTCTTCAGTCCTAGAACTGGTTGGACGCGTACCCTCATTCTTTCCTAGACTGAACCAACCTACACATTTCGCTGAAATTTGCTCAGTCTGCATCTACCCTTATCTGTGCGAAAGTCTTATCTCGGTCTACCCCTACCTATCTTTTCCTATCTCTGCTTGTAATATATCTCGTACAATTCTAAAGAAATGCCTTAGAACGTATCCTGTCCTTCTATTTTTCCTATTTTTTCGTTTCCGCAGATATCTTTATTCATCTACTATTTCTACAGCCAATTTGTTATTAACTTTGACTGTCTATCCTACCATTCTCATACATCTGAAACACAACATTCCAGAAGGCTTCTATCTATTTTCTAATGCCCCTATTTCATAGATGTACTGTGCTGTGCTCCACACTATGATTTGAACAGGTTTTTTTTGTATCTATGTTCATTATCTTTGAACATAGCTGCTGTTCTTTCTTGTTTGATGCAGTATTACATTCCAAATTTGGCAATGTACATTCTTGTAATTTGTAAATAAAGTGTGTGAAAGGACGCCATTATAAGTTAATTATAAATAACGTATAATTAACGCAGGATATAAAAATGATTACATTGGGCGCGCGTAAAAATCAATTCTTTTAAAATACAGTTTATTGTGACTATGAACCTGTTACCAAACATTAAAAAATTTATTACGAGACATAATAACTCAGACGAACGTAATTCATTTTGTCCTGATACAATAACCACGCCTACAATCAGAAGGAAAAGCACATATAAATAGCTCCGAATCGACTGGAAGTTCAGTACTTGTCAAGTTTTATTCAAGGTTGTAACGAATACGATTACATCCTTCATCAATATACGCTTTTGTTATAATTATTTATTTAACAAAGATCCTTTACTGTATAGAAAACGCCAAATTCCTATTTCAATAATATAATATCTATTTGTTACTTAGAACCCCATCTATGTTTATGGACTTGAAGTAGAATCCAGGTTTTCATTTTATCTGTGTATGTGTTGATGCAATAATTCAGACCTGCGCGTGCTCGAGTAATAAATTGCTTTGATGCTAAAGTTCGCCATTAAACGTACGGGTGTGATCGCATACACAAGTTTGTGGCGAGGTGGCACAGCAGGTTTCTTGAAGAACATTCAGTCCCAAAGGCAGGTAGCATAGTCACAAAGAATACCGTTAGTACCGATTCATAGTTTAATCGACCTATTGTGGCTTTAGAGTAAACATCGTCACGGTAGGTGAATAGTTTTCAATGTTGCATTTAAATCATTTCCTCGATTCTTTTTAGCGCAAGTTTTATGTAGATACGTAGTAGGTAAAGTATTTTTAATTATGGAATATAGCACAGTCTAATTGTTATGGAACATTGAAACGCAAATCTTTTTTTGTTATGCAGTATTGAAAGTTGAAATTGTCGAATGTTGCAATCCTATGGAGTATTGTGGAATTTTCCGTTAATTTTGTTTTGAATGGAAGTCAAGCTGTAATGCCAAACACGTGCGAACCTCGCGCACCTGTTGTTGTTGTAACTGCACACGAAGCTTAACGAACGATGATGTCTAGAGGATTATTTGGGGTGAGTGCTTTCCAATTCTAATTCAACTTTCGCTTCACCGAACGATTACTGGAGGTGTAATAATTTTTTGTAAATTTTATATAGCGATTTAAATGGGCATACGTAATTTTTTCTTCAGAATTTAATAGTTAGATATTGTATAAATATTCGTAAGAACGCATAGAAATTTCTGTAAGATATCTTTATTTAAATTTAAAAGGTTAAACTAAAATGTGCTTGTAACTAAGCAGGTGACATATTCCTGTTTGTTTATCACATTATAAAATCTAGTTTTTTTTGACAGTACAATTAAAATACAGATTACTTCAGACCATAAGGATATTTGACCTTTGGTTCAAAAAATTAATTAATTAAAATTGTAAGTTCTGCAGTTTATGAAAAGTCGATACATTTAATTAATAATATTTAAACCAAAACAGGATCCTTTTTCGGTATTAAGTACAAGTTGTAAAACATTATTAAAAACACAATACTTTTCCTAAAGAACTCTAATAAATTAACGCTTGCAAAATTCATAAAATTAATATGAGATATTTTTAAATATAGATAGGTAAAAAGCATTAATACATGTAGAATTGTACAAATGATGTATTTATATATATTTTTTTAACCCAATAGAAAGTGGACTAAGTTGTTTTAAAGCTTTCTTTCATTGAAGTTAACAATAATTTTTCTATAAATGCAAGTAACCAAATTCCTAAAACTTTTGTAGTGTAGAAAGAAAGGTTATTGATATTGTATTGGTAAGATTTTTTTTTTGAGGAATAAGTTAACTAGTTAATCTTTTTGGAATTTATTTTTTTGTGATAAAGTGACTAGGCACTAATGTAGCCCTAGTTGTACAAATCTTTTTGAGGTGATTAAATTTTCAGATAGTACGATATCGTCGTTGCAATTCCAGTTTTCAGAGTCACAAGTAAGTATTATATTTCTAGGTTTTGATAGTTAAGGGATTTTTTTTTCTTTTCGAAGATTTCCGTATCTTATTTTCGGATCGTTACCCATTATAGCTATTATTAAGATACGGTGGCGTCCATTAGAAATTGTTTTATTATCGTATACCATCCTACGACCCTAGCTCATAGCTCTGCCCTAAGTTGAAGAAACTTAGCTGGCTGGAAGATCCCTTTAGAGGGTCCTTATACACAAAGCCGTTTTCGATACACTTTACCCTAGGCTTAATCCTTAGACAGGAACCCCTCATAATTTATAGAAGCTCTGCCGCCTATAAGGTATAGTAGTTACATTATAAAAAAAAAGTGTAACAAGGTGTCTACTAGCAGGTTTGTGATTGTTATTTAAGCAATCTAGTATTACGCTACGTACAAGCTCACGCTAATTAAATCACACTACACGCAACCAGTGACTGAGATTCTAGTTAACACAAATTACTTTCTCATTGCGCCGCTGGTTTCTTTGTCGCGGTTCAAACATATTACACCGTCGGCGATTTTTATACGGCAGATCCCATCATTACACACAGTGATTTGTACCAGGGCGGCATAAAATAATTCTATTACACAGTCAGCAATTCCATTCTGACCCTACCTTACTCGCTTACACCTAAAACGCAGAGCACCACCTTGCCGTTGCAGTTAGCCAGCTAGGTCTTGTCTGCGGATCTAGATTGTGCAACAATGAACCGTGGAAGCACCAGATTTGCTACCGACGCAGATTGTCACTTCCCGAGTACCTGTTCGGCATGGGATCGTAAATCCCATGTCTGATGCACCAAACTGCAAGGTGTGTCTTTACTATTCGGTTTCAATTATATTTAATTTTTAGAATAGTGTGTCCTTAGAGGTGCTTTTCATAACTGTAATGTAAAACAATTTTTAAATACAAATTACGTACAAAAATTGAATTATTAATTACGAAAAAAAGACAAAAATTCTTCAATATAAAGCTATTTTTGAAGATGTATTAAATAATTGAAAAGAAGATTTAACCCAAAAATGTACTATGCTGGAAATCACTAATTTTAATTTGGAAAACTTGTAATCGGATTTGGAGATCAATTTAAAATAAGAAGATTTTTAATTACGAGAAGCGTTTTGTGGATTCTGCAAGTATCACTAATATATTTACTTTTAACTGATATTAGAGTATTTAGATCTAGTTTAAGATAATCCTAATAATTTTTTTCTTGTGTGAGGGATTTTTTGCCAGGAGTTTGTGTTCAGAGTTTGATATACTCTGACTTTTAATAGATTATATGTCAAGGATTTTTCTGGCCAAAACAAATCTTACCAGCACGGAAATCATTTATAACCAGGTGAAAGATCCTTAAAAGAATAAGTTTAATTCTGTAAATGTAAAATAGGGTATGCTACAATATTTTTGTGACAAAGACTTCTTAAAAATTATTTTATGTTTGAAAGAAACGATGTTGTAAATGTTTTTGAATAAAAGAAAATATTTCATATTGTATAAATGCTTTGTGATATTGCTGCGTTCTTATTTCATTTTGAAAACTTCTTAAATTGCGTTGAGCTAACCAGGCAAAATTAGAAACGAAGGTAAGTGAATAATTTCAAGTTTACAATCCAGAAGTACCTTATCGCAGTACTTTTTCAGCGACTCCCACAACGTGCAGCCGTGTCACAACACTCTTTTAGCGGCACCTCAACGCTGGGCCATTATCATATCACTCTTTTAGTAACCCAACTCAGCTTAGCCTTACCACATTAATATATATTTATGCGAGGGTTAACTGTCTCGAAAAGCCCCACTTTAGGCCGACATTAATTCTGCGAAGTTAAGCTCATCGATTGGGTCGTCAAAATTGCTGCGAATCTCTGTGGTACGAAACTCGCCTCCACCGTTGGGTCGTAATAATTACTGCAAAATCTCTACTAAACTCGCCTACACCAACTGTTGAGTCGACATAAATTCTCTGAAATCTCCAATGCTAAAATATACGACGGCTGCTCTTCTGCACTCTGAAAAATAAAACTAACATCTTTATTAAAAATAAAGAAACGCTGTTACGGTAACACACCTAGATTTATTTACAGATTCATAAAGCATCAAGTATCTTCAACAACTCCTTATTCACATATTAATTAATTTACATGCATTTCCCGTCTCGAAATAAAATATTTCCGACTCACATATTCCCTAGGTTAAAAATAAAGTAACAGGGCTTTAACATCAACCTTACGTTAACCCTGGATTAATACGAGCTCGTAATAACCTATAACCACTCGTGCAAACTTTTTGCACAATAAACTGCCAAAAAGTCCCTCTTACCTTGTACATAAATATCAAAATTTTATACACATAAGTTCCCACATAAACAAAACGATAAATTAATATATCAAGAAAGTTTAATTAATAATTCATAAAAAAATATTGTCCGTTTAGTTCATAGTCAAAATACCAGAATGTCATCACAATTCATTACACCAGTTATGCACACAACAATTCAAAACAACATCAGTTACCTGGAATTCATCATCAGCCATGGATCTGCTATCTGTTTCAATAACTACTGCCTTCCATCAATGACTGCGCCTTCAGGAAAGTCCCAAATCTGGATTGGACTAGCCGTAACTGCACACCGCTTTTGTTTTCACCTGTCAACCAGTACGACGGTACATCCAAACTCCCCCAACTTTGTTACTGATCCCGTTTATCTTTGATACGTCACCAAAATCACTCCGCCATAGACTCAACTTCATTTTAAGAGCAAGCTTTTCACTCCATATCTTAAGCAGCCTGTACTTACTTTTTCACTATTAACATTTATAAATTGTCTTACTGTTAGCTTGTTGCTACACAATACCAACTTGTATTGGTCGTTTATTATAAAGTTGACTTCTAGCTGTAAGCTAATTCACCACGAAGAACGTAAAATGTAAGAGAGCCCCCCTAGCAATCCCCGGTGCTTATTTACACTTTTGTGCCCACCCTAAAACATGCCAATTCCTAAAATTTCGTTCAATGCAAACACAAACACTCTCAACCGTCTTCAAATTCCGTGAAAATTTGCACACAAACATTAACTGCCATCGAAATCTAAGAAATTTCATGTTTATGTTCCAACCGTCTCAAAATTCTCCGAAACTAATCCCTACTGTCACAAGTTATCGTTAAACACGCCTCAACTGTTCTCTCCATCTGTCTCTAACATAAGCACTGACACTCCTATCTCTCACTTTGTCTAACCACCAATTGGTTTTCCTTGCACTACCTTGCTTAAACCCCAATCTTCACGAACCCCACTATTAGTCTCTCTTTTTTTCCACTCATATTACCTAAATTAATCCCTCTTTAATTTTCTTAAACAACTTGTATTTCTAACCGACCAAAATTTCCCCACTATGTCTATATTAATATGTGGTATCTTTCACTCTCCATATTCCATCTTATTCTTGCTTTCCGTCATGTTAAACAAACACTTAATACACGATATCACTATCTTCCTTCTATCTATACTATAAATGTAATAATTTTTCTTTGTTCTGTGTTGACGCCTGTATTGTGGCCGTTTAACTATTACCCATTCCACTCAGACAATAGATTCCTATTAATTAACAGCACCTGCCACCCTTCGGAGAACTGCTTTATTATTTATGTTTTATCGTTAACGCTTCTCATTAAAATTGTTAGAAAACTTTCAACGGTCCCATTCGTTTTACTAGGAAACTATTTCTTTCTACAACATTTTTAGCCAACAATATAACGGCCATTTAAAATGAATCTAAAAGCTTTTGACTATTTACATTTAAATGCTACTATTTAACAAATAATCGATTGTTTATGATGCACTATTCTTCCTTGCTATAACTCCTTCCTAGGGCTAATTATAAAATCGATAATGTTAAAGCTTTTTACAGATTATCTCTACACTTATGCACTACGATTGAAATACATATCCTATTTACAGTTTGACCTTTGAAATGCTATATCACCAATGATATATTTCTCGGACGTTTACATTAACACGAATTATACGAAACTAACTTTTGCTTTTCTGAAACTTTTCAGAAAAATTATTAAATTTTAACTTAAACTAACTTGAAAAGCGTTTCTAATCACAGATGCTTGTTTTTACATACTGGATCACTACCTTAATATATCAAATGAATTAATAAAGCTGTTTAGCCTTTCAAAAACCACAGAAATATATATAGGGATATATAAATGTTGTCCTTGTCCGGGCTCATTAACACGCGCTTGAGCTAATTTTGTGAAGATTTTCATTTTGCTTTTCCAATAATCGATTTAATGTACTTTTATATACATGTATTTGTTCCTGTTGGTGCCAATTAAAACGCACACGTGTTAATCTTGTATGTAGTTAGTTATAGTGTTGTATATTAATTAGTAGTATTGTAAATATATGTATTTTTACTTGAGTATACATTGACTTATATGTTGCAGAAGTGAGTCTTGTTGGATACTACCACTCTCCCTGGTATCTAACCGAAGCATTATCAGAGAAATCTCATTTTTCTTTATGCCTGTTTCTTGTAATCATACAAAGAGTTATTTGAAGTCCAGTGTAATGGCGGGACTATAGACTTGCTAATATCTCACCTTGAATTATATTAGGTCGTGTCTAGTATGAGCCTTAGCGTGGTTGCATTCTAAAACTCAACCCACGCTAAACGGCCGTTGCATTAAAGTAGATTGGAACAATTGGTGCATGCATATTACACCATACCTTTGGTTGAAACTAGCGAATGCGGCCAATTAGACGACGTCCTATATATTTTGCCAATGTAGAGCATGCTTACTACTTTAGTAAATGATTCCGTTACTTTTTCTGGAGAATCAGGCAGCATTTCAGTTTCCGTTTTGTAACGGGCATTTTTAATAATTTATCCTTTTTACGCTATTTCCCAATTAACAAATACCTTTCTGTAACTACGATTTCTATATTTTATATTTATTAACTCCTTAGGCGAGTGCATCGTATTATAATGAGTAGATTGCATCGTCCTTGTCTTGCCGTTGATATAAATTTTGTTGCTTGTGTGAATATACGAGTCTAGATAAGAGACGATAAGCGGTTGTAACAACGAGTTGAATAAACAGATTAGGAGTTGTAGTTCGTTCTTGGTTCCTATATATTAATTACGTGGAAAAAGACAGTTTCTTCTTGCTTTGAGAATAGTGAGAATTAATGCGGAATCAATTTTCAAATTGTTATGAACAAACACGGCACGATTTTAGTTGTTTTTCTTATGAAATAAAAGTTGTATATTAACGTGTTTGGTCGACGCACGTGTGTTTTTAAGGTCATTGACGGACGGTTTTAGTGATGCGGGTTGCTTTACTAATTGTGTTTTTTTAGTGGATTTGTCTTTTTATATTTGAACTGTGTGTGCGATCTAGTTTTCGTGGTTCTTTTGTTATCAGAGTAGTGCATACTTTGGATTATCCAAATACAGTTTTAAGCTTGAGCGCTTCAAAAACAAATGATGATACAGTTGTAGCAGGTTTAGTAGAAAAGGTTGCTTCTTATAAACAGGTATCTCATTCACATGTAAAGACAGTTGATACTGTAGTTTCTGAATTTTCTAAACCCAACAAATCTAAAATAGATCGTTGTTTGCGCGAATTTTCGTTATTCAAAAGCATTAGATTTTTCTTTGTTACCATAGGTAGCAAATAAAACACCTCGTGTTACTGTTAGTTTAATGCATTACATCGTGCCTTGAAAGCCCGTGATTCTAAATTTTTATTACCATTTTTATTACGATTTGTGTTACAAAATATTTTGAAATTATTGTCTCAGGAAATAGAGTTAACAAGAATTTATCAATGCTACATAGTTTCATCAGCATGATAATGTCTGCTGCTAATGCCAGTGAAATACATAGGTGGGATTAATGTAAAGTGTAAGAAATTCCATCAACACGCTCACAGTCAAGGGTGAAGTGCTTCGTTAGTGCAGGACATCATGAATCTCACACTTCCGTTGCAAGGAAGCGTTGCTGAAGGACTTTTGTAAGTTGAACTATTTCCTACTTGTTATTACTTTAACTATCTATCCGTTGCTTTACCATATCTTTGTCGTTCTGATACCTTTTACAATAGACTTGCCTGCTATTAAGAAAAAAAAGAAAGAAAAAAAATCAATCCTACTGAATTACTCATATCTATTGTGTCTTACCTATTTATCTTTTGTTAACATTTTGTCTGATTTATGTTTAATTGGTGTGTGAGGAAACGTTTTTGCTACTCCCCAATATTACCTCACTTTGTAATAAGAATTTTTATAATGCTTTTATCGTGATTATATTATATAGATTATCCAAACAGTTTTTTTCTTACATTCTACAAAGTACTGAATAATTTAGACTTATCATTGCTGCTATGCTTATTCTTTTTTTTCAGGTTTGCTTAACTATTTTTCTTGCAGGTATTATCACTAACTCCTTACAGCCGCGTACATGGTATGTTGGTCTGCTTTCTACAACCCCCTAATCTCCGATTGAGCCCGGTCACTTCTTTGATTTTCTTTGTGTTACGCACGGCTATGAGACAACGTAGTATAATTTTTGGCACCCAACGTGTCTGCCACGAAAAAAAAACGTAACATTTTTGGCGCCCAACGTGGCTGCCCCTAATAACGTAACAAATTTGGCGCCCAACGTGGGGCTCGATAAACGTGGGGCTCGAAAACGAGGGACTCGATTTTTTTTTTCTCTACTCGATTTTTTTTCTCTCTGCCCGATTTTTTTGGTTCTTTCTTACAACATTTTTTATCTTAATTTTTCATCTGTCTCTATTTATTGTATTTTAATCCTAAACTTAATCTTAATTGTCTTTGCATCTTTTTATGTAATTTTTATTCTCTCACTATGTCTGTTCTTAAGTATTCTTTCTGTGACTTATTGGTCTTGTGTTTTCTCTGATAAGCTTGTGTCCGAAAACGCTGGCGTCCATTTCGTATTTCTATTTATCTTTTTGTAGCTAGCCCATCCCGTGACTTTTTCTTCTGGCTAGTTCCACCATTTGATCACTATTTGACTATTATAGTCGCTTTCTACATCCATTCCTTGAGGTAGGCTGCAGATCTATTTTCTTTTCCTTTAGGAATTTCGACTTGGTCGCTTTTATAGGTCTGTTAGCCATACTCTGCTTAAGTAATCGTTTCATACGAATCTGTGTTACCTCAGTTGGAAGTATTCTAGATGGTGTACTAGCTTGCCTTTGCTCTTTTCTTTGTCTTGGTTCTTTCTTTGCTGCACACTTGAGGTTGACAGTTGTGTCGTCTAGTTGGTTTGCTACGAGTTTTCTTTCTCGTTTTTTTCTTTCCTCTTGGTTTCTCCACGGGAAACCAAAACTTTTCTTTGAGGTGGAGAACAGAAATGTCCCTTTTGGGGACATCCGTCTTTTGACGATTTTGAAAGTAGCTATAACCTTTAATCCTCATTGGGTGTTTACTTAATACTTTCTTTACCTATTCTATCATTGTTGGTTACGATAGATGACTGTCTTCTTTTGGAAAAATATTCTTTCTCTTATACTGGTGTTGGTCCTTCGAACCGGATAAAATTTTTTTTGTTTGGTTCCTTGTCTATCGTTTTTTTCTTTCACCCCGAAGTCTTTATTTTGCTAGGGGGGAATTTGTAACGGGCATTTTTAATAATTTAACCTTTTTACGCTATTTCCCAATTAACAAATACCTTTCTGTAACTACGATTTCTATATTTTATATTTATTAACTCCTTAGGCGAGTGCATCGTATTATAATGAGTAGATTGCATCGTCCTTGTCTTGCCGTTGATGTAAATTTTGTTGCTTGTGTGAATATACGAGTCTAGATAAGAGACGATAAGCGGTTGTAACAACGAGTTGAATAAACAGATTAGGAGTTGTAGTTCGTTCTTGGTTACTATATATTAATTACGTGGAAAAAAACTGTTTCTTCTTGCTTTGAGAATAGTGAGAATTAATGCGGGATCAATTTTCGAATTGTTATGAACAAACACGGCACGATTTTAGTTGTTTTTCTTATGAAATAAAAGTTGTATATTAACGTGTTTGGTCGACGCACGTGTGTTTTTAAGGTCATTGACGGACGGTTTTAGTGATGCGCGTTGCTTTACTAATTGTGTTTTTTTAGTGGATTTGTCTTTTTATATTTGAACTGTGTGTGCGATCTAGTTTTTGTGGTCTTTTTGTTATCAGAGTAGTGCATACTTTGGATTATCCAAATACAGTTTTAAGCTTGAGCGCTTCAAAAACAAATGATGATACAGTTGTAGCAGGTTTAGTAGAAAAAGGTTGCTTCTTATAAACAGGTATCTCATTCACATGTAAAGACAGTTGATACTGTAGTTTCTTAATTTTCTAACCCCAACGAATCTAAAATAGATTGTTGTTTGCGCAAATTTTCGTTATTCAAAAGCATTAGATTTTTCTTTGTTACCATAGGTAGCAAATAAAACACCTCACGTTACTGTTAGTTTAATGCATTACATCGTGCCTTGAAAGCCCGTGATTATAAATTTTTATTACCATTTTTTATTACGATTTGTGTTACAAAATATTTTGAAATTATTGTCTCAGGAAATAGAGTTAACAAGAATTTATCAATGCTACATAGTTCCATCAGCATGATAATGTCTGCTGCTAACGCCAGTGAAATACATAGGTGGGATTAGTGTAAAGTGTAAGAAATTCCATCAACACCCTCACAGTCAAGGGTGGAGTGCTTCGTTAGTGCAGGACATCGTAAATCTCACACTTCCGTTGCAAGGAAGCGTTGCTGAAGGACTTTTGTAAGTTGAACTATTTCCTACTTGTTATTACTTTAACTATCTATCCGTTGCTTTACCATATCTTTGTCGTTCTGATACCTTTTACAATAGACTTGCCTACTATTAAGAAAAAAAAAAGAAAAAAAAAAAGAAATCAATCCTACTGAATTACTCATATCTATTGTGTCTTACCTATTTATCTTTTGTTAATATTTTGTCTGATTTATGTTTAATTGGTGTGTGAGGAAACGTTTCTGCTACTCCCCAATATTACCTCACTTTGTAATAAAAATTTTTATAATGCTTTTATCGTTATTATATTATATAGATTATCCAAACAGTTTTTTTCTTACATTCTACAAAGTTCTGAATAATTTAGACTTATCATTGCTGCTATGCTTATTCTTTTTTTTCAGGTTTGCTTAACTATTTTTCTTGCAGGTATTATCACTAACTCCTTACAGCCGCGTACATGGTATGTTGGTTTGCTTTCTACAACCCCCCTAATCTCCGATTGAGCCCGGTCACTTCTTTGATTTTCTTTGTGTTACGCACGGCCGAGACAACGTAGTATAATTTTTGGCGCCCAACGTGGCTGCCACGAAAAAAAAAACGTAACATTTTTGGCGCCCAACGTGGCTGCCCCTAATAACGTAACAGTTTAAATTCTCAAAGATTTTTCTATGCTGTAGAAATACATGCAGTTGTCCAGGATCGATATACAAGAAATCATCCTACCTTACGCCGGAACTAGACGCTTTCTTTTTTTACTTGTCTGGGTAGAAGATTAGTTGTGTCGTATGACAGGCAGCTCCATGGTGTGGTTGGTGTGCGTGGGACTACTATGTCCAAGGTCCCGTGTTTAAAACCCGAAACGGTTAGGGAGCATTTTCACAAAATACGCCCTCATTGGGATGAGGAGTGCTCGTATAAACTCGCTTTCTAATGTAGTATTTTCGGATGGAGCATTGGAAAAAGATAAGTAGTGTCAAATAAGCCACATTACGAAAAAAATTGTTTATTGTTGACCTTTACTGTAAAATGAACGATGTTCTTAGTGTGTTAACTATCAGTATTAAAAGCACCGCCTCATCATAAAATAATTCAACAATTTTAACGCGTGTGTAAATGATGTATGACTTTCATACGTTACACTTGTCACAAAACCCAGGAAATTTGTAATGTCATCTAATCAAGAATCAAGAAAATCCCCCAATTTGAAGAACCTTTACAAACGACGCATAACCTGCTAAATAATAGGGACTTGTTGTAATCCTTCGTTTGACACATACTTCCAAAAGGATTATATACCCGTCCCATTGTGAAACATCACGGGAATAAATAAAATGTCATTAGGCGGGTACAGATTTATTACAGTGCACATACTTATCGCCGTAAAGTTATAAAATGTATGTGCGATTGGAGTGTATTTGTGGGACTTCCAATATACCCATTTCTTACACCATTTGTACGTTTAAATTAAACTCAGAGTAAGGGCGCTTCTCTTATATTATTTCAAAAGCAAATTAATTAAAAATGTAATGAAATATAAATTAGGCAACACTAAATAAAAGGAAAAACTCAGCCATTAGCGTATTTGCTTCGTAAAAAAAAAGTTAGAGCTTACAGCAGCAAAATTTAGAGCTTTATAACTCTTTGAATAATCCCACAAATTTTAAAATTAGTTAGAAAGGAGGGCTCGGTTATAATTAAATATTAATTTCGGTATCATTAATTTTGAAGATAAATGATCCTTTAAAATATTAATTAAGTGCACCGGGGGCGAAGCTTTTAAACCATACAGCTTTATAGAAAGCAAACCGTAGATTAGATTTATATGCTTTTAGGTTCTTTCAAATTGGTTTATCGATTTGACCTTGTTTGTTTAGGTGGTGTAATTTTGTGGAATATTATATTAATCTAATTTGCGATTTATAAGCAAAGTAGGGTCACGGTGGTTCTCTTATTTAAAAGTGCTTTACCAAAATTTGGAATACATAAATATCCAAGCCGGATGTGGATATATATTATTATACCGCCCCCCTTTTTGGGTTTAAACATATATTAAACCGCCCTACTTTGAGTTCCACCTATATTTTACCCTTTATTTTATAAACTTTTAAAATGTGCACACCTAATGCACGCCCCGTACTTGCACCGTTTGGTTGGTTCTTTAATTAATTATTGATTGCAATGCCTCGACTATTTAAGCTCTTAATCTCAGGGTGTTCAAGCTACTTATAGTGGGTTCCGTTATAAGTAGATGTGCTAAGTCCAACCAAAGTGCACTCTTTGTTTTACTACTAAAATTGATACTCTACTTTTGTATATGCCAAATTTTCTAATAAGATCAAAGTTGCTATGTGCCAAATTCAATTACAACCAAAATTTGTATGACTATTTTTGACGTATTAAAGATATATTTAAACACTCACCTGGTCTATACTCCGTTGATGCCTTCCTGAATGCTGGCTCAAAATCCTTATCAACCGTATGCGTCTTCACAATGATGTTCTTGAATTTTCGTGCCGCTTCCAGGTGTCCTTGAATTTTAACTGCTCCCCAATACCTGAAATGATTAACCCAAATCTAGAATTTAGAAAAATCAGTGCTACAACTTCCCTTGTGCTAATCTCCGTTTCGAATCCTTGTTTTCTCTATAAAACCATCCGCTTCTCCGTATCTAATCCCAATCTACTCGTTCCTGTATCTTTTTGCTCGATGCTCCTGCTACCTTTAAACTGCTCTCCAATATCCAACTTCTTTCCTTTGTATATCCACTCGATGTCCTTCTAACTTTTAAACCGCTCTCCAATATCCAACTTCTTTCTATGTATATCCACTCCCGATGTCCTGCTACCTTTTAAACCGCTCTCCAATATCCAACTTCTTTCTATGTATATCCACTCCCGATGTCCTGCTACCTTTTAAACCGCTCTCCAATATCACTTCAAATCTATATAACCACTCTCGCTGACCTGCTACCTTTAAACCACTCTCCAAATCCAATAATTTACCGTCGCACAATCACTACTATTCACTTTATACTTTCGATGCTTGTTTCTTTACCACTTTATTCAATTAAACTCCTTTTAAAACAACTACTTTTATTTACTTTTTAAATATCTGGATACAAATTAGCACAGTTATGAAAACACGTCTTTTTACAAAATTGGTTCGAAAATAAATCTCCATTGTTTACTCTCTAAGGCGACCACGTTAACTCTCTTCTAGCCTACTACATCTTAAAGTTCATAACAAATAACTACGTTCGTGTCGCACATACCAAAGTTCATGTCTTTTATACAATTTCATAATCACATTAAATTCTAATATATGTCCTAAATCTTTACATTCCACCAATCACATTTTACGTTGTTATAACTAATAATTTTGAGTTTACAAATATTGTCCAAAAGTTGATTCTACATAAAATGAAACCAAAATAAATTATACTTGACCCTGGATGCATATTGATAGTGAACATTCATAGACGCATCCGGCTTTTGGACGGCAAATGTACTTTCAAAGGCTTTTAAAATTCAAACTCGGTATAAACCCTTGAGCACTGCACATCTTATTACGTCACTTAGTCATTTTAAAATTGCCTTTTGGCACTTAATTTCAACTACTATATTTGAATGGTATTTTAGTATACATAAAATACGGCAAACATACATTTTTAAGTTTATGTGATCAAATATGTGGATTATTTTTGTTTGGCATATACTACCTTGTACTAAACAACCCTTATAACTCTTAGTAGCTCCATTAGACATTATAATATATATATATATATATATAGAGAGAGGGAGAGAGAGAGAGAGAGAGAGAAATATTAGTGGATTGCTCTTAGAAATAAAATATCAAATAATTTAGAATAAATATGTAATATATGACACAGGTGAGGTTCCAATAGATTTCGAAAAAAATATTATTATCCCAATCCCAAAAAAGTCAGGAGCTGATAGGTGTGAAAATTTTAGAATGGTTAGTTTAACTTCTCATGCTTCCAAAATACTAACAATAATAATTAAAAATAGAGTAGAAGCTTTGACTGAGAATTATTTAGGCGAAGACCAATATGGTTTTCGTAAAGACAGAGAGACTAGAGAACCGATACTAATGATTAGGGTAATTATCGAAAAAAGGTTACAAAAAAATAAAAAGACTCATTTCGCGTTTGTAGATTTAGAAAAAGCATTTGATAGGGTTAATTGGATTGTTATGTTCAGGGTTTTGCAAAAAATTGGAATCTCTCATAAAGATAGAAAAATTATTTACAGTCTATATAAAAACCAAAGCGTAGTAATTAGATTTGATGAAATAGAAAAGAAAGCTAAGATTAGAAATGGTGTTAGACAGGGCTGTATACTGTCTCCCTTGACTTTTAATGTTTATATTGAGGAAGCTATAAACTTAGCCAGAGAGAGAAAAGAGATAGGTATTAGTGTACAGGGACAGAAAATAGACATGTTACGTTTTGCAGATGATATAGCCATTATAGCAGAGTCTAGAAAAGAATTAGAAGAGTTTTTAAATATTTTAGATGAGATACTACGGAGTAACTATACTATGAGAATTAACTCAGTAAAGACAAAGACAATGACAAGTGAGTTACAGCCTAGTTCTAAACCAAAATTAAAAATAGGCAATATTGAGTTAGAGGAGGTAGATGAATTTTGCTATTTAGGTAGTATAATTACAAAGGATGGACGTAGCAGAAGGGATATATTAGCTAGAATAGCTCAAGCTAGAAAATTGTTTTTAAAAAAGAAAAACTTACTAATAGCTAATAGTATTAGTTTAGATAATAGAAAAAGTTTCTTAAAGTCGTACGTATGGAGCGTTCTACTATACGGTAGTGAGACTTGGACAATTAAAGAAGTAGATAAGAAAAAGATAGAAGCTTTTGAAACTTGGTGTTATAGGAGAATGTTAAAGATTAGTTGGACAGATAGAGTAACAAACGAGGAAGTTTATAGAAGGATAGGTGAGGATCCCTGTATGTGGAAACAGTTGAAGGTCAGGAGAGATAGAATGATAGGGCACCAGTTAAGACATGAGGGACTATTTAGTAAAGTCTTAGATTATAGACTACCAAATAAAAATAGAGTAGGAAGGCCTAGACAAAACTATATTAGTCAAATTATTAGAGATTTAGGTTGTGAAGGGTTTGTAGACCTTTTTAGACTAGCTCAGAATAGAAAAGAATTTAGAGCTGCGTCAAACCGACTTTAAGTAAGTTCGAAAACAAAACAAAAAAAAAATAAAAATCAGTTAACTAAATGTCACCAGAACATAACCCACAATTAGTTAGCGGTCTGGCATGTTGGTAGCGTTTCGTTGCTTAAGCCTTACCATAACATATAATTTAATAAACGTCACCATGACATAACTCACAATTAGGTAGCGGTCTGGCATGTTGGCAGCGATTCGTTGCTTAAGCCTTACCATAACATATAATTTAACACTTTTCCTTTTTGAAGCGGATAACCAGGTTATATTTCATTTCCTTATAAATGGTAATCATGTAAACATGTTAGAGTTCTTTAACAACCATCAGGTTGCTAATATCTATGTAGAGTCAGCTGGATAGGAAAAAGATATAGGAAGACCTAGACCAAACTATATTAGTCAAATTATTATAAATTTAGGTTGTGAAGGGTATGTAGAGCTTTTTAGATTAGCACAGATTAGAAAAGAAGTTAGAGCTGCGTCAAACCGACCTTAAGTAAGGTCGAAAACAAAATGATGATGATTAGAATAAATATCCCAACATGAATTTAACCGAGGTCTTTTAGGTTATCTTGTAACATATGTAGAATTAAAATGTATATACTAAAATTTTTAAGTTTTTGAAAAGTTTTCAAAAATAGCTTCTCTGATAATTTTATGTAGAAAATTCAATATTTCGAAAGTTATTGGAATCTATCGGTATTTTTTTTTTAATTGCTGATAAAAATTTGAAATTCAATCAATAATTTTATCCAATCAATAATTTGTTTATTATCAACTATACAATGACCTTTGGCTGTATGTTTTAATATTCATGAATTTTATCACATTTTTATATATCTTCATGTTTTCTTGGGAGACAGAAGTTGGGGCCTAGTGCCCTTGTACTTGTGGTCATCTAAATGTAGTATGAGTTTGGTCGTGTTGTGTTTTAAGCTGCTGTGCTTTGCGTGAGTGAGTTTTTATGGTGTGTAGTTCAGAAAGATCGTGTGTTTGTAATTAGTAGGGTAACTATTGCCCTACATTTCATTTTCCAATGCTTTATCCGAAGGTACTACATTGTCCAGGACGCGAATTTTTTACCTGGAAAGAACGTTTACAAGCCCTATAGAAAGAACCCTGATGCGTAGAAAATAACATTCATCCAAAATATATTCCGAAAGATTTATACAGTATAAAAATTTACGCAAAAATAATGTATATCCTTCGACTACATCAAATTAAGTTTTAACAGTAATTATTTACATTGTGGGTTAATCTCAGTCTCTCGCTTACTATAATTTTTTAAATCTTTATAGTCTACAAGGACAAAAAATTATTCATTCGCCAACTATACATATTACCTTACATAAACTTTGAACCTCATGTTTACATTACAAAAAAGAAATCTACAAGAGATTGTTTTTGATCCAATTTTTAAAATCTTTGATATATAACATACTAAAAAACAATTTTTATAATAAGATACCTACTCAATGTCAACATCTCTTTAAAAGTAAGAAAAGAATTAATGTGATAGTGGATTACAGCAATTAACGAGACGCATCCACCAACGAAATGCATTTTAGCTACAGTAAGGCTAAATTATATCATAGCGTCACCATAACAGTAATGCAATTCTTAATAAAATTATATATAAACAAATTTTATAGATAGTCCATGCTGATTTTATTCGAAGATTAATATCCATTTCATCCTTGGGGCGAAATAAGATCCGTTTCAAACACCGGTGAGTCAGAAGGAAAACCTCAACCCAATTTATTGCTGATGTAGAATCCATAAAACGATACAGGAAAAACCTACCAGTCTTAAAGCTGGATATGCGTTCTATTGTGGTACAACAATCTTTGGTAGTCAACCTGGCATCTGGATTATTTTATTTGGTATTAGTATCCACCAACATAACTGCCACTTCCATTTTTTCTATACACTCCACCAAAATAGTATAATGTACGTTAAGTAATAATCATTTTCATCAAATTTTCTAACAAAAGAAATTCCTTGATTTTGTACACTATAGTGCCTGCCTTGAACCCATATTCAAACCATTATTCCCCCACACGCGGACTAAACTCGATAATATGAACCAGCCATGTTCTGTAGAACAACATGATAGTATGCTGGAAAAATAATGGGAAAAATTACACCTTTTGCGTAAACTCCCTGATTATTCCCTTAGAGCAAGTGGAGTGTGAACTTAGGCTTCTGTTACAATAAAAATACTGAGCAGTAAATCCAACAATGATAATGCACGTACCTTTAATGTTCATGCTAGTGATTTCTACAAGAGTGACTGGCAGCGTCCAATCCAAAACAGTCTCCGCTAACGGAATTGCAGGAACCTCAGGGCACACACACAAAAACAAAAATTGTATATATTCAAAATTCGACTGCATGGGGCCACTTACAAATATTGAGTCAAGTACAAAACCGGTGGTAGACAATACCGCATGGTTTATTGCAAACAAACCTTGACTTTTACAATAAATAAAATAAAAATTATGAGGTACACTAAACCAATTTCCAACATACCCCACACCCAAAATAACTAAATTTTGATAGCTTATGGGACGAGAAAACAAAAGAAGGAAAACTTGTTTCGTTACAAAAAGAGAAACATGAAAATAAGTCTTATTTGTGTAGAGATAAAATAATTAAAAAAAATTAAAACAATTTCGAAAAAAAAAAATATGCGTGTGATTGTTGATCATGTCTTGTTGATTTAAGGAGGTGGAAGCGGTACAACATTGTTAATCGCTCGTACCGTTTCACCAGAGGGTGTTTTTAACTGAACAACTCTTACTATGCCGTCATTTCTAGGTACCCACTTTGTTACTCTTGCTAAAAGCCAACACGCAGGTAAGATACTTTGAGTAAAGTCAAGCACCAAATCACCCTCTTCTAACCATTTTGTTGGAGTTGTCCACATAGTTTTATATTGGAGGGTGTGGAGATATTCATTCGACCAACGCCTCCAGAATCCTGGATTAACTGTTGACAAAACCGCCAACGAGTTGCCTATTAGTAGGAATATTTGTCAAATCTACCTCAAGTCGCGCCAAAATAGGACCACCTGTCGAAAAATGTGCAGGGGTCAAAGCATCCGTTCTTTCATAGGGAGAAGCAGGTAAAGCGTAAAACGGTCGACAGTTCAAAATCCCATCAATTCCAATAATGATTGTGGTAAATTCTTCCAACGTAAATTGACTGTTATCGATTATTTTTTTCAAATGGAATTTAACTCTTTTAATTCCAAACTCCCACAATTCACCGAAGTGTAGTGCATAGGGAGGTTTAAAACACCATTTGATTCCTCGAGTGGCTACATAGTGTGCGATCTCGGGCTTAGACGCGTCAAAAAATTGCGAAATCTCATAGATTTCTCTAGCAGCCCCGCGAAAGCTTCGTCCTTGTTCGGAAAAAAATTTCGCTGGAAATCCGCGTCTAGAAATATATCTATCTATTGCGGAAAAGCAAGATCGGTAAGTTAGTGACGTGACAGGCTCCATATGAATAGCACGCGAGACCAATGCTAATAAATATCGCCCTGCGAGTCTTTTCATACCCAGATGTGTGCAGAGTCGATACTTTAACCATAATAGGTCCACCAAAATTGATCCTTGTATGTGTAAAACATTTTCCAGGTTCGAGACTGTAAGTTGGAAGGTCCGCCATAGGTGGTTGAATTTGTTCCGCTTTGCATCTGTAACATGTAAGACAGCGAAATATTCTATTACAAATGAATCGTTAAATAGAAAGAATCCAAAACGTCCTATTTATAAGAGATTGTACTAGACGATTTCCAGCATAACCGGAATATATGTGATAATGATCGCATACCAAAATAGCTAATCTACTATCTCGAGGAATTAAATATGGATGCGTAGTCGTGATTGGGAGATTCGACTGGCGCAAATGGTCCCCTACCATGACTAAACCCCCAAGGGAGAGAAAAAAAGGATAGATTATGATAATTTGTCGAGCAAGGGTGACCCTTTTGCAATGATAAAATTTCATTTCGAATATGCTAATATTGAGAAATTTTGATTATAAAAACCAAAACTTTATTATATTCGCACGTCTTTAAGTTGCCAGTACGCCACTGATCATTTGGCGCGTTATGTATTTTAGTAAGGCAATTAAATTTGAATCTAATTATGTACGCGTAAATTCTTTGTACTTTAAAAGATTTAAATTTCACATTAAAATTTCTGATAATTGTCGAACATCAATTGCTGATAACAATGATCGAGATGTTGGGGTAGAAACGCCTAACAATTCTTCAGGAAAGTATTCAGAATTGTTGTCCAACCATTCAGAAATATCCCGATATATAAAATCAGGCACTTTCCACCACAAATTACAACAAAGTAGTTCGTGGAGCATTAATCCGCGGCTTGCAGGGTCCGTAGGATTATTTACACTGTAAACATACCTCCAACGAGCCGTGGGTTGATTTTCGTGGATCTGAACGACTCGGTTGGCAAAAAATATCTTTAGTCGGTGTGGAGGGGTGCGAATCCATGACTATTTTTCAAATCATTAAAACAAATAGGATCGGATAGATGTAGCCAATCAAATGCTGGAGAAGTAAATTTCATGAGTTTTGATAGAAGACAAGCAGCTCCTAATTCAACTCGTGATATTGACCACGTTTCAAGTAGAGCCACGCGAATTTTTGAGGTTATCAAGTTTACAAAAAACTGGTTGTCAATCTCTAACCGTAAATAAATAACTGCAGCCATGTTAAGTTCGCTGGCATCAGAAAAGCCTATCATCAAACCTTTTATTTCCCCTCTTTCCATATACAACGTGGAATATACACGTTTTCAAGGAGTTTCAACTCGGATTGAATTCGATTCCATTTCTATAATACTGCGGTAGGAAGTTTGTCATTCCAACCTACTTTCAGTAATCATAATTGTTAAGTAAACGATTTAAGTATAAATATGAACGTACCGATGTACCCATTAATGTCAAAAGTTTGCGCTATACGAGAAAGAATGCCTCTCTTCGAGGATGAATCAGACATATTTTGAACCTTGCATTTAAGCACATCCAGTCTTACATCCCAACGTCGTAAAACTTTAGTGATAGAATCAGGGCTGGAATTAACTAATCGAATCGTATCTGAAGAATTACCAATTACATTAACATGTAAACTGGCCCATTTGTCCAATTTTAAGCCACCTGATTTTAATAAATCAATTAGTTCCGTTTCAAGAAGTATAGCATCTTTGATGGAATCTGCTCCAGTCAAAACATCATCAACATAGGTTGAAGAACTAAAAGCGCGCGAGTCTTGTGGAAATTTATAACCTTCGTCCTCCAAATAATTGTTTCAAAACACGAAGGGAAAGATAAGGACTGCAGCATTCGCCGAAAATAACGCGCGTGTGTTCTTATTCTGTTAAAGGTTCGTTCGAATTAAACCTCTAAAATATGTGCAAAAATTTCCTCTCATCAGGATGCACTAAAATTGATGAAACATTTGACGAATGCCACAGGTAGGGGCAACTTGTGAAATTCTAAATTTGGTGATAATGAGACCAATATCCGTTTGTAGTTTCGGACCCGAAATTGAAATATCGTTAGGACATATATTATTAGAATTCTTATCGGCGGGATTGAAAACTATACGAATTTGAGTATTGGATTCGGAATTCTTTAAAACCCCGTGATGAGTCATCACATACGGAGAAACATCGAAGGAAGGCACAAGATGGTTCTGCGATATTTAATCACGAATGTTTTCCAAATACAACCTATAAAAACATTCATCGCGTTTAAAACGCGCTTCCAGTTTTAAAAACCTATTGGTTGCAAGTTCTCTAGTGGAACCTAAAGCTTGGGAAACATTTTCTTTAAACGGTAAACTGATCATGTATTGAGCTGAGTAGTAGATTTAAAATATTGCTCGCTAGCATTATCCTCTGGTGAAAATAATGCTAAGGAAAATATTTCTTTAAATTCCCAAAATAAACGTAACGTTTCATTTAGGGATTGTGCTTCCACAATATTAGTGTGTAAAGCGACAGTCGTACGTGAATGTACCATGTGGGGTACTTCACCCATAGTCACCCATCCAAATGAAGTGAGAAAATCCGTGGGTTTGCCTTTCAAGTAAGAGGGTTAACTTGGAGTAATATCTGAAACAGCTGACACCCCTAATAAAATATCAACAGGTGCTGATATGGTAAAATCGGGATCAGCTAGAAACAGGGAAGGAAATTGTTGATTTAGTTAAATAGGCCAAGCAACTGTTGAAAGATCCGCGGAGAGGTTACTTATTTCATTTATTGAGCTGTTGGAAATAAAACGATTGTGAGTTTTGACTAGTAATCTAATAAAATTTGTTTCTGTTCATCTATGTATAAAAAAAAATAAAGCAGGTTACAGTGTAAATACTATAGCACGAAGATGAATGCTTATGAAAAATGTTAAGTAGGCAAAAATCACAGCTATTAACAGGTTAGACTTGTCATAAAAAAATTATATAAAATCTTACTACATTCTTTTATAATGCTGTAATTTAAGATCTTGGATATAGCTCACAAAAATTTCCTTTATTTTATACTTTAGTCTTTCTAAGATTTTCACTGAATTATTTCTATATCATGAATTATCTCAATACAAAAGTTGCTTAGTAACATAAGTGTCACCTATTTTAAACAAACAGAAAACTTGACTCTAATCATCACACATGCTGCTTTAAGGTGCTGTTCTTAACAAACATCGAACAAAAGAATATGACCACATAAAAAAATTGGCAGATCGTTGAACTACACCAAATAAAAATAAGATTTGTTCAACAAGATATCATGCAAAATTGTAAATAACAGGAAATCATTAATTTCGTATATCCTAACTAATTACTTTTAGTTTAGCTAATTCAGCTTCTCAAATAAAAGGTTCATCACTTACGTGTTGATTCTCTGGATCACAGAAAAAAGGAATTGTACTCACCAAAGCTTGACGGCATTAAGTAATAACAATAAAATACAGAACACCTGTTTAACAGAGCATGCAGAGTTTGCCATCTTCTCTTAGGATCGACGAAAGCTTGTTTAGCAAAGCTACGAATTACATCTTGAGTTACAATGAGAATCCGTGCCGATTTTCTAATCCATAAATTATATATCTAACGCTGCTTGCTAAAAACTTAAAACTTCTTTTAGTAATGATTACAACGCCATATTTTAAATAACAAACCGTTTTATAAATATTTAATTTTAATTAGAACTACGTTCAAGCAAAGCTCTTTGCTATGGCCCTAACGCCAAGCTAAGTGCAATTGCCACGAATGGAGCTTTCTTGAACTCATGACGACCCTAAACACTCACACCACCTTTTTAAAGTGACTACATGCCAACGACAAAAATGATTCTTCCACGTTTCATTTTAACGCGCATGATCATCTAACTACGACTGTGCTTGAACTCAAACATATTAGCAACGACTTTTTCGCCTAAATTCCGGCAACCCACACAGCACTAAGTGCACCAGGTATTTGCCTAAAACTAAACTGTTACACACTTATTAAATTTATTCTCTTGATTGCAAGCCGGACAAGAAACAGAAGCTACTGTGTGGGCAGATGGAACCTTTGATGCTTGTGAAGTCATAGAAACACTTTTGTTACTAGCATTACTGTATCGATCGCTAGATTTTTGCGCAGTACTTAACGTTGGCTAACCTTTTGAACCTAAACTGGTGCTACCAACTAACGCTCAAACGGAGTATTTATTACGCAGAAAATTTATATATTTTTTAAACGTCGAACATTCGTGTTCTAAGTAATGCTCTTTTTCAAATTCTTGTTTTGTTTTGAAATTTAACAAACCAAGAGAGAAATGTAAAAATATGCAATCGGCTAAATCAGGAAGTTTCATATTGGTTAATGCTGTAACATTAGCTTGCAGGGTTTCGCACAAATTATTCGTACAAATTATTATTATTATTATAAAGCTGAGTTAAGTGTCCGTTTTCAATTGAGACAGTGTAACGATTTTAGATAGATAATGATAAGCAATTAAGCGTTTATTCGTGTAACGTTGGACAAGCAGGTTGTACACCACCAAATAATTTTCTTGTGAAAACCGTACACTTTGAGTCAACTTAAACGCGGAATTTTCCAGATATGAAAGCAGATATGAAAATTTTTCGATATCACTTAACGTATTGTTTTTGTGAATCAAAGTGTCATACAAAGATATAAAGGCGTCAAATTACTTTGGATTGCCTTTGAATTTATACAATTTTAATTCAGGTAGGCGAATATTTTAATCGCTGTTGAATGCTGCACTTTCGTTAGAACTAATGTTTGTGGTTGTAGTGTAGCGACCAGCAGCGCTTAAAATTTCAAAGTACAAGCCATCAAAGCTATATTCCAATGATAGTCTGTCTGTCTTAAAACTTGTATGTTCATCTGATAAAACGGATAATGCATGTAACGTCTGTAGAAATTCATTTCTATCGGAAATTAAATATTCAACACGACTTTTAACGTGATTTAATTTAGCGGGTAAATTCTTGATCAAATCATAATCACCGAAATAACCTTCCTTTCCTATTGCTGATAACCAGAGATGAATGAAATCACGCATTAAATAATTTATTGTTTACGATAATAATAACAAACGAAGCACGTGCTTTTATTTATTATTTCGAATGAAGCATGTTGACAACAACCACAATTCGACATAATATAAATGAATTATTTTGTAACTCAAGAACGAAACTTGAACTTGATAAGTTTCACATGTATCGATGCAATTAATATAAAATTGAAAATTACACTACACAAAATGTTTAAATAGATCCGAATTAAAAGTGACCAATCTTTTTATGTTGGAGAAATAATGGGAAAAACTACACCTTTTGCGTGAACTCCCTGATTATTCCCTTAGAGGAAGTGGACTGTGAAGTTGGGTTTGTGTTGCGATAAAAATACTGACCAGTAGCTCCAACAACGATAATGCACTTACCTTTAATGTTCATGCTAGTGGCTTCTACAGGAGTGATTGGCAGCGTGCAATCCAAAACAGTCTCCGCTAGCGGCATTGCAGAAGCCTCAGGACACACACACACAAAAGTAAAAATTGTATATATTCAAAATACGATCACACGGCGCTACGTACAATTATCGAGTCTGTACAAAACCGGTGGTAGATAATACCGCATGGTTTATTGCAAACAAACGTTGACTTTTACAATAAATAAAATAAAAATTATGAGGTATGCTAAACCAATTTCCAACATAGTACGAAGGCCCAATGACTTATGACGTATCATGTAAGATTTTTTGTCTACATTTTGTATCAAAATTATTATAAAACGTAGCAAAAGCCCCATTAATAATGCATTATACAGATAAGCGAAATTAAAATTTTAAAGGATCGCAAATGTGTGTACAATAACCATCCTGCAGAAAACACGTACATCACACGGTAATATCACTGAAATCAAATGTTTAGATAACCTGTACAACACTTTTCAAACTTACTTAAGCAAGCACATATTGCCAGAAGAATGTTTTAACCATTAATCACAAAAAAACACGTTTTATGCTATTAAAATAAAATAGATAGCAGTTCTTTGTTAATAATAATAATCCCAGATCTAAAGGCTTAATGAAATAAATTTGAAATACCTTAAATTTGGTACACGACCGTCTCACGCCAGTAATGCTGTGGCTGCAATGGCAGGTTAAGTTACTGTTAAAAATAGGTATTATTATTAAAAAACACAAATCACTTAACACGCATATCAGAACAGTCTGCAATAGTTTTAGCAACAACTGTTCTGATATGCGTGTTAAGTGATTTGTTTTTTTTAATAATAATATCTATTTCCAACAGTAACCTTACCTATCATTGCAGCAACGGCATTACTGGCGTGAGACTGTCGTACATTTTATAACTGAATATTTAACACAAATTCTACAGAATGATGATAAAGCTACCGTTCAGTTGACAAGGAGTGTCGGCTTCGCTGGTACACGCAAATCCTAAATATTGTACGGAATATGAAATTTTAAATTAAATATTAGCCAAATTATTTAGATATAGAGATGGAGCGTAACAAGTTTAACATAAATTCTACTGATATGATAATTTAATTAATAATGTAATTAATAATTTATAAAAACAGCTAGCGCAGCGCTAAACACGTGTAAAAACTGAACTTTACAAAAGTTTACATTGACATAGTATGAGAACAAGTATGAAATATGTTTTCCACAACGTTCTGCTTTGTAATCATGTGAATTAATTAGAAAAGGAAAAGTTAACAAGTGCCAACATATTATCAGCGAGCGATTTGCTTAATAATTAAAGATTAAATATATAACGGTGATAAAAGCTCTCCATAACGGTATAATTCTTTGTGGTAAAAAGCAGTGTAGTACCGGCAGGAAAACCACAGAATAGTAAGTTTCTCTCAATCACTAACAGTACCAGCGATCGGTGAAGAACAGCTAGTATCGTGTAGCTCGGGCTTGGCCGAGACTGGTCCAGATGTGGATTGCAGAACACCGCAGCATATTCAAGATAGAGGACTACGACCAACGTGCAGCGGTGCTTGTAACCATGGCGGCTCCGTGGCGTAGTTGGTATGCGTGTGGCTACTACGCCCAAGGTCCCGGGTTTGAATCCCGACACGGTCCGCTTGAAAAATGTTAGGCGAGCATTTTTCACAAGAATACACCCTCGTTCGGATGAGAGGTAAAATGGAGGTCACGTGTGTGAGTGTTGTCACGTACGTTAAAGGTCCCTTTCTAGCTTGGAACAAAAATGGTTCGGCAAAATTCAAAATTTTTCAGGTAAAGAACTCACTTACTGACCAAAGTAGTACCTTTGGATGGAGCATTGAAAAAATCACATGTAGGAGGTGCTCAAAACCAGGCATCTCCGTAGATGACTGTTGATCCCAAAATTCCTGGATCGGTTCTCGACACGGACCGCTTGAAAAATTTTAGGCCATTTTTTTTCACAAAAATACGCTTTCGTTCGGATGAGAAAGAAAACGTGGGTCCCGTGTGCGTGTTTTTACGCACTTTAAAAATCTCCACGTTTCTTGTAATAACAAGGACCGGACAAAATTTCTAGTTAAAAACTCGCTTCGTGGCCAATGTGGAACTTTCGGGTGGAGCATTGAAAAGTCAAATGTAGGAGTGCTTGGAATCAGGCGGTTCTGTGGATCAGACAGTTTCCTGTATGATTGTTGATTCCAAGGTTCCTGGTTCGGTTCCCGACAAGGATAGTTTAAAAAGTTACGTGAGAATTTTTTAACAAAAATAGGCTCAGATTCGGATGCGCGGTAAAATTTATGCCCGTGTGTGGGTGTTGTCACGTACGTTAAAGATCCATACCTTGCATGAAACAGCAAGGGTTCGGTAGAATTTGATATTTCCAGGTAAAAAACTCGCTTACTGACCAATTTAGTACTTTCGGGTGGAGCATTGGAAAATGAAATGTAAGATTCTTGTAACTAAGCGACTCCGTAGATCAAACAGATTTGCTATGACTGCTGATCCCAAGGTCGCTGGTTCAATTCTCGATATGGGCCGCTTGAAAAACGTTAAGCAAATATATTTCACAAAAATACGCCCTCGTTCACATGAGGGGTAAAATGTCGGTCCCGTATGCGGGTGTTGTTGCGCACTCTAAGAATCCTTACCTTGCGTGAAATAGCAAAGGTACGACGAAATTCAAAATTTCCAGGTTAAAAATGCTCGCTTCCTGGTCAATGTAGTACCTTCGGGTGGACTATTAAAAATCCAAATGTAGAGGTGCTTGGAATCAAGCGGTTTTGTGGATCAGACAGGTTTGTGTATGACTGCTGATCTCAAGGTCTCTGGTTCAATTCCCGACACGGACCGCTTGAAAAATGTTAGACGAGCATTTTTCACAAAAAAAATACGCTCTTGTTCGGATGAGAAATTAAAAGTATATCCCGGGTGTGTATTGTCACGCACGTTAAACATACTTAGCTTGCTTGTGATAGCAAGGGTTTGGCAAAATTCTTTTTATAGGAACACTCAGTGGCATTTTATTTTACTATAAAACCCTGCAGATACATTGTTACGTACGTGTTAGTTATTCTATTCAATAAAAGCCAACATTTGCATAATATAAAGCGATTTTAAAGCAAAATTTCCGTCTATCACGGCAACATTTGGAGATTAATAATATAAATGGTTGTAACGGACGTATAGCAAATGAAGTCGGTTTTTACATTGATAGGAAAGATCAACGAATGGAATGTTTTGTTATAAACTGAAACTTTTATTATTAGTCTAAATTACGTGACTAATCAGAAGTTTCGTGTTTGGGTAATACACTGTATTTTTTTGAAGATATGGTTGTTTTATAATCTGAATTAAAGGTTATAGATACTAAGGAAACATTAAAATTTATTATTTATGTTATTTCTGCAAAATAGTTGAATAATTTGAAAATTACAGTGCCCAATAAAATGTTGTGCATGTAAAATATTTTCAGTCACAAAGAATTTTGTTCGGAGATTCTAAAAAATCGTAAATGGACCTGCATATTTTACCACAAGTTGAAGACTGATTGGCTCTATACCCGAATTTTTCCAATAAAATCCAAAAACAAAGAGTATTTTCGTGTAAAAATAATGAAAATTTTAGCTAAGCAAAAACTGGAGTAATTTTCAATAAACCAGATATCTATCTTAATTGTTGTACGTTTGATGAAAAGTTTTTTAAATTTTTCAGCCATTTTTGACCATACTGTCAAATAATACTAAAATTTGAAGACTTATTGGCTGTGTACACGAATTTTTCCAATAAAATCCAAAAACAGACAGTATTTTTGTGTAAAAATAATTTTACACGAACATACTCTGTTTTTAGATTTTACTGCATATTTTAAACTAGATCGGTAATAGGGGCCTGTTTTAGGGTCTCAAATCGTGGTTCAATTAAATACTACTTCAAATATTACTTTAGTTTCGATTCATATCTTTGTCAAATTTTAAACAGGTTAAATTTAAATCTGTTAAAGCTGCTTCTACGGAGATTGAATTGATTGCAAACGTGTTCTTTGGCTTTGTACTGGGAAGGTCTGGTAAAATTTTGTTCAAGAAATTATCGCGTCGTGAAGATAGTTTTTTGAAGTGCATTGACAACTGGGGAGTCAGAAAATTTTCCAAGACACTTGAAATCAGGGTTAAACTACATTCTAAAATTTGTGTTTTTTATTTATATAAGAAACATTATTAGAATATTTAATTGGCTTTTTGTATTTCATAATTTCATTGTAAGAAGTTGTAGCTTTAATGCTTAATTAACTCAGAATTTTACTAAGGAACTTGTTTATATAACATAGGGCAATTTACACGTATTTTTGAGAAAGGTATATTTTAAAAGAGTAAGTATGGTAGTGAGAGCACTCTGATGCTGAAAGTTCAACATTAGTTTATACTGAGTATAAGCTAAAATTTTGGTATTTTTTTTAATATTTTGTGTGATCTGCATTGCACAAATTTTCATTTTTCCTATGAACTTTAGTTAAGATTAATATATTAGTCTAATCGAGCAGTGAAACTTAGTGCTCTATAAGCTAAAATAGTAGAGGAAGTGAATTCTTAAATTTAGTTTTGAAAAATTTGTGTCTGTTGTATAAGTTAGCTTACTTTAATATCACAACAGATAAAATTGTCGCCCAATTTGTGGAATTCAGCAGTATCAGTATTATGTAATAATTGGCGTCGCAACTAAGGGGCTAAAAAATCCAGCGTCATAGGTTCGTTAATTCAACGTCATCGCGATATTATTGGTGATTCAAATAGTGACCAGATTCAATATGCAGACTAGATTCTGTAAACATGTCCGAGACTAGAGGCATAAATCAGTTAGGTTTGGTTTACAATTTTTATTTTGTGCGTAATTTTTTTTTTTAAAACCTTTGATGAAAGTGAAGGGGAAAAAGGTGAAGCTGAACAAAATATGAGAGACATGATCGATTTGCATAAAAGCATGTACAGGGAACAAGAAGAATTCTATCAGAAATTAGAGCAAATCAAGAAAAATTCTGGTAGGAGTTAGACCAAGGATTAGAATATCAGGAAAAGTTAACGTAGGAATTAAAACAAACAAATGATAGACTAGATAATTTTACATTTTTCACGAGACAGGAGGAAGTGGTCGAGTCGAGTCTGACAGTGGTAGAAATAAAAATAAATGCAAGGTTGGATGATGATGTTAATATTATCGTAGAGAATCTACAATGTGGAGTGAAATGAGCATAATATGACGGTGGAATTTAGTGAAGTGAAACAAAGTAATGAAGTAATGAAATTTTGAAATAAATAATTTAAAGAATGGAACTGGTAAAATTCAGGCAGGTGGCTTTAACTCTTGTTATCTTAAATTTCCGCAATAGATTTATTTCTGCATCCGTTATATAAATATTAAGTTCCAACCACGTCGTCTTTACTTTTTATTAAGAAACACCTCATAAAATTTCTAGCTCATACTCCCAGTGCTATTTCGAGTAATTTACTATTTATTAGCTCGATCTACTTTTTAAATTAAAATGATTGTTTATTCAAGCATCCTATAAAAGCGCATTAAGAATTTAGTTACAACGTTAAATATGTGCAATGTGTCCTATGTTAATTTGCTTTGGTTAACAAAGGCTAAAAATTCTGGCCTTGTGGGTTCTCTAAAATAAGTTTAACACCTGCGTTTAATGTGTTTGCTTTTACAATGTTGATTACCAATATTCTTATTACGAAATACTATATTCCGCGAGCAAGGAAGATTCTCCACCTGCTTATCTGTTCCTAATATTGTAAATCGAAATACTAAATTTCTATGAAGATGTAGGCCACCCGTCATACACTAAGCTAATATAATTCTACTATTCGGAATGTAGAAATACCAAACAATTTTAACAGCCGTTGATAGACACTATTCGTTGTATTGTAGCCATTTGTTTTCTTAATTGCGATTGTTTGCAGGTGGTGTTCTAGGAATACTTCGCAGTTGTTTTAAAAATAGCTTTTATATGTGGTATTTTGTTGAAGTGAAATGTTTTTCAAAGGAAAACATTTTACCACCTGATGCCTTCTCCCCCTACATATAGACGCTGAGTTTCGAAATGGATACTATTCTAACAGCGCCTTCTTGACATGAAGAGACTCTTTGGAGGTGTTACTTAATATACTTTTTTTTAAGAAGATTTGCTTTATATCTGTGTTTATAAAGTCAAAGTTAGTCAAGTTCTGTAACTAGTAGAAATGTCCGGTCCGTCGATGATTGTAAATATCCACTTTCAGAACTGCTACAATTGTACCAGCGGCAGGCTGGCCAAGTACGATTAGGTACGAAGGTATTACACGTTGTTTCTTAAGTCACAATTAGGAGAAACAGAAGCTTGCGTTGAAGCAATTTAACTTACTTTAACTTAATATTTAGGAAATACTAACGTCAACAAATTGTTTACTAATTATAATTCAGATTAAGTTTAACACTTGATTATCTTGAGTTTAGAGTTACGCTATTACTTTTAAGAAGTGCACTTCGGCAAGGGGCAAGTAAACAGCAGGGTATTCCTGTATATATTATATCTAGTGTTCTTCTTGTATTTATTTAGGGCTGAAGACATTGTACTTGTTATTTAAATTTTAAGATTTTATGCAACTTCAAGAGGCAACACACAAATTTGTTTAGTTTAGTGAAAATAGAGATAAGTATGTTCTTAGGATTTAAAGAAAAAATTTTGAGCTATCACGAGGGCGATAAGCGATATGAAGTTATGGATAATTTATTGATGGAAAAAATTTAGGATATCTAGAATACGGAACAAAGAAACTGCTTTAGACAGGGCGGTCTCTAAAAGTTTGAAACAGGAACACTCTATAGTGTACCGTGACAATTGGCCGAAATCTGACAATGTTACAGCGTAATTCGCACTTTATAAAATGCATGTGTTTACCTTACTCTAAAAACATAATTTATTATTTCTTGGAATTAACTTTGATTCCGAATATATATTTACGAGTACCCTTGTGTTAGAAGATAAAACTAGATACAGAGATTACTATATTCAATCACGAATTTATTATTTACCTACATAGTATAAATAAATATGTTTACTGTAATTTTCTGATGGGTTGATTCTTCTTTCAAAACACAACTAGTGTGTCTGAACTCATGTCGGAAATGTTGCGTATCTATTTCTTCGTCATTAACACTTCCAAGATTTTCTCCTTCTTTGTTTTGGTTTATCAGAAAGATTAATATAAAGCTCGCTTTCACTATCTTCAAGCCTTCAGGTGAGACGTGATTTATATTGACTTGTCTTTAAATTCCCATGAGGTTAGCTATGGTATGAATTTTTTTTATCAAAAGTAAGTGTTATAATCAAAATAATATTATAGTAATCTCACTCTACCTGTATGATGAAAATTTGTCTATTTGGACCTGACTTTTAAATAAAAGATGGTAAGATAAAATAGATTAAACTTTGATGTATTTCATCGAAACGTGGTTTGATAAATTAACACAATTGATTTTTGCAGGGTCCAAAAAACATTTTGTCATAAAAATATATACTCCAAAAATATTTTACTCCAAATAAAAAACTGTTGCCTCGGAAATACTTATAAACTAAAATTATCTAACACTAAATTTTGCTTCGAAAATATATTTTAGTTCAAGATGTATATATAAATTTCTATTAAATGCAACATATCGTTTTGAATTTGTCTTGAGCTCCGGATGTCTTGCCTCTGGCTACATAAGAACAACTGGAAGCCAGAAAGTCTCCTGAAGGAATTAAATAGCATTTCATTGCAACTATTTGGTGGACAAGATGTTTCGTCTCTTTAAACGTTGAGGACTTTGTGTGACAACGGCAAATGCTTTCCCTACTGAATGCTAGGTACAATTCGGATAAGTACTGGGATGTTTGTTGCCTCAGGTATAAACTTTCTGTGATTTCTTTGAATACCAAAGATAATAGTAATCTAACCTACCTTTAATAAATATCTAAATTATCTAAGTGTGTATTCATAACAGTATCTTGTCTTATTATCTTATTAATATATTATTATAAAATTGTCTATGTAAGTATTTACAATATTATCTTGCCTTTTTGCTTATCTTACATATATTTAAAATATGTTTATGGATATTTTTCTATTGAATATTACCTAACTGTGTGAACATACAAGATTTCATGAAATTTTGTATGGGTTAAAACTTCTTAAGAATATATCTTAAGAATTAAATATAATTATCTTATTTATCTTGACAAAAGACTTTGTATAAATGTTTATAAAACATCACATTAAGATTTTAATTTTCTTCCTAGTAATCGTACACATGATATAGAAATACTTGTTCTATTGTTAACAGAAATTTCAATATAAAAGTTTAGTATCTCTCTGGCCTTTTCTTACGTTTAACTTCTAATTTCTGTTTGTCTTCCCCTTGAGATCAGCCTTTTGTAAACTCCGTAGCCTTTAAAAGCCGATGTTAGTTCCGCCAAAGTTTTTTTATCTTATACTTTGTAGTACACCTACCTTCTATATTACCTCGGAGAAGAGAACGTTGCAATAGAACGTGAGATAAAAAATAGTTGGAAATGTATTCACAATTAAACTTTTTTTTTAATCTAAAAGGGTAATTACATTCAGTTAATACCGGGCTGGAAGCCAGTTTTATCTTGGAGAATTCCATAATGCAACATTAAAATTTGTTAATAAAAAATATAATACTTTTAATGTAAAACAATTTAATAGTGCCGAACAATAAAAAGTTTGCAACAATTAACCGAATGATAATTTTGAACCTGAAAATCGGAAGTGTTGTAGAGCAGCACGAATTTTGAAAGTACCAGTACTTGTGTTAGAGTATATAATGTTGATGAATTAAAAATAAAAGTTTTATGCTGTAGAACAATTATTATTATTATGGGAATTATTGTTGTATAAGATGGGATGATGAGTTGAGCGTCAATAGAGAAACTGATTGCATTATTTTGATTATGTTGTAAATATGGGTGGGATGAATAGAGTTTGATTCAATTAGTTGTCCTGAAGAGGAAAAGGAGCAGATTGTCCTGATGAAGTTAAGGATTAATTGATGTAGTAAAGTTAAGGAACAAATTATCTAGGTAAAGTCGAGGGAAGGATTCTTAGATAAAATTAAAAAGCGAGTTGATTGTAAAATATAGAAAATATTAGAGTAGGGTATCGTAAAAAAATATTCGTACGCATTATGTTGATCTATGTGTTTGTGAAACAAAAAAATAAAATAAGATTTCTCTCATTTTCAAATTTTCATATTTTAATTAGGATGGAGGTGTAACTTGTGGTTATGCGTAACTTGTACTTTCGTATAACGCTCACTTGCTTGGAACGTATGCATGAATGACTATCGGCTATTGTACTTATTAAATCTTTCTTACTTAAATCTCCAGAGAGACCTTATCATCAAGGCAAAACAGTGGGTTCTTTGTTTTATCTCTGCGGTAGCATACACATGGAAATAATTTATCTCACAAATACTTCACTGATTCAGTTTGAAATAAGACAACATGTGATATAATTACGTATAATAATTGTAAATGTACTAACAAGAATATTCTAACTTTGGATTATTTTAGTAAAATAAAAATTTAATCTTTAACCAATATCAATTCTCTTAGAACTCTTACAAAACGTGTAAATTTTACTTCAATAAATTTGCTTTCTTTTCCGTTTTTTAATTACAGAGTACCAAAAAGTAACAAAATTAACCGACGTGATATGAGCTCGTCTCGGGGCTTTTACAAGATAAAACTACAACGTATTAATTCAAACAATAATTAAAGCATTGCATCTTCACAGTACTATTAGTATTCAAACATATGCGAAACCAACAATTATTATAAGTTTTTCTTTTATAAAATTTTAAACGGATATATACATAATTACCTGAATAAAGCATTTTCAAAGTCCTTGACCTCAACACACGTCAAGACAAAAGCGCTATCAGTGGAACTAACAACAGATGATGTGGATCTCATGGCGGACACCCTAATACCTGATCTTCTAAACAAAAAAATATAAATCCAGAAAAAGCAAGTCTTCCAGGATTCAATCCAAGATGTAGAACCAGCGTAAACCAGCTCAATATTTCTGCTGATATTTATCCATTTATTCATTCTACCGTACTTGAACAAGTATTCAAATTTACTTAAATAGCAATATAACAAAAACCATGTTAAAGCGAACAACACGTTTTTAGAAGTTAAATTAATTTTTTACAATAGATAACCTTGTTTTAAAATCATTGTATAATAAATAAAATCAGCTTACCCCTAGCCGGCGATTTAATTTATTTTTAATAAGAAAAGTTTCCCACAACCAAACTAACATTTGTAAAATAACACGCTTCTTCGTAACCATCTTCCACCAAAAGTTGAATAAGTTAGCTCGACCTTTAATAAGTGGGAATGCGCAGAATACCAGAATACGCTTTTTGATCCCTACCCAACAGAATTTCGATTAATAAGACAAAGGAAATTGCTTCTTCGTTTAACTTATAACCCAAATGCAGGTAAATAAAGCTGCCTAACTTCTAGATTTGTGACAGTTAAAACGAACTGTTACAGAGGGAGAATAAAAGGAGATATTTGAGGTGTTCATAAATATTGTGGTGACTGTACTCGCATGATATTGATTTGTATTAAAAGTAAATTTTGCAGTTAATTTGGAACGAGCACGGTTTAGTATGATAGCGTTAGCCGATAAAATGCTTATGCGAGTGCGAGTGCATTACTATATGGCGTTCTTGCTTTTCAAACCAATGTGAACAATCAGTACGAGTACTAAGACTATTTAAAGATTGTAAGTTTATGTTCGAATTGTTATTATTTGTTTTACGTTGTCTATCTCTGACTGTGTGTTTTTTTAATATTTCTTGGGTATTATACCACTCAGAGTTTTTTAAATTATCTTTGTTTGGGTTTCGATCCATGACCTTACATGTGATTTCCCAATTCTCCACCTGAAGGTACTACATTGGCCAGGAAGCGAGTTTTCTTTACCTGGAAAATTTAGAATTTTGCCGCACCCTTGCTGTTCCAAGCAAGGTAGAGATCTTTAACGTGCGTGACAACACTCACACACGGGACCTACATTTTACCTCTCATCCGAACAAAGGTGTATTTTTTTGAAAAATGCTCGCCTAACATTTTTCAAGCGGACCGTGTCGGGATTCGAACCCGGGACCTTGGGCGTAATAGTCACACACATACCACGACGCCACGAAGCCGCCTATGATCCAGGACCTAGGATCGTTGTCAAAATAATTTTATCTTATACTTTGTAGCACACGTACCCTTTTTATTACCTCAGAAAAGAGGATGGTGCAATGGAACGTAAGACGGAAAATAACTATGGAAACGTATTCTCAATTAAAATTTTTGTTTGAAAATAAAGAGGTTATTACATTCAGTTAATACTGGGGTGGAAACCAGTTTTATTTCAGAGAATTTGTTAATAAAATATATAATACTTTTAATGAAAATCAATTTAATAGTGCCGAACAATAAAAAGTTTGCAACAATTAACTGAATGGTAATTTTGAACCTGAAAATAGAAAGTGTTGTACAGCAGCATGAATTTTAAAAGTACCAAGACTCGTGTTAGAGTATATAATGAAGAATTAAAAATAAAATAATTTTGACAACGATTCTAGGTCATAGATCGAAACGTAAATAAAGACAATTTTAAAAACTCTGAGTTATTTAATATCCAAGAAAAATTAAGAAAGATACAAAACAAACCACAACAAACATGCACGCAGTATCTGACTGTGTAGTTGTAATTTATTTCAGATGGCTTGTTATCGCTTATTTGGATACTAGTGATTGAAGAAGTAGTAAGAAAAGTGGAGTCGTACGGACATACTCTGCATGTCTTAAAGACGTTCACTGACGTACTCGTGTCGCATCTTGTATGAATGCTTTTTAAAACAACTCAGCAACATATCTTATTGTTACTACAAGTCCTAGAATACATTTTAGCCAAGATGTTACGACTTGGATATATTTCATGCTCAAAGGCTTTATATAAAGCACATAAAGCAGCTGCAGCTGGTGAGTTTGTGCGAGGTGAAAAGGAGATTATTACAACTCTATGTGCTCTAACCAGATTAATTCGTATGGCTTGGATACCCATTGAGAAGCAGCAACACATGGAATTCTTTTGTTGTTTGATTGAATATTATAAACCTCTGAAAACATTTTATAAAAAAACTCCGTTGTTATCCATCCTGAGCTGCTGCTACCACCCCAGACATCTTGTGGATAATTAGTTTAGGTTCCGTTTTATCTGTTTTTGAAGAAATACCAGCATCGGTGGCATATACTGACAAGCTGCATTAAATACAAACTTCTGCAGTAGTCGTTGATTCTCGTTCCAACGAAGATAATAAACATACTTGTTTTCTCTCTGTTTTTGTAATAATTTTGTACGTACTTTTTGGATCAACGGAGATACCGGTTTCTTACGTATTATAAGTTCGATCACCTCTAATCGTCTTTTTCTCATATATCCTCCTCAGTAGTTCAGAAAATTGATCAAAAACCACTTCACATGAATAATGTAATCTACAGCTTCAGCTTCCCCTTCCTTTGAAAAACACTGTTCGCTTTGGACCTACAGGCACTTCTATGGCCATCATGTTACCAGGTTTTCTGGCTGATCTTACTTTCCTTTCTAGGGTAGTTTGTTGAACTCAGAAAGATTTTGCAACTAAGTAGTAACCCATTTCCCACTTTCCTTTATCGGTTTTGAGTTATAACTTTTCACCATTCTGAAAAGAAATTCTTCCTCTAACTAAAGATGATTCAGTCACTTGGGGTAAGACGACGTACTTACCCCAACATGCCCCCTGCTAGGTACCTGTACTTGCCCCTTGATGTATTCTTCAGCAAAAAATTTAACTAGCAACCATTTCTAAATATATAAAAATTAATTTTTATCTGTACAATGTAATAGATACACAATAAATCCACTATACGGTAATCAGACCACTAACAAATTCTTTGGATATTTCTCACAGCTACAAATAATTCGTACTAATAATGACACAGTGAAATATACATTTTTTTTAACTTTTGGCAGTGCAACCTACGCCGTCAATGAAACTTAAATGACATAGGTGTGGCATTTTCTTTCCTACGATGTGTTGGTTTAGACTTTTGACAAGTTAAAACGTTTTTATACTATGCGATTGGGGCACGGTTTACCGCATGTGATTAACTGCCCGGCAAACCGGAGGTTGCTTTCACATCTGATAATATATATCGTTCAGACTTGTAGTTCGACGTTGACAGCTTGTGTAGGTAGTAGTGAGTTTATTTATAATGAAGAGAAGAAGTTTAATGCGGCGGTCCTTGTACTGGTCCCTAGATATTTTTCAAATACATGGTGTTTAATGCGCGGGCGTCTTATAAATTTGTATATCGACTTACCTCCGCGCTCGTTTTCTTGTTTTAAGTGTCGTTCCTATTTTTCAACTAAGTGGATTGTATGCGATTTATAGTACGTGTTACTTTTGCACTTTTACTGTGTTTTTTAGGGGTTTATCGACAAAGTCACATCCGGCGGCACTAATGACTAACTCACTTACCGAAACGAACAACCGTTTCGCTCCGATATCGATGAGAGAGTGTTTTGGTCACTACCCCTTTTCTGCTTAATTACATGCACAAAGGAGGTTTTAAGAACAGGATGTAACGGGACAAAGGATGACAGCTTTAGGATTTGATTTACAACTAAGAATTTAAAATAAATTTAACCACGACAACGTGCGACAAAGAGCCGAACACATGGTCTTTGTTCTTCAACCGATTTTATCACGTCAATTATTTCATAATTGTATCGCTTTTTGGACATTTTTTAAGCTGCTAATCATTAAGTATACCTATCTGACAACCTCGTTTGACTATATCCATCGCCTCATACTGACCAGTGTGAAAGCACCCATTTACTTCTATTGGTGTTAAAATTCCGTGCGGTATTAAAACCGTCCGGTTTCTAACCGCTAGCCGCACTGTATCTGCGGATTTCGCAAACCGCATCGGTAATTTTTCCGTGCTGCACTAATCTGAAAGCGTCTCATTTAGAGTACGGTAAAATTTGTGCACGCGATACCGCAGCCGTAAACTGCTCCGCAACCGCATAATGTGAAAACGCTTTTAGGATTACGAACTAGCAGAGGTACTCGCCTTGCCTCTCTATCACGTCTTACTCTACCTTCCTGTAGTGGATCAAATAAATAACTGCAAATTAAAATACATTACAAGAATATACAGGGTATGCAGAATGTGTGTACAACAATATAATTGATATAATAATACTCGGCCGATAGTCGTGTATTCATCTAGACACAAACAAATACAGACGTGTGTATAGAGAATTTTAATTTCGTTAGTTTCGGGAGTTAGCATTAGTGTAAGCAAAGTGTTAAATAATAAACTTCTTATCGGTAATGTGCTAGTGATCAACCAATCCTGAAGCACAAACATTCACAACAAACAACAAATTTAAACAACCCGCTCTACTATTAAGATATTAGACGAAATCAAAACCGAACAGATTAATTACCGCCGAAGCCACGACGACATGGCGTCTGAAAAAGACACGGAAAAGAAAAGAACAAGCAAAACTCAACAAACAACACCCTCGACGAGCTATGCATGCGCAGCAGCTACCGCAGTAACACCAATAGCTACAACAACGAAGGCCATCGATGCAGGTGATAAACAACCAATTATCGCCAAAGTACCGCCCATCCTCGTAGAAGTTTTTCCGAACTTCCTCACGCATGCGACAGAGATGCAAAGATCCCTACAGAAAAGCATCGATATTAGAGCATCAGGGCTAGGAGCAAGAATCCTGCCGAAAGATGTAAATGAGTATCGTTTTGTACAAAGCTACCTAAAGATAAATGGTATAGAATATTATACGTACATCATAATAAGTGAGCGAAAACTGAAGGTAATAATAAAAATAATAGTAGCGTTTGAGTCAAGAGTCGAAATAGCACAATGCTTTCCCTGCCAGAGGTTCGGGCACTCGAGCCTCAACTGCGGCTACAAGCTAAGGTGCGTAAAATGCACCGGAAACCACCTGGCAGCTACGGTACCAGTTTACGTCAATTGCAGCGAGGCACACCCTGCCAACTACAGAAACTGTCCAGCCTACAAGTAAGAACTACAAAAACAAAAACCAACTTCAGCACCACCAACACAACCAAAAATCATCACTACACACAAACTATCTGAAACAGACGACGAAAGATTTACATTATTAATTGATGGACGACACAGACTCCCACCAGCCACCTCAGTCGCTCCAGCAAATAAACTGGTAATTGACAATACTTCCGACAGTGACGAACGCTCGAACTCTGACACAGAAAGCGAGAGACAACAAACAACACAAAGACAAAACACAGCGACGACGACGCAAGAACAAAGCAACTACCAAAAGGACCGTAACAGAAGGAGAAACGAAAACACACAAGCCATGACACCAAAACTCTGTAACCTCGACAAGTACATCACACAACACAGGCACACCGTATCCCACAACGTCCAAAGTCGACATAACAGCCGCAACAAACGACACCACCTCCAAATTCAGCAAAGCACTGAACAAAATCATCCACTGGGCACAAACACTAATAACCAATTACACGGCAAGGACTTTCGAGGTCATATCGTTGCTCACAGCACTTTCTGACGTTATACAGACATTTAATGGCTAACAAGACTAACGCACGGAACTTAGTACTGCTACCCTGGAACGCAAACGGTATACAAAACAGAATCACGGAACTCAAACACTTTTTACAGGAACATGACGTAGACATAGCACTAATATCAGAAACGAGGACAAGCACTAGAAAGCCAATAAAACTGGCAAACTTCAGTAAATACAGAAAGGACCGCGACATACCACCTGGACAACCACCGAATGGAGGGGTAGGCATCTTAATACACAAAAGACTACTACACGAACAATTACAGCTAAAACCTACCACCGTCGACGCTGTAGTCGCATGACTTAAGACAAACAGACACTACATAAACATCATAGCTGTTTACAGAAGCCTTCACAGACCTGACCTAAGCATGAAAGACATGACAATTTACAACAAAACGACACTCCGACAATAATCAGTGGGGATCTAAACGCCAAACACCAAACATGGAGAGCAAGAACGGACAACAAGAGCGGACGTATACTCCACATGCACTCATTGAACAAACACTTTGACATAATCGCACCTGTTAGGATTTTATGCCGCTTCTACAAATTTATAAATCTATCTTCACCTGGGTTAAACCGTTCAAGCGGTTAGAATCTAGGAATATCCCAACGCACCCCACCTTTAATTGGACTAGACCTCATAGGGGTAACGTCGTTCGTTAAGGTGAACAGTTCTGTATAAAATGCGGTCAAGAGCGGTCGCGCAATATTACTATTCGCAATGCTCCCTATGAGCAATCATTCTTCTAAATGAATATGTAATTGTTTCTAGTGTTTAAAAATGCCTCGCTTTGCGCGGCTATTGTACTATTCTAATTAAACTAATAAATGAAGTAAATGTACATACGTTAATCGAGCACGCTTGTTTTTATTCTACATACATGTCCAATCGAAGTGTTTTCTTTTGCTAAGCTAATTATTGTTAATAAACTAAACCCTAAATCAATATCAGAAAGAGTCGACTTCCAATCCTATTTGTGAAGCAATACCCCCTTTCTTGCCCATGGTCCTTCAATCGAGATTCTATTAGTGCTAAATAATGGATAATTATTATTTCAAACATTAATTACGTGTTCTATAAACGCGTGAAGTGTGTTCGACTGCAAAAAACGTTATCGTTATGTGCACCCTAACAAAGTATCGCGCAGCGCATTCTACTAATGGTTAACAGCCCGTCAATGCTTCAAGGCTAAACAGCTTTATGCTACGCTTCCAGCTTAAGGTCAGTTACATCTTTCTACCTTTAAATGATAAGCGACTGCTCACCCTTTATATAAAATTAACATTATTATCTACCTTGAGTTTGACTTAGCTTTACTAAAAAAGCCTTCAATTTATTCAAGTACCACAGTTTGAAATATGAGTGAGTGCTAGTCGTTTTTATACATAAAATTTAAACTACTATTATTTAAATTAATGCTTGTTGGTGATGTTTGCGTATCTAAGCAAACAATACTAATCAATAATTACTAAAGGGTTGCAACTTTCATTATGTTGAAGTTGTAACTAGTTAATACGTGCACTAAGCGTAATATTATATTTACTAAATATATTTATTGCGTTTGAGCTTCTTACTGCATTTCTAAAATTTTTGATTATTGTTTTCGACATATTCGTCTAGACCATAGGTTCCCAACGGGGGCGGTACCGCCCCCCAGTGGGCGCTGTAGCTTTCAAAGGGGGCGGTAGGGAGTACAGGGGCAAAAGGGGGGCGTTAGGAGGATCAAGGGGCGTTCGTGACGTACTTACCTTTTTAGAAAATAAATATATTAAAATACTTTGAAAATACCTAGTTGGCATGAATAGACAGTTTATTTAGCTATCTAAAATGTCTATGTTATTGTTATCGAGAAAATATACTTTAAAACATTTAATTCAGCATTAGGTCTATGAATACCTAATTCCGTTTAATATTGTCCGCAACAAGTCTTTGCAAGTTGATAAGCAAAGACGCGATATGACTTGCTTACAAAGTGCGCCGGCATCGCAAACAAGATAAAACATACAAGTTGATGCTTGTATGAAATCAAACGTATAAAAGGCAGGGATAGCTCTAGGAATGTGTTATTATTTTGTGTGCTTCGCAAATAATCCATGTTCGTGAGTGATAAGTTATATAAGTCATTATAACCATTAATTTTATAATTATCTATAAATTCGTTGAAAAGTTAATTTATTTTAAACCGTGGCAAGTTTTGGATTTCAAAATGTCTGAATCTAAGAAGAAATGCCGGCAGTACAGTCTTTTGTATTTGAAATATGGATTTACGCACTCTCCTGTAAACCCATCATTACCCATGTGTTTACTTTGCCAAAAAGTTTTCTCAAATGAAGCCATGAAGCCTTCTAGGCTACAAGAACATTTAAATAAAATGCATACTGATAAAAAGGACAAAGATTTGTCCTATTTTCAAGAACTGCAGAAGAAATATTTGAAACAGCCAACTATATCAAACCTATTTGCGTCGTCTTCTAAACAAGAAGATGATGGACTACGAGCATCATATAACATTTCATTGTTAATCGCAAAAACGGGAAAACCACATACCATTGGCGAGGAACTTATCTTGCCGGCAGTCAGAGATGTCATCAGAAAAATTCCTCTGAGTAATAACTCAGTGCAAAGGAGAATAGACGAAATGGCTCAAGACGTTGAAATATCATTATGCGATTACTTAAAAACTTGCAATTTTTCCATTCAACTTGATGAATCCACTCTACCAAATAACGAAGTACTGCTGTTATCATACGTTCGGTTCATAAAAGACGAAAAAATTTATCAAGAGTCATTATTTGCAAAAAATTTGGAAACTGATACAAAGGGAGAAACGATATTTAATACCATGAGTACGTTTTTTCAAGAGAAAGAAATACCTATGCATAATATTTTGTCGGCAGCTACTGATGGTGCTCCAGCAATGACGGGACGTCATAAGGGTTTCATAGCTCATTTGAAACAAGCAGTACCAAATGTACTCGCTATACATTGTATTATTTATCGTCAGCACTTGGTTGCAAAAAATCTGAACGAACGTTTGCATTCGTCGCTTCATTACGTTATTAGAGCAGTAAATACGATTAGAAGCAATTCATTGCATGACAGATTATTTAGCCAACTTTGTAGTGAAAATGATGAAGATTACAATCGCTTGCTGCTGCACACAGAAGTTCGTTGGCTCTCAAAAGGTACTTGTTTGAAACGTTTTTTTCAACTATTTGATTCAGTACTGGACTTTCTTGAAAACAGAAACGAAAAATTGCGCGAAAACCTGATTATACATAAAAATGACATCGCTTATTTGACAGACTTGTTTAAAATATTTAATGAAGTCAATTTACAATTGCAAGGTGACGAATTGAATTTAATTAAAACAAAAAAGTCATAGCTGCTTTTGTGGGAAAACTTCTTCTATTCAAACGAAATCTAGGGAGAGGTGAATACAGCCACTTTCCCACATTATCAGCAGTCTCTGCAAAACATGAAGATTTACTTACTTACTGCCAACACTTGGACGTTCTTCATGTTGATTGTGTGGAGCGATTCCAGGATATTTTAAACATGAATATACCGGGTTGGGTTTTAGATCCTTTCGCAAATGCAGATACAGCAGAATCATCAAATTTAGAAAAGGAACTCGTAGAACTCACAACTAACGAAGAACTAAAAGTAAAATTCAGAAATGGATATCAAGAGTTCTGGCTTCAAAACCAATACCAGTTCTTTACCCTGGATTGTGGTCAAGAGTACAGATATTTTAATTGCATTTCCTTCATCTTATTTGGCTGAGCGTGGGTTCAGTGCAGTAGCTAATTTATTGTCTAAGAAAAGGAACAGACTGCACATTACTGAACGTGGCGATTTGCGGCTGATGTTAACGAAATTGGAACCCGACATTAGCAAATTGTTAAAACTTCACCAGCCTCAACTATCTCATTAATTTTTTCTTCTTAATCTTTTTTTCTGTTCATTATGTATTCATATTTAAGTTTTAATAAACAAGTTTGTACTACATTTGATAGTCGTTTTAATTAAGGTTTACTTTTGCGATTTTTAATATATATATACCTTGTCCAACGCTTTAGTGAACGCTTGTAATAGCAGTCAAAAGTGCAACGATCGTATATGAGTATCTATGTATATATATATATATATATATATATATATATATATATATATATATATATATAGATAGATACTATGCAACAATATTTTAATATTCGTTATAATGCACTATGATGAGAAGGGGGGCGTTGGAAGTTTTTTTTCCAGTAGAGGGGGCGGTGGTTCAGAAAAGGTTGGGAACCTATGGTCTAGACAATGCCTAAACAATATCAAGGTAAGATTGCGTTGGCTACAGCCAAATCGCTAATTAACGAACTAGAAAACTTTGAGCGGTTTCTTGCTACAATTACTAGTGTACTAATTACCCAAACTATTATTACTAATTTGAACTTACGGTTGGATATTATCAAACCAGCCGCAGCAAAATATAGAGAAGTATCTATTGAGCTGACTGCAAATTCAGTTACATCCAAAGAAATAATCTCTGAAGATGACTATTTTGATAAATTTATTGATCTTATAAGTAAAGCAACTAGCTTCTTAAAAGGTACTTGTAAGCTATCTAGAGCAAGCTCATCAGAGTCTTTAAGCTCTGCAGCGAGCCCAGGTAGAACTACATCTACCAAACAAATAAATGCTAAATTACCAAAATTAAGTATCCCTAATTTTTCTGGAACTTTCACTGAGTTTCCATCGTACCTAGAAATTTTTATGGCATTCGTTCATAATAATCCTAATCTAAGCGACGTAGAACGCTTTCTCCACCTAAAAGGTAGTCTAAAAGGTTCTGCAAGCGAACTTATTGCAAATATTGCTCCTTCAGGCGAGAATTACCATATAGCATTCAATCTACTTCAGAATAGATTTAATAATCCTAAATTGATTATACAAAATCACATAAAGGCTATTTTTGACCTTAAACCTATTCTAAAATCTAACGGCTCCGAATTACGTTGTTTGTATGATACGTTATTCAAACACATTAGAGCGTTACGAAAACTAGACACATCTAGCGACGAGACTGGAATGTTTGTGTCGCACATTTTAATGACTAAACTAGATGATGGTTCTAGAACTGAATTATCAAAATATAAGCGAAACGCTATACTGAGTCTAAATGAAATAGACGACTTCCTAAAAAATCGTTGCCAATTACTAGAGGAGATTGAGCACGACAAACAAACATGTACTAGTCAGAGTTTTCCTAAAAATCAACAACCTAAAATTAAAACTAACTATAAACAGGCGTTTATTACTACTAGTGAAAGCGGTAACGCATGTCCTATGTGCAAACTAAACCACTTTATCACTCAATGTCCTGACTTTCTAAAACTAACTACAAAACAACGTTTTGACAAGGTTTCAAATACTGACTTGTGTAAAAACTGCCTTCGTCATTCAAAGCAAATATCTTGCAGATCCAAATCTAATTGCAAGCGGTGTAATAAACGACACAGCACGTTGTTGCATTTGGAAGCTAATGCTGGTGCTTCTCCCACTGAACAGAGGAGAAATTCCGAAAATGCCTCCACAGAAACTGTACTAAATACTAGTACCACACTTTCTTGTTTTCCTGCTAGCACGCAGCAAGTACTGCTAGCTACTGCCTGTGTTAAGGTAAAAAATATTCAAAATAAATGGCAACCAGCCAGAGCTATTTTGGATTCCGCTTCACATGCTAATTTCATTACAGATGAGTTTGCTAAAAAACTGGGCTTAAAATTAAATCTCACTAACACCAAAATTATTGGCCTAAATTCAAATTCTTCTGTCTCTAATTCTGTAGTTAACTTGCAACTGACATCTACTACTTGTGGTTACACTGTAAACTTGGAGTGTTTAACCATTCCCAAAATTGCCGAAAACCTACCTTTGGTAGCTTTCGATAAGTCGCAGCTGGAAATTCCTAACGGGATCAAGCTGGCCGACGCTAACTTTAATAAATCTCTTCCTATAGAGATTCTAATTGGAGCTAGTGATTTTTACTCTCTATTATGTGTAGGACAAATTTCACGAGGTAAGGGTAAACCTACTCTGCAAAAAACGTTGCTTGGATGGGTGATCTCTGGAAATTGTCCAGCCCCACCACACACTAATAATTTAGCTTGCACACATTTGGCTATTAATGGTGCAAGACCTACTATTAAGAGCTTAAACGATTCTGTAGAAAAATTTTGGCAGCTCGAGAGCATAGAACCTTTTAGGTTACTATCTAAACTATCTCCCTAAGAACGGTTTTGTGAAAATCATTTTTCGGAAACAATCACTCAAAACGATACTGGACGTTTTGTGGTTTCTATACCTTTTAACCCTAAGTTAGGTAAACTAGGTTATTCTATGGAGTTAGCAAAGAAAAGATTTTTCAACTTAGAAAAGAAATTTCTTTTGAACCCTAAACTTAAAATCGAATATTCAAAATTCATTCATGAATATATTTCGTTGGATCATATGTCTAAGGTTTCAACTAATACCGAACCGACAAATCCAACGCAGCTAAAGGCTCTAGATGCCGAACTAAATATTTCTAACATACCTCCATACTACTTACCACACCATGCTGTTTTTAAGTCCGACTCGTTAACTACAAAACTAAGAGTAGTTTTTGATGGTAGTGCACCTACACATTCCAAAGTATCTATTAACGATACACAAGTTGTTGGTCCTGTCATTCAAAATGACCTATTTTCTATACTTATACGTTTCCGTCAACATAAAATTGCGTTAACTGGTGACATCGACAAAATGTATCGCCAGGTACTAGTGCAGCCTGCTGAGCGTAAGTTTCAACGCATACTTTGGCGTGATGATCCTACTTTAAATCTAGAAACCTACGAACTTAATACTGTGACTTATGGCACGGCTAGTGCTAGCTACCTGGCTACAAAATGCCTACTTCATCTCTCTGATCCCTGTAGTAAAACGCACCCTAAGGTTTCAGCTATTTTAAGATCTGATTTCTATATGGATGATCTAATTACTGGCGTTAATACTGTACAGGAAATGCTATCCTTGCAGACAGACCTCACTACTGTTTTAGCTAGTGTTGGTTTTCCTATCAGAAAATTCTTATCTAATTCTACAGAAAACCTAATCTACTCAGGGAATACTGAACTTTACAATATTCCTTTGGGAGAACGTGTGAATGCCAAAACTTTAGGTATCGTTTGGAATTCTACACAAGACGTTATACTGAATAACGTCGAACTTAAATCTAATACAACTAAAAATACTAAGCGTTCCATTCTATCAATGGTTTCGCAACTTTTTGACCCACTAGGTCTTTTATCGCCAGCCACAGCTATAGGTAAGCTTCTAATCCAAAAGCTATGGCAGTTGAGGACATCCTGGGATGAAAGTATTCCTGAAAATTTAAATTCCGATTGGAATGCCTTTAAAACACAATTAAGTGCACTTGAAAATTTGCACATCCCTCGGTGTGTAATTCCTACAAATTACATTTCCATAGAGGTTCACGGATTTAGTGATAGTAGCAGCTATGCCTACGGCGCCTGCATTTATGTTCGCGTTATCGATACTGATGGTAACTGTCATTCTAACTTACTATGCTCTAAATCTCGCGTCGCTCCTCTACATGGTGCTACGATCCCAAGATTGGAATTGTGCGCGGCGGTGTTACTAGCCCAACTGGTGGACAAGATAAAATCCGTTCTAACTATCCCTATTGCGCACGTACAACTTTGGACTGATTCAATGATAGTACTGCATTGGATTAAGTCTGCACCAAATAGATTTAAAATATTTGTTGCTAACAGAATAGCTCTAATTCAAGAACTAACTGATATAAATTCGTGGTCTCATATCCCATCTAAACTAAATCCTGCGGATCTTGTGTCTCGCGGGCTAACTATAAATGAGTTACTGGACTGCCCCTTATGGTGGAATGGTCCTAACTTCCTTACGGAACAACGCCACAATTGGCCTACTCAAAGTGCTATTACTAACATCTTGGTTGATTCAGAACTTAAATCTGTATCAAATAATACTGTAGCTTTGCTAAACTTACAGGCTTTAGACTTACTACATAAATATTCCTCACTAAACCGGCTGCAGCGTATTACAGCCTGGATTTTCAGGTTTGTAAAAAATTCTACACCGGGAACAATTCAAACTACTGGTGTACTAGCTACCAGAGAACTACAAAACAGTCTTAATATCCTTATTAAACTTTGTCAAGCCGATGCCTTCGGGTCGGTAATAACTCAACTAAAAACTAAGCGTACTATTAAAGCCGATTCAAGCATATTATCATTGAATCCGTTCCTAGATGATGATAACATACTTAGAGTTGGTGGGCGCCTAAAAAACTCCACTTATAACTTCGACAAAAAATTTCCTATTTTACTACCTAAAAAACACAAACTAACTAAATTAATATTCCAACATTTTCATGTTAAACTAATGCACTGCGGACCGCCGCAATTGTTAGCATTTGTCCGAGAACACTATTGGCCTATAACCGGACTAATTACAGCTAAACAAGTCTGCCATGAATGCATTAAATGCTTCCGAGCTAAACCTACTTCTTACCACCCTCTTATGGGCAACTTACCAGCTAAGCGACTTGAGTCTAATACTCCTGTTTTTTATAATGTTGGCATTGATTATGCCGGACCCATTTTAATAAAAGATCGCAAGCTTTGCGGCGCTAAACTTATAAAGTCGTACATCTGCTTGTTTATATGCATGGTCACTAAAGCTATCCACTTGGACTTAGTAACCGACTTGTCTACTCCTGCGTTCTTAGCTGTTCTAAGAAGATTTATAGGCCGCAGTGGCAATCCTAATTTAATTACGTCTGACAATGCTACTAACTTTGTTGGCGCTTCTAAAGAACTAAAAGAACTTTCTGACTTCCTTACTAATAAAAATAATAACACTAAAATTTCCAATTTTTTGGCTAGTCATGGAATTAAGTGGGAATTTATTACCCCTCGTTTGCCTCATCAAGGTGGCTTGTGGGAAAACAGTATCAAGGCGACTAAGACTCACTTAAAACGGGTTTTAGGCAACACTAACTTGACGTACGAAGATCTGCAGACTGTCTTAGTGCAAATCGAGGCTACGTTGAACTCACGTCCTCTTTCACAACTATCTAACGATCCTTCTGATCACAATCCTTTGACACCTGGTCACTTCCTGATAGGCAAACCTTTATGCCTTCTTCCTGAGCACAATTTACTGCTACTAGCTGAAAATAAATTGTCGCTATATCAGCGTATTCAAAAGATTACGCAAGATTTTTGGAAACGCTGGAACTTACTAGTTGTACCTGAGATGCAACGTAGAGTAAAATGGTTTAAAAACTCACCTGAACTTCTAAAGGTTGGTTCTCTTGTACTAATTAAAGAAGATAACTTACCTCCACTTAAATGGTCCCTTGGTAGAGTAATGGAACTACATCCTGCTACTGATGGTGTTCTGCGAAATGTTACTGTGCGTGTACCTAATGGAAATTTAATTAATCGTTCAGTGCATAAGCTGTGCGTGCTACCTAATACAGAGTGAAATTTTGATCTTTGATTTTTTTTATTGCTTTGATGTTTATCTTAAGAATTTTCTTGTTTTACTAATTTGTATTCTACTTATTGGAAATGTTTATAGCATTTCATGTATTGCTTATATTTACTATTTTGCTAACTTAAACTTATACTTGTTTCGAAATCTTGGAGATTTCAAGGCGGCCGGTATGTTAGGATTTTATGCCGCTTCTACAATTTTACAAATCTATCTTCACCTGGGTTAAACCGTTCAAGCGGTTAGAATCTAGGAATATCCCAACGCACCCCACCTTTAATTGGACTAGACCTCATAGGGGTAACGTCGTTCGTTAAGGTGAACAGTTCTGTATAAAATGCGGTCAAGAGCGGTCGCGCAATATTACTATTCGCAATGCTCCCTATGAGCAATCATTCTTCTAAATGAATATGTAATTGTTTCTAGTGTTTAAAAATGCCTCGCTTTGCGCGGCTATTGTACTATTCTAATTAAACTAATAAATGAAGTAAATGTACATACGTTAATCGAGCACGCTTGTTTTTATTCTACATACATGTCCAATCGAAGTGTTTTCTTTTGCTAAGCTAATTATTGTTAATAAACTAAACCCTAAATCAATATCAGAAAGAGTCGACTTCCAATCCTATTTGTGAAGCAATACCCCCTTTCTTGCCCAGCACCTGACAAACCGACAATAATCGCCCCAACAAGACAATATGAAGCAGATGTTTTAGACATATCCATACTACAATACATACGCTATCCAATACAAACAGAACTAATACACGACTTAAGTTCGGACCACTTACCGATAATCACAACAATACAAATACAATCACAGACGACACACGTACGACCCAGACCTAGACACAACTGGAGAAAATTTAACGAAGCACTGCAAATAATGATCACGTACGGCAAGCCGGACAATAACAATGCACAAGACATAGACACCCACTTACAAACCCTAGCGAGCACAATAAAACAAGCCCTACATTACAGCAAAGGAACAATCTCCCTTAAAAACAAACGACCGAATTTACCAGAATACATTAAACAAGCCATCAAAAACAAAGAAACGCTAGTACAACGTAGGTGCAACACACGTGACTCACACATAAAACGCACCCTAAACACTAAACAAAAAGCGATGATAATTATGTTGAAACTTCAATAAATCATGGACCAAACACATACACGACACAGTAAAAACCGACGGTAACCCGCACAGACTAAATCGGACGCTATTTTCAAAAAAGAACCCTAAACCCACTCCGCTACAAGGACACACGGTATGCTATACACAGCGGAAGACAGAGCGACACAATTCGCAAACGTACTGAAAGAAATGCACTCTGTTAACCCCACTAAAAACAAAAACTTTTCCGACTTTGTCAACACGCCATTAAACCACTTACTACAACTACCAACAGACAATGACATACAACACATACACCACAAGAAATAAGACAAACTATCAACAAACAGAGTAACACGAAGGCACCTGGAAAGGACGAAATACCAAACATCGCAAGGAAACACATCACAAAAAAGACGCTCGTACTAATAACTAAATCTTCAATAGCATCATCAACTATAGACACCTTCCTACAGACTGGAAATCCGCAATAGTATTGATGATACCGAAACCGAACAAAAACACAAGAGACGCTAACAACTACAGGCCCATATCACTACTAAACTCAATTTCAAATTTTTTTCGAAAGACTCCTACTGACGAGACTTAAACCACTACTACAAGACATACACGAACAATACGGATTCAAAGAACAACACTACACTACAAGCAATCCGAGTGATCAACCACATTGCCACAAACTACAACAAAGGACTGACCTCTGTAGCAGTTGCACTAGACATAAAAAAACGCTTTCGACAAGGTATGGATTAATGGAGTACTCTTCAAACTCGCCACCATACACAGAATATCGACATCATACATACAACTGCTACATAGGTACCTAACGAACAGAACCATTCAGGTCAAAGTTGAGGACGCACTTTTACCACTGATGAACATCAACGCAGGTGTCCCACAAGGAGGCTGCCTCTTCCCGACACTATTTAACGTCTACGTACACGATATACCGAACCAACCCGACATGTTCTACGCAACCTACGTCGACGATACACTAATCGTAACAAAAGGACACAACACCCAAGATACCACGAACAAAATACAAAAACAGCTCAACGCACTACCAAGCTGGTTTAATCAATGGAGGATCAAACTAAACGTACCAAAACAGATGCAATTAACTTCTCCAAACGAAGGACAACTACACACAACCCACCACGACTTGAAGGACAACAACTGACTTGGAACTTCACGATAAAATACTTAGGTATACACATTAACAAACAACTCACATTCAACAATCACGTAACAGAAACCCTCAACAAAACGAGACGCACAAAAGACTACCTTCACGGCATACTTACCCACAAAAACGAACTACCATTAGACATAAGACTAAAGACATACAAAACGTACCTGAGACCAATACTTAGTTACGCGACTGAGGCCTGGTGCACTACACTAACCAAACCAACAAACGTAAACTAAAAGCACTACAATACGAGACTATGAGAACCATCACAGGAGCACCCTGGTATGTACGCAACGAGACACTAAGACACGACCTACAACTATCAACACTAGAAACCTACTTTACACAATTAGCAACAAACACCTACAACACAATAGACACACTGCAAGAAATGATTTGCTGCACTAACAAAAAAATAGTATATCTAACTAAAAATTTTTGTGGGTATATGGACATCATGTTTTTTTGCCATGGCTGCACAAAAATCTAGTACAGGAAAATTAATAAACTTAACAGATGAAAGTTGCTCTGGAGACAAATTCAAAATTAGCGATTTACTAATGTGTTTGGTTCTAATGCAAATTGTAGTAGTTAAGAAGGCGAATAATTTTTTTAATCAACAAATTTTATTTTCAGTTAGCACAAATTATACTTTGTACATGATACAAATGTGTTTGCTAGTAATGCAAACCTGTATTAGTTAACAAAAGTTAGTAATTTGGCTTTACTATCAATTTTCATTTGCAGTTGACATAAACTTAGATCTGTTGCTGTTATGGGTAGGTTTGCTACAGATGCAAATGAAGATTAGTTCCAAAGTAAGTACTTTTTTAATGTAGCAAATATTATTTGCAGTTGGCACAAACTAAAATTTGTATCAAAAACTAGCAATGTTATCAAAAGTAAATTTTTCAGTAATTACCTAATAAAAGCATTAATTCTTTTGCACTATTTTCGTCCAGTAAATCTATACTGTCAATATCTAAACCATTTTCTGCAAAAAAGGAAAAGTGCATAATTTATTACAATTTATCTCATAGATTAATCTGAAGGAATATCTAGCAACCTATAAATAGTTATATGCAATTAAAACAACATGGCTACTATATAATTCATCACGCAGAAATAACTGTAAACTATAAACTGAATATACTGCTCAACACTTACCCTGAAATACATTGATATATTCGGACAAGTTCCACGGGTACAACGGCCCTAGATAATTCCTCAATCGAAAACAAATTACATTAAATTTCTCTTTAGGCTAGACCCATTCTTCTGTAATAAGTTATTTATGCTTTTTATTGCTGATGAATACGACACTTTAGCAACGGCTTTGCGTTAGGAGTTATACATCGGTTATAATATGGTAGACACCACTTCCCGATGTGAACCTGGCGCCCAACTTCATCAAAAATTTTTTTAAATAATTTAGTGGGTTTGTACCTCGTTTGTACCCGTTTGTACCACTTTTCATTTCGTTTGTACCTCAACGGGAACCGAGGTATAGCGTTTTTAAATTTAGGAACTAACGTTAAATCGGTACATACACAATTTTTCAAGATATCGAAATACGACCAGGTGGACTCGAAGGAGAATCGTTTGTGCCTGTTTGTACCTCTTTTCATTTCGTTTGTACCTCAACGGGAACCGAGGTGTAGCGTTTTTGAAGTTTCGGAAATAACGTTTAAACGGTACATACGCTATCTTTCAAGATATCGAAATACGACCAGGTGGACTCGAAGGAGAATCGTTTGTACCTGTTTGTACCTTTTTTCATTTCGTTTGTACCTCAACGGGAACGGAGGTGTAGCGTTTTGAAGTTTCGGAAATAACGTTTAAACGGTACATACGCTATCTTTCAAGATATCGAAATACGACCAGGTGGACTCGAAGGAGAATCGTTTGTACCTGTTTGTACCTCTTTTCATTTCGTTTGTATCTCAACGGGAACCGAGGTGTAGCGTTTTGAAGTTTCAGTACATATGCAATGTTTTAAGATATCCCAAAATGAGCATGAGGACTCGAAAGGGAATCGTCTACTGTGTTGTATTCCTGCGCTTAGCATTATCTAGAACTAACGGCGAGGACGTGGCAGGATTCTAGTTTTTTTTTTGGTTTTTGTTTTTATTGGTTTTTTTATTTTTTGTTTGAAACGTTTTGTTTCGTTTATGTTTTTTGTTATATTTATTTTATATTTGTTATTAAAAATTTAATGTGAGTTAATTGTTATAATTAGTAATTTTATAATAAAATAATAAAGAGAACAATTCGTATTTCATTACTTGCAGACGTAAAATGTAATACAGTTATTTTACTGTTTTATGAATATTAAGAGGGATATTTTTTTTCTTGATGTTGTTATTATAAAGGCCTTATTTTTACTTAAATCGTCGTGTTTCCCAATTTCTTAATATTCGACGACAGTGTGCAATATAATGTCCTATCTCTAGTTTCTTGGTACCACCGACATATTCTATTACTGCAATTATTTTGTGGGAACAGTTACAAAATTTGATATCAACTGGTATTTCGGAAATTGTAAACATACCAGGCCAGTCGGGATATCCGAGCCGTTCAGCGAGTTCAGTTAATTGTAAACATTCAACATGTATAAAAAGGTGCATTCCTGTCGTAATGTTTACAATTAAGTTATCATTAATGCATCTTCAACATTTTTATTTATATCTTCCATTTTTCACCTAGAGCTTTTTCTAAACCGCGCATACCGTGTTTATACATCGGTTTAGTATTTATTTCAGTAGACGATTCCCTTTCGAGTCCTCATGCTCATTTTGGGATATCTTAAAACATTGCATATGTACCGAAACTTCAAAAACGCTACACCTCGGTTCCCGTTGAGGTACAAACGAAATGGAAAGAGGTACAAACAGGTACAAACGATTCTCCTTCGAGTCCACCTGGTCGTATTTCGATATCTTGAAAGATAGCGTATGTACCGTTTAAACGTTATTTCCGAAACTTCAAAAACGCTACACCTCGGTTCCCGTTGAGGTACAAACGAAATGAAAAGAGGTACAAACAGGCACAAACGATTCTCCTTCGAGTCCACCTGGTCGTATTTCGATATCTTGAAAAATAGTGTATGTACCGATTTAACGTTAGTTCCTAAATTTAAAAACGCTATACCTCGGTTCCCGTTGAGGTACAAACGAAATGAAAAGTGGTACAAACGGGTACAAACGAGGTACAAACCCACTAAATTATTTAAAAAAATTTTTGATGAAGTTGGGCGCCAGGTTCACATCGGTTTCAGAAGTCTACACTAGAAACGATTTGATTGGTGATGAGTAGTGAACCGAGCAACTTCATTCTCATCACTAAAGCAAATACTAGCCGTAGCAAACACAAGTTATTCTCATTCACATTAATAAACTATTTCGCTATGCCCGCAAATAAAATTATTATCCAGAACAAATTTACTTATACAAGTTAAGGGGTATTTGCGTCACAACATACGTTTGCTGCAGCGAAAAATGCATAGTGATGTAAGTACAAGAATATTTGCAGTGATTAATAATATACCTTTAATTAAAATAAATTAGTAACAAATAGCAATCTATTTCTTTCAGGACACCACAGATCTAGCACACCTACGCAACACCGCAACCCCATATCCATATAACACAAACAAACCCAAAAGAAAACCACATCCCCGACACATACTAGATGTTGGATAGCAATAATTAAAAAAAAGGCACAGGCACATTTATACATCCATTAGCAAAATAAACATGCAATCAACAACCAGCAAAAAATCAAGCAGCCAGCAGTCATCAACCAGTCATCAAGCAGCCAGTAATCATTAACCTTTCCACCTCCCACCTTTACCAACCATCAAAAAAGTATGAAGAAACCACAAGACGGGCAAATAACGCCCTAAGAAAAAGGAATGGAGGATAGCTACAAGACAGCTAAAATTTTTAAAATTAATGCTGCAAGAGGAAGTCAAGTCAAGCTGGATCGGCCGATGGATTTGTTTATTAAATTTTTTTTGGCAATGAATTAATTTTGCAAGTGTTAGATCTGACAAAATCCATTCAAAGTGACCTGTTTGTCTACATTTTCATAGGTAGTAAAAAGAGCATGGCCGTATTTATTCTCGGGGTATTAATTTTCTCAAATTATGTGGGGTAAATACGCTCTTTTATACAATAATAGTAATAATAACGTTCTTGTAAAGAGATAGAATACACTCAAAGTTACGTTAAAAGCTTTTTTAATGGCAAGGAATTATAGTCGTATCATTAATAATTAATATACACGAATTACATGGACACTAGTATTTTATTGAATCCCCATGAATATTTATTTAAGCAGATTGATTTACACAAAACCGATAAAATGAATGTTCCATTAATGGATTTTCATTTCACCAAATGCACACATATATTACGGGAACTTTAACACCCACAATTTGTATCCTACAGCAGAACGTTAATAATTAAATAGTTCTTTTTGGGGATGGAATTACGTACTGCCAAAGCATAGTAAATTGTACTTAAATCTGTTGGCTACAGAAAGGGAAATGCTGTTCATATAATAAATTCAAAAGCTCATTTATCACTGTAAAGGCTTTAGAAGTAAGTGTATAAAGCTTCTTAACTCCCTCATACCAGAAGCAGATTTTCCACATTTTCCACATTTAGGTTATCATATTTGTGCTACCTTTAAAGAATAATTATGCACTAGTAATTAAATATTTATTTGCGTTTTCTGTATTTACCTTTATTCAAAACTTACTTGCATTGCAAAAAATCAGAGTTAAGTTTTTCAGAATATGTAATAATTAGTTAACCTAAGGTATAGTAGAAATCACGAAAGAGTGCATTTACGTCATTGATTTACGATTCAAATCAAGGTATACTTCAGCGTATACAATTGGCGGAATTAAAACGTGAAAGAAAGAAAGCACATAAGTGGCACCTGTTTTGAGCAAAGTAGCTTAGTAACGACATACGTTGTAGAATTCATGATAAATAAAGCCCATATCACATTATGCATTTTTGTTGCAGCAGTTTTTCATGCGGCAATTAAAATTACAGCATCAAAAGTTGCAGGCACATACAGAGTCACGTTACATGCATCAGCTGGATAATTCACAGTTGTTGCAACTTAATTTAAACTTAATGTTTTTAGGTTATGTTAATTTGATTTGTATATTTTTATATAGTTCGCTGAAGTTGTATACTAACCATGTTTGTCGATGCTAGACTAATTGATAATAAAGTTACTTTTTAGATATTAAAGCATATGTGAATGCTTTTGGAAAAATTGTTGCATATTACTTTATATATACTTTCTTAAACTTACTATGTGTAATAACTGTATTAATTTGTTTTTCAAAAGCATTATTAATGATCTTCCTGTCCACTTAATGTTTATTAATAAAAATGGTATATAGTGCATCATTATTTTAAAATACATTAATAGACCATGACCCTAAAAGGCGCATAGTCTAATAGTGCAATTTAACACAGAGATTACTGTACGCTTGAAAAATTTTGTCAAACCTAATTGTTTATAAGTTTGCTTAATTAAACACTACTAACAAAAGTGAACACATTTACAATAGAATGTGTTTTTTACTATTTAAGCACATATCTTCTTTTGTCAATCATTCCGGCATTTCTATCTTCAACTCAAAATCAAGATTGCCACTGAAGACTTCAATATCATCCTCTACTATGTTTGATGCATAGAAAGGCAAGTAATCCTTGGGAATCATGAGGAACATAGACCTGAGATCTGCAGACTTTGCTGCACTAAGGAGTTTACCATTCGGCCACAGTCTACTAAGCTGCTCGTATAAAAGTTGCCTTCATTTCATGAGGCACTTTTTCTTCCTTTCTTTTTTAAGACATTCACCTCCGTATACATTTCTTGATGTATATCTTCTTTTATAAAAAGCGCCATAGGGCTTTACTTTCTGACTTCAACCACTCTGAACTGTAGCCAGTTAATTTTGGCACCTTCTGGACTTATTTTTCTGTTTGTAATGCAACGTTCTAGTTCACATGTTTTCCAGAAACCACCTTGTTCCATTTTTACCGCAATGAGTGGATTTTTCTTTCTACATTTTCTCATAATGTCCACATAGTCATCTGCTACGTACAGCCTTGATTAAAGTTTCAAGGCACACGTGATATCAGAAAAATCGCCAATGTTTTTAACAAAAGTATGTCCTGGTACTAAAAGTGTTGAGTGATTATTTCCAGGCCAGGGTGCACTTCTAAAACTGATTTTAACATTAAAACCATTTTTATGTTGCGATTTTAACCTCCGCAAAAATCTGACCATAGGTCTTAATGTTTAATTTCTGGGGAAAATCCTTTCCAAAATATGTTTTTGCAAGCAAAACCCATATGTAACAAAAACCAGTGTTCTTTGAGTCATGTATGCCACAAATGTAAAAACACAGTTGCTTCTTATAATGGACGATATTTGTCGGTATTCTTGGTAAAAGAAGAGTCTTTGCTAAATCAAATGATCAACACTCTTTGTTATATGTTTATTAGCTTCTTTGAAATTTTCAACCATAAGTTTTCTTGCCAGTTTAGCCATTGCAATGCGGTTGTAATGCTTGGACTTAATTGTTTCTAATTACTGCCCAGTTAAATCTTTTATTTGTGCTGCTGATATGTCACATAAATTGGACGTAGTCTTTTTTAACAGCTTTCTTTTTAATTTAAACTTTGTTAACAAAATATTTTTGTATGTTACCTAAGAAACTGGGTTTTCTGGATTTTCCCGTACATAGAGTTTATACATTACGTTAAGAGTTGCAGTTGGCTTCAAATAGTTGACTTCAGTCGTACTTTATGAATAACGAGACATATCGTGGCAATTTTGAAATATGATCCATCACCACTTGGAGGTTTGCTTCGGAGGTTTCATTATGGCCTGCATCTCTACGACGTCCATCGACAACAATCCTTTCGCTTCTCGAGTTTTTTAATGCCCTGTCAATAACACAACTTGATACTCTAAGCGTCCGGGTAAACACTGCATTACAGACTAATTCGTCACAGAGATAATATTTTCTAATGTAGTTTTCACTTCAGAATGTTGTACTCCTTTCCTTTTAATAGGAACTTCTTTCACAAGTCCCTGTATTATTTGAGACCTGACCTCAAAACTTACAGCTTTATAGCAATTTGTAAACACTATTCTCCTCAAATGGAACTCTTGTATTGCATTTTACATGACAGTTGCAAACGTATTCTCTAAACTTGTTACGGGCCAATTCAGCACTACGACACCAAGGGACGGATCGGGACCCGTGAGCGGCCTAGCTCTAGCCGGTGAGGGGTAGGTAAGACAAAAGTCGTAGCTTGGGATCGCTAAATGCCCTAAGATGACAATTATAATGAGATGTGAATTCGGTAAAACGTCAAAAATCGGGTGGGCACCACCAGTAATGTCACAATGCTCGATGACAAAAGGAGAATCTCGTCACTGGTCGGTAGACTGCTTGTAGCTCAATATTTAACATAAAATCCTCAGAAAATCTCGCAGAGTAGAGAGGTTGAATTCACCCTACTAACATAAACTTCTCACTAAAATAATGCACGCAGACAACTTTACTTAATTCTATTAACAAATCCCAACGACTGAAATAAATACATAGGTTGATCACATAAACAAATATGGCACATACATATATAAACAAGTAAATGTAAACATTACCACAAGTAATATTGTCGATAAAGTAAATGGCATACAATTATTATTACTATAAGGTGTACTGGCCAGTAAAGCAATGTGTAATAAAATTAAGGTGGAGTTGAGTGCACAGGACACCCCCACTTGCTCTACTTACACAGTAACTAATAAAATATTTGAAACGTAATGCGTAGGACGCCGTGTGCATGCAACTCTACGCTACTAACTTAACGGCAACAATAACTTTCAATTCAAAATGTAAATTGTGATCTTAATAAATATGTAATCATCATAATTTTGAATAAATGGAAGTATCAGTACAACTGTCTTAAATATTACGTTACTTGGAAATAATATGGTTTAACTATTTATACTAGTTAAATGTGTTTGTTGTTCACGACCACGGTAAAGTATCAATAAAGCGCACACACTTTAGGACTCGGTGATAAGGGATTGACACAACTTCATGTACGGGTTGTGCTTAATTTAATTGCACAAACGTTCAATATTATAGTCGACGTATATGGGCTGCACAGCAAAATTTATCAATACAGTCGCTTACCTTGTAAGGTGGATGGTACCAGTCAACACTGTGATGGTGTCGAGCTTTCTACTTTTAAACACGTGACAATTAATCTATTACTTGATCCCCAACAACTGGGTTATATTACGGGCCTACCGCAATCATAACGAGATTTCCATTCATCCTCTAGACAGTAACTCCCAAATTCATTGGCATTAATTAATACTTCTAAAACGTAAACAACAAAAGAGGATGCCTCAACCTACAACAGAATGATTAATCACGTACACCACGTGACACTATTAGCGAAGTTCAACAATCAAAACTCGACACTTGCACTATAACTTCCACTGAACCACCAAAATAAACGATCGATGAACTATAATATTGTAACTACATATTTCATGTACAAACTGAATAAATCCTCTCTAAGCGATTTGTTTTATATCACCAAACTCAACTTGACAAACTTACATCATAAACGTCACAGACCTCGGCCCTCTTGATTACCTCCAAAAAAACTGTCGAAATTATGAAGGGATGTGCGGGAAATGCGCTCTTTGTTATATTTTAAACTGATGAATTATTTACACAAACTAAGGGACTTTATATACATATTTCTCTAATATAAGATAACAAAATAAACGGAACGTTACAAACTGTTTACAAAATTTCAGTTTACCAGTTATAGTTGTATAATCTTGACTGGATTTTACTCCATTTTGTTTAATAACTTGAGTCGGTTCTAAAAATTTCCTTCGTCTTCCATTTTTCTGTCTACCGCCGTTAATTTTTGTATTTAATTTTTTTTTCACCTTTAGTCGCTTGATTATCCGTATCGACAGCATCTTCAATTTGCCATATGCCCATATCTCTCTCAATATGATCAGTTACATTGCCTCTGTTTGAAATAGATTCTTTATTTCCAGTATTAAGATGATTGTCGCTCTTATCAATAGGCATACGTTTACCAATATTATCTAGAACCAACTGAATCTCACTACAGACTTGCAAAGAAACATTTGATGAACAACGTCCTGATTATTTGTTTAAACTTCTAACGTGCTAAACAAGCTTACAATACCCTGAGACCATTAAACTTTTTAATTCTGGGTCTTCAATTTCCATAACGACGAAAGATGCATCTTGAAAATTGTTGATGCTAAAATCATCAAATTCTTCAGCAAGTAAAGTAGGCTTGTTTGTATTTATGCATAATATCCAGGAATAGAAGATGCAAATGAGAGGTTACTTGCATTATTGCCAACACTTATGATAGACTGTTCACACCGTAAGGTCGTTATTAAGGTATGCGATTCTGGCATTTCATTCTCGTCAGGGTAAGTTGTGATAAGTCTATTCTCATCCCTTACTATGTCTATTTTGTCTGTTAGGAGTTGATTGGTATGGGTACCTTTCTTTACAACTTCTTCTGTCTGGAAAAGCAAATTAGTTTAGGCTAGGTACTAATTCTATTAAGTAAAAAATACAAGAATATAGGTTTGCATTTATCTAGAGTGACCCAGTCTAAATGCAACTTCATAGAATGGGTAGTAGTATAAATCCAGAAAAACTCCGGATGTAGAGGAATGAACAATTGCTTCTAAAGAACAGAAGGCCTCTCTTAACGAACCTAAATGCAGATATAAACTTTGTATATTGCGCAATTAAAATAATTATTTATGTTAGTTTTATTTTGGATATTACTATTATGGTTGTGACAAACGCGAACAAGCAATAAATTGCAAAATTGCATAAAAATGGAAACTATGTGACTGTGTGAAATGATTGTTGGTAAGAAAAATCCCCGGATACCACAAAAACCCAAACATGTCCGGGGAAACCTGCACATGTGTTCACCCTAGCTTTAGTACAAAATGTTAAAAAAACTATTATTGTCCAACTTAAACTTAAATAAAAATGCCATAGGCCTAATGAGTGAAATTTAAAGAAGCAACATTGCTTACCTACATAATTTTCTTCCGCTTGAATTATGCATATTTTTAAGTTAATAGAATCAAATATCAAAAGAAGTTCACGCATTTATTTTATTTAATAACCACACACAATCTCTGAGAGGTATACATGCACTATTAGCAGATGCAAACACCACTACACTAGCAATGTATAACACTATAATCACACAACGCAGTCGGCCATTTCTAATATTATATTTAGAGATTAAGTGACTACAATTCTGCATTTGTAGACAAACTACAATCGTTTCAGTCACTTGGTCTGTTATTGCTATTTATATTGAATATTTAAAGGTATATTTATATAAGTAAATGTTTGTTCGCAAAAGTAACTAAGCCATTTGGAGATTAATCACTTAGAAGTAACAAGAATGGTATCAATTCTGGCGATCATGTTGGGGTTAGCGTCGACTAGTCCCTACAAGAATCCTAACCACTTTCACTGCAACTACTACTGCTTGTGTCAAGTTAATTTCCACAGCCTCCACAATCGAAATTTGAACTTTTTTGTACGTCATTCGTTTGCGCATCGTAGGTGCACAAATATGCTCAGTGAACAAACGTTTGTGCACCTCTCTATACAAAGATACAAAGGAAACACAAATGGGGGCAGTGGAAACGGCAGCCCCCACCCACCGAAAAAATTTCTGATTATAGTCAATCGTTTGTGTATCGTAATCTGCAGGGTATGCGAACGTTTGCGCACATCTCTATACGGAAATACGAAGAAAATAAAGTGGAGGGGCTGTAGAAACGGCAGTCCCCTACTAAAGAAATTCCGGATTTTTTTACAGCCAATAATTTGTGTGCAATATACGAACGTCTGTACACTTCTCTATTCAGAGATACAAAGAAAATAAACTGAAAATATAGGAAGTTGCATGTTGATCTTGGAGATCAAAATATTGTACTTGTAGGCCTTTGTATGGTGGACAAAAGCGCATCAATACAAGATTGTTATCGTGGTTTGAAGCATCCGTCAAAATTGTAAATTCGATTTACCATGATCAACACTTAATTCTTCAATCGCTGTACGTCTCAATACATTTACTACAAAAACTTCTGTTTTCGTCCGATTTCTTGAAAAATTTAACATCGAAGAACTCGAAGCGGTGGCACGGTCGACACATTTATGTCTCTTAAGACTTTATATGCTGTTCAATATTACCGGTACCGCTATGAGACACACTGAATTCTGTAAATTTACGCATATGACATCCTAGGGAATATTCGTTTCCTTAATAAACAGTTTGCCTGTAAACTAATATTAAATATGGACTTGCATTGCGCATAGTTAAAATGGGAGTTTTCAAAACAAAACACTTCGAACGCGAGTGTTAGTAGAAACAACCGACAATTGAAAAAATGTAAAAGTAGTAAGCAGTACTCAAGGCGTAGATGGTAAGCAAACCAAGACACCCCTCCTCTGTCCGCCCATTCCTTCCCGTCTTATTTTGCATTATCCGTCCACAACAAAATTTTTGTAAGAAAACGTCGTTCATTTGATGGGCGCTGACACTTCGGCAATTCTATGTTTATTTTTTTATATTATAGTTTCAGAAAGTGTTCAAACGCTACGCCCTAACGAACAATTATCCATAAAGAAGAGAAGAAATTTGTTTGATAAAGAAATTACCATTTCTGCGGTCTCCGGTCTTTACAAATCGCTTTTCTTTTACCTACAAACGTTGAGATTTTTGCAGAATTATGTATGTGTAGTACTCGCCAACAATAATCCCTAAAAACCTTGAGTATGGCGCGTAGGAAAAGTGTTGCTGTTTATGTGGACAACTCAAATTAATTTCTGCATAGCTAGTATTGGTTTGGTGCGCGAAGTTAGCCGCACTTTTTTGAATTTCAAAAAATTTCTTGTGACATATTTAGGCGTTATTTTGCGCCGTTAAAACAAAATGTTGCGCCCGACCTCTGAATATCGCTCGACAAACACACCAAAATACTCGGAAATCCTTACAAAACCGTCAACCGACTCTATGCTTCGGCGAAAACTATCCTCAACAAACTTTCAATTCTAGCTGCGTCCACGCCTTCCACTTAAAACAAATATCGTTCATCTTTTTCATACATAAAGCGCCCTTTCACATTTATTCTTCTCTCCGATCAATATTTACTCTTCCTAAGACCAACTTGTTGCGCGTCTACATTTAACATTCAATCAAATCGCTCAAATTCTTTCCCTTGCTATTAACATATCCGTGTCTGCTGTTAAAGTTCTTAGAAATTATTGATTTTTCTAACCTCTCCAAACAAATTTGTATACCGTCTCCCAACCATACTACTTCTATGATTAAATCCTAAAAATATATTCCTTCTCTCTCACATTCATACGTTCTGCATCGTCCATTTTCTTCTGTAACCCCTTGGTTCTGTTTCCCTACTGTACTACCAATAAGATTACTTTGATAGCATACGTCATATCTCCGTCATACTTGTATGCTTCGATTCATCTTTGTTTATCTGCTCCCTTAAAAATCAATCAACTAACCAACACATGTTATCTACGCTCCTTTACTAACACATTCGAAAACGCTATTTTTTTTTGTAAAATATCGATCCGTATTCTTTAACGCCGCCTGCCTTTGCTGTATGTTGTTTACATAAATTTTCAACGGTCTGTCGTTTTTGGAGCATATTAAACTTTATAGCCTCGTTCGTTTAGATAACTTTCCCCTGTTTGTTTGTATGGTTTGAAATATTTCTGGTTTTACCTTATGTTAATAAATACGAAAAGCTTTTACAAAATAAAAGAGGTATTTATTTCGTGTTGTTTTTAAACCCTTATTATCCTAATTAAATATTATGTTAAGTCATTCATAAATAAATACACCTAAAATTACATTACCCTAAACTATCATACGTCGACTAAGCTCTAATTTTTATTTACAAATACCGAATTATTTTACTAATAAATTTATCCAAGACACTCTAACTTGACCCATGACCTTCTGTATGTATATATATATATATATATATATATATATATATATATAGCTGTGGTATGTGTGTTAAGGGTTAGACATCGCCAGTGTCAACACCCGATTTTCAAAAAAATTAAAAATTTATAAAAATATTCTTACCCTGTTAATTTTCTGCTTCACGAATCTTCAGCAGCTTCCCTGGCTAGCTCAGCTGTGCCATTTCTTGGATACCTAAATTTACAATCATTCTTCCGTCCCACTCGCACACCATTCAATAAAATTACCAAATAATATAACAATCATACAATCTATTATTTACCGCTATACACAGACAAATTATTTACAGGTATAAACAGTTTGGTACACTAATTACACTCAATAAGTGATATGTTTTAAAGTCCTTGTTTTAAATTATTATTTGCAAACACATTTAATACAATATGAGTAGATAAGCCCCAAATAATACCCTAAATTTATTGTACTCTGGAGTATGGTGAGCTCATAATAACCCAGTTTATTAATGTATGCCTTTTACCTTGCATAAAATTAATACATAATTAATAGACCCGTTTACCTTTAACAATCCAATTTATATTCATAATAAAATTTAGTAAGTTTTAAATACACCCTTTTTCAATATTTTAAATAATCCGAATAATTGTCCAGTACACATACCTTTTCCGATACGTTATATAACCACAAATAACCCCAATATTCACTCACGCATCACAAAATAATACAAAAGTTTATCAGATAACAGAAATTTCAAATAAGTTACCTGGAGAATGCTTCAGGCCTCCATCCCTTCGACGATGCTCACCAGAACCCTTTGGCTTCGTGACTATGCGCTCTAATACTCCACATATTTATAGATGATAACCAAAATAAATTCGCCAAGAGCCTTGCTTCAAATTACCATTCCGTAACAGCATACAAACTCACGTTTATTATACTTCTGTTTATTGATTTACTAGCTTGGTATGGTAGTAGTTGGACCTCGGTTAATTTAATTCACTACCCGTATATCACGTTAATAACTATCAGGCCACAACTACCAAGTACAAGTGCTAGCACTACATTTACTGTATTATGAATATTTTTAATACTCACGAAACTCTACTATAACGTCGGTCTATCGTTGTAACGTAGTATAAAACGATGAGAATACAAAGAGAGCCTTCCTAGTTCTCCTAGAGTATTTATATTTTTCAAAATGCTACCCCCAGGACACACTTCACGCGAAAAACTTATTTTCAAATAACAATTCTGCAAATTTTGATATAACCGACTTGAAGATTCCTGAAATTCACTCCGTGAACGGCGCCGTATGATGCAAAATCGCTCCCACCTGTCGTAGGTTTGTACGTTTGTAAAACTATTCGTTCCCAACCAATGATACTATTCTGTGTTGTCATAAAACCCCGCCTGTAATATTTTTATCTGTGTCTTATGCATATTTGATGTCGCGTTCCAAACCCCACTTGAGTTATAGAAAATCGATATTGCTGATAGTTTCTCATCAGTCGACGTGGATTAGTACGTGCATTTCGAATACCAATGCTTTTATATCCGTTTCTATTTGTAGCATATTACCGATCGTGCATCTCTCCTGCTCTTTAAGAACTTTGTTTGCTTGTTATTCGAATCAACTGACGGTCGAAAACTATTTTCCATGAAATCCTGCTTTATTATGCTGATAATTTCAAAGAATGTAACCTTTTAAAAATGCAGGTGTTCTTAATTATAGACTGTTTAAAACAACAATTCTTGGAGTTTCTATTTTACCGTATCCGATAAAACTGACGTTTTGTTTGTTACCAAGAAACCTTTTGCCTTGGGATTATTAATTTTCTTTACCCTGGTGTGTTTTCCAATGCTTTTACATGTTAAATTTAAATAAATTAAATTAATTATGCGTTATTATTTTTTTTAAACTGTTTTTCTTTATGTACTTCTTATTTTTCAATCATTAATTATAAAATTACGTCAATACTTGTCCGTTTAAGTTAAATACTTTTTGCACGTAAATAATTTGTTCGTTTTTTTATACAGGGTGGTTGAAATTGCATTGCTTACCCCAAATTTAACCATTTGAATCCATAACAATAAATATATATATATATATATATATATATATATATATATATATATATATATATTTATATCCCCTAAACCGTTGACTTTTTGGGGATATTAGTTGCTTGACTGAACAACAATATGTGGTTTCTTTCGTCTAGTGTCAATGCACCTGCTTGTTATGTCCTGATACCAAATGGAGCGTGCATTCGTCACTAAAACAAATAAAATATGGAAGGCTCTCCTGCCGATTGCACATTTCCATAACAAAAGTATTCCTTCTAGGGGTATTAGTTTGCAACAATTCCTGATGTCTTTGATTTTAAACGCAGACTATTTGTTTCGCTTTAAAATTCTGTACGCATAAGATTTACGGATACCACATTAGGATGCTATTTGTCTCACACTAATTTTTGGTTGATTTTAATTTTGGCTAGAATATTAGCGTCCATATCTTCTGAAGATTTTCTCTTAGGCTTTGCACTGTGTTCTGAATTAACACATCCATTTTTCTCAAAATCACGTATTAGTCTAAGTATTGTAGAAGCATTTGGAACTGATCTATTTGCAAAATTTACTGCAAACATGTCATTAACACATCTTAAGGAATAACCAATGTAAAACCATTTAATAACTTGAATTTTCTCCTCAGTTGTATAAATAATCATATTGTCATTCGCAGGTAGGAAACGATATGACTTTGAAAATAAACACACGAACTTAAACGCTTGGAATAACAATTTCAATTAAAATGACAATTGCTTAGGTTATGTTTTGTGCTGCCGCGACTGTGATTCATTCCTTTAATAAAAACGTCTGTATACCTAATATGCATTAAACTTCCTGTTTAAAGAGTTTTAAATAATACTTAGCAATGATATTTAATGATTGGGTGTATTGTTAGTAGAGAAAAAAATCAAAATATTATTTAACGTGGTCTTCTTTTTGTAAGTTCTAGGTATAATTGAAATAGAAACATGAATTAAAAATTTTAGAAGTAATTTTTCAAATGACTATTTGTTTTTGTCTCTATTTATTATTTAAAAAAGAAAACTACTGGAATTGTATGTGAGTGTTCTTTCTACCCAAAATACATCCAATCAATAAATAAATAATACGGGAAATTCTGTTTAAAATTTCTAGAACAGACTTCAGAAATTTAATGCACATTAACGAATTAAACCACTAAAATATTGAGTATAAATTGCACCTAGCACTAACGTGCAATTTGTCTGAGTCTGGTTTTCAAGAATGGAGTAATTTCCAGAGATTTGTTTTTGAAGTCAACAATCATAAATTGTTAGACAAAATTAATAGTCAAAACACTAAATTGAAGTTTCTTTTAAAGAAACACAATGTCAATGTACCTCCTAAAAAACTTGAAATTACTTCACCTCCATTAGAGTCAATAGTTGTTAACGAATCGTCGAAAATGAATGAAGAGTTGACTTTCCTTGATCGAGGCCTAAAATTTGGAGTAGATCATTTGAAAACTCCTTTGGAAGACATTATTGCTGGAATCGAAAAATCCATTTCAAAATTAGATGACAATTCAAAAAACTTTATTAGAAACGCATGCAAAATTCAACTTTCGTACAACTTACGCACTTGCGCAAGGATTGCCTCAGAACAAACAAGGAAAGATTATCTGATTATTAAAGATTTACGACAAAAGGATTGTTATTATTTAAAGGCTGACAAGGGGAATAGGTTGGTTATTCTGGATAAACTAGACTATGTTGATAGAGTAGAAACTTTGCTGTCTGAGGGTCCTTACAGACCAATAGTAAAAAAACGTAAAAATGAGGTTCCTTTAAATAAAATGATTTAATCAACAGAGTCAGTTTTGAAAGAATGTCCAAACTTAATTTCGCCCACACTAAAATTAAAATTGACAATTTCAAATGCTGAAATCCCAAAACTTTACTATTTACCAAAAATTCACAAAAATAATAAATCGATGAGACCAATAGTTTCAGGTATCAACTCACCGACTTACTATTTATCACGATGGCTGTCAAATGAATTTAAGAATTTAAAGTTTAACAGTTTGTTTGTACAAAACTCTTTAGGGTTTATTAATAAAATAAAAAATATCACATTAGAAGAGAACGAAATCTTAATTTCATTTGATGTCAGTTCATTATTCCCTAGTGTTCCAATACCACGTACTTTAACATATTTAAAGGATATTCTTATAGATAGTTATATTGATGATGATAAAGTCGAGGACTATATCAAGCTTGTTTCGCATTGCATGTACCAGAACTGTTTTCAATTCAACAACAAGTTGTACGAACAACATGAAGGCACAGCAATGGGAAATAGCCTATCACCTTTCATAGCAAATTTATTTATGTCTCGCTTTGAGACCGAGTTAAAAGAAAACTCCAAATACTTCCCAAGAATATAGTTAAGGTACGTGGATGATATTTTTGCAGTTTTTGACACTTCTAAATCAAATGTTGATGATTTTCTTAAAGAAATGAATTCAAAATTGCAAAGCATTAAATTTACGTATGAACTAGAGAATAATGGACAATTACCCTTTATAGATACATTAGTAATTAGAAATGGTAATAAATTAGAATTTGACATTTATAGAAAAGAAACCAATGTAAATCGCTTTATTTGGTCTTCCTCTAATCATAGCATACAACATAAGTTGGCTTCATTTATATTCATATATATTTTAATTAATAGATTATTGAATTTCTCTTGAAATAAAAACAGATTTAATAAGGAATTTGCTCTTATTAAACAAATAGCGAATTACAATGGTTTCTCTTCTGATATTATAGATAATATTTTTAGAAAGTGTAAAAATAGGATCAACATCCGTAAATCAACGATTTTGAAATCAACCACCTCTAACGATAATGTTAAATATGTTAAACTTCCGTTTCACAAAACCACAAAGGGTCTTGATAAAATATTCAAACAGTGTAATTTCAAAATTGCTTTCACTAATACTAATAAAATTAAAGATTTGCTAGGTAATCCAAAAGACAAGGTAGAAAAATTGCAAAAGTCGGGGATTTATGAAATTAGTTGTGCAGGGCTAGCGTGTTTTCAAAAATATATTAGTCAGACCAAGAGGAATATAACAACAAGATTTAAAGAGCACTTTGCTCACTTCAAATATGGTAAATACGAAAGGTCTCAGGTCGCCAAACATATATTTGAAACCAGCCACCCCGTTAAACTAGAAAATGTTAAATTGTTAAAAGTGGTACCAACGTTTTCCTACTTAAATGCCTATGAATCAATTAAAATTGTTAAACATAAGGGACCCCTCTTAAACACCGATAAAGGGCCAATAAAGCCATCTGCTTTGCTTTCCCTATTGGTCAACAACCAATGAGAAAGAAACATTAAATTGGTTTCGCTTCAGTAGATTGAGAATTAGTATAAATTAAGTAGATTTAAGTTATAATGTCACAATTCACTTGTTTGTTGTGAGTAACACCGGACTGCGGGTGAGGAGAATATCCTCGATAGTGTTTAAAGCAACAGTATAGTAAATTGTATGTTGGGAAGGTTCACTTCAGCCTAAGTGGTGAGGAGAATATCCTCTGAAGTGTTCCAGAACAACAGCGAATTATTATTTAATTACAGATTTCCTACTGATGATGACCACATAGTGGTCGAAATACGTATCTGGTATTTTAAATATTTTTTGTGGTAAGAGTTTTTTCATTTTATTCAAATTGTGCCACAGTGTTCCTATAGATAATTATTAGTTATATCTGGTATAATCAAGCCCGCCCGTGCATGCCGTGTTAGGAGTTCGTTTCAAGACAAATTGTTTTTTCCATAATCAAAATTAGTCGTATTTGAACATCCATGTAAGCAACATGTTTCTAAAAGTTTGTATGTTTAAATGCGATCTCATGATTTCCTTTTTAAAATTATTTGTGTTTGAGTTCTTGTAGGTTATGCGATGAAAAAGACAGCATCGTTTGTAAAATCTATCTGTGTAAATTTATATCTAATTGAATTTAAATATTCCAGCACAACATTTATTTTATTGATAATCCTTTAAATTCTACAATATAAAAAATTACTTTAGGATAGTAATTCTATAATTCCGTGATGTTTCGATATTTCATCCCTTAATGAATATAGAAGTTTTAATTAACAAGTTTGATGAATATGGATTGTAACGGTTTTTTTCTTAGTTGGTCCCTGGGCAGCAGCTGTTCATGTAGGAGCCATTTTGTTGGTATAGTCTCATCTATAAGAAGAATTTTTTTGTCAGGTTAGACCGTTACAGTTTACTAATACTTTTTACATTACAATAATGTTATTTGAACTTAATGTCAACTTGATCGGTAAGTCCTGGAACTGGTTAGACGCGTACTCTCATTGTTTCCTATTCTTTATTAGAGGTTTTCTCTGATTCCTAAAATTATTCAAACTTTCACTAAAATCTACTTGAGATACTCCACAATGTAGACTACTCCTTGAAGGAACAGTTTGGCCCATAGGACCTGACAAAATTCATTTGAACAAGGTTTTTTGGAGGGTAGGCATAGATCTACCAAGACTAAATTGTCCCACACACAGAAGCTTATAGAACATAGGAGCACCAATCAATATTTCAATTTTAGAACGTACATTAAAATATGGATATGCCAGTTTGATGTTAGGTGCAATATTCCACGTAGATACATCTATCTTTGAATGTGGAAGAAAATTGCATGTTTCTTCAACCATTAGACACGAAAGAGGCTCAGTATCTTTTGAATGAATGGATTGAACGATCACTTCACAACCAGCATTGATTTGAGAGCTTATATGATGCCAGATGTCGATATTTTTCTTGTCTAATCCTAATGCAGTAACAAGGTTTGATGAAATAAACTTAAATTGACTACCACAATCTAACAGAGGTCTGCACCTTTGAAACCTTCCTTGTTTATTTTGCACACGTAAAGTAGACAGTGCTTTGGTTTGGCTGAGAAGACAATCCTACTAAGGGTTGGTTCTCATTAATTTGCAGTGATTGAGAGCAGTTTTAATTGGAAATTTTGTATTTTGAAGCAGCAGGTACGCCTGGATTTGATGTAGACGGTGTAACAACATCAACTTTATTTTGAAAATATTTATTTGCACTTAAGTTTGATGAATTTGAAACTGAGATTTGAGAATTATCGCTACTGGATTGGTCATCTCTTTTTTCTATGTGCAATAAGGTGTGATGCTTCATATTCCACTTTCGAAAAGAACAAGAAACACCATTTGATTTCACATGCGCTATTTTCTGAGAAACATCTAACCTAACGAATGAAGCACATTTAAACAATTCACGACTTCCTTTGCAATAACAACACACTTAATTTTGAACGAAAAATGATTGTGGGCTTGGCTTGTACCGACTAATAGACTTACGAGCACTATGGACACTTTGCTTATTATACGAATAACATTTGCATCTACCGTTCCTATCACTCAATGCTTAATTCGAGTACTTATTAATTTTCCTAAGATATTGGCACGTATTTTAAGAAATTCCATAAGATCTTTAAACTTCGGTTTTAAGACAGATTTTTCTTTATCCCACTCCACTGCTGAGGCAACATCCAATTTTCCTTCGACAATGTGACACAATAGAGTATCACAGGAGTCTACAGGTTCCTTTAACAACTTTAAGGCATTTAAATGACTAGACATTTGATCATTTGATTATACTAGAAGAACTATTTTTTCAACGCACGGAACTTTGAATAAAGCTTTCACATGATTTTTGGTTAATATTTGTTCGTCAGAGTAATAATCAATCACTTTATCCCACGCAATTTGAAAATGATCTGCCGAAGCTGGCAATATTTCTATTACTTTGCTTGGTTCTCCCGCTAAACTTGCTTTCAAATATTGATACTTTGCAATAGGGCTTAAGTTAGAGTGGTCGATAATGACTGAAGTAAAAATGTTCCTAAATTCTATAAATTCCTTATAATTTCCATTGAACTTTTTCAGATTTAAAGTTGGAAGCTTATAACTAACCTGAAAATTGTCATGTTTTACCTGATGGTCCACACTACTTGATGATGACTGCTTGGAGAAATATTCTAATGAACACTTGGCTTAAGCTGTTGTTCTAGTATGATTATCAATGACGTATTAGAAATACTAACTTAAGGTGTCTTCGCCTTCAACTAAAAGTTCTAACTCATCCTGTATACTTTCAAAATCTCGCAAAAAGGATTTTGCGTTAAATGACACAGCTGCAAGACCCACTGCAGCAGTACATCAGACAAGTCGAGAAAGCAGCAAATAACCGCTCTGCACGCGAAAGCGAGCTAGACAACACACTCGCGCTAACGTGCTTACCACTCTCGCTTTGGAGACAAGGCTAAGCGCTGTAGATCACCGTCTTCAAGAAAGACATAGTTTCAATTCAAAAAGCAAGAAGAATCAGAGCTACAACGACAAACGTACGCCCACTATTCGGCAGTAAGAGACCGCTGACAGCGAATTAGGACACCAGGTTAGCCTTTAGTAAGCAAACAATTAGGGGGAATATTGTAATAACAATTTACCGACATCAACGTGATGTTTTAAGTAGTTATAAGTGAATTGTATGCCTACTACATGCTATATCGCTTTTTTGGTTAATAAGTACACAAATCGAGCCGGCCAGCGGTATAAATCAGCGCGCTTTTGCGAGAGAGACCAGTCTGCTTTGCCGACTCGCTCTGAATAGTTAAAGGCTCTTTTACTACTGTGTCCATAGCCAATGTTAAATAGTTAGTACCTACCGCACCGTGCCCATAGCCAATGCCTCAAATCCATGAACGCCATGCCTATAGCCAACGTCTACTCTCTTTTTTTGCTGCGCCCAAAAACAGATATTACCACTGCCGTGCCCATAGCCGGCATTTAGCATCGCCCGGTGTCATGATCATTGCCGATGTCCATAACCTCGATATAAGGTTTGTCGTGCTCACTGTCGGCGTCCTTATACCTTCCTTCACCTACCTAAGTTTCCTCTTGTCACAGAGTACGTCGGTTGATCTAGACTTGCGCAACGGAGTCGGTAGGTCTAGCAACGGCTAGATCACTGTAGTATCTTACCGGATACTAGTTAGTGACCCTTGCTCACTGCCACGCCGGTAACTCAGGACAAGGTACATAACAGGCATATCCCTGCCTCACCATTTTCCTAATATTTACTTTTCTACCTTCCTGTTCTAACTCTATTACCGCTGTTTGCTCTTTGTATAAGCTATGTACTATACGTCTATCCCTAAAATTCATGCCGATCTTTTTGAGTATTTTAAACATTTTTTTCCATTTTATATTGTCGAATGCTTTTCCCAAATCTACAAACCCTATATACACGCTTTCCCCTTTTTCTATTGTTTTCTCCATTATCACTCTCAGAGCTAATATAGTTTTCCGTGTTTCCCTATTTCGCCTAAACCCAAATTGATTTTCTCCAAGTTTTCTTCAGCTCGTTTTTCCATTTGTCTTTGTACAATTCTAGTTAATATTTTTAACACGTGTACTGTCAAACTTATTGTCCAAAAACTATCACATTTACCCGAGCCTATCTTTTTGTATAGTGACTATGATGTTACGTTTGAAACCTTTGGGTATCTCGCTTGTCTAATACATAATAGCTTACAAGTTGGAAGAGACGTTCTGTTACTGTTTGTCCAGCGGTTTTTAGAGTTTCTGCTTGCACTTTATCTACACCCGACGCCTCATCATTTTTAAGATCTTTTAATGTTAATTTAAGCTCATTTTTAAGTATAAGATGTCACGGTAAAACCTACGGGTCAGGAAGGAAATGAAGCAAAGGCAGGAAAGGAACTTTCTACCCGGGTCCCTTACCGAAACAAAACAGGATGCTACGGCTAGCCGTCGTAGATTAGGGGTGGGGAGTAGGGTCAACGTAGCCAGGTAAAAGAATACCGCTGGAATATACGTTGGATTAGTACATCAACAGGAAGAAGAAAAAAATAGATAAACAAATGATGACAGGCCATTAGTCTGTCTAATATTAGCATCAGTGAAATACCAGGACAGTGACAGTTCTAAGGACTCCTTAGGGAGGTCGTTGTTCCGGAAATGCACTCCCGTAGATACAGGCATATAAATACTTACAGGAATTGTTAGTATCCTAGGGGGCGGATACTGAACCCTCAGTAACTCTCGTCTGGAATGCACCACAGGCCAAGCTAAGTAAGGAGGAGAAAACTAAAATAATTTCCACTGTAACAGGACTAGAGTTTTTATTTAAGCCACTTCGTTGGCGGCTAATCAATATCAGATAAGTATAAATCGGAGCTAGCAATGATATATGGTAAGTTCACATAAACGGATATAACTTAATCTACCTATGGTGGCGGTGTTTATATTACATAACGCACTATACTATGACAACCTAGCGAGCTCGTGTTCCGCAAAGCTAATGGCATTCAAGCAAACAACCAAATATTTTATCACTACGGCACCATCCGTGCCAGGCGTTTTATGCTTAATACTAGTAAGTACCAAGGTTTATGTAGACTATTGCATATAAAAGTTAAGGTTTTAAATCAACAACCAAAACAGTAAACACTATTCATTTCGCAACACTCAGTATATATATCCTGCTAGATCACGCAGTCAATGGCATGAAAAGTATCTCCAGAGGATATAGGAGGTAAACAATATAAAGGGTAAAAGGATACTTCGTGGAACTTACTTACGTATCATATTTAATTTGGGAACTTAGCTCTGTAGTAAATCCAACACGAAATGTTCCTAACATGATGGGAGACCAATTACTTTTTGTCGGCTACTCCAGAAAGTTTCCTCAACGTTCCATGTGCATTCTTAGGTGTACCTATATTTCGGAGTATGACGTTGGGAGTCGAATACCATGAGCACCATTCGCTAACAGCATTTAGGAACTATTTGAACCCAGCCCAAGGAAGCGAGCTAGCGTTCAACTAGGATGAGACCAGGACGTAGGAAGAGGACGGAAAGGAAACAGCTACAAAATTATATCGGCATTAGCCAAAGTATAACACTAACGAATCGAGTGCAAAAATTATTCGTAACTTACCACGAGTATAACTGCAATTGTCCGAATTTAGACTTATACTTCGTGCTGTATCCTCGAAGAAGTAGAGAATTACTTAGAGTTTGTCGGATCGCATCCCTTTAAACAACGGGACACGCTAGAATTGAAAAACCATCACCGTAAATTAATTCCGTTCCAATGAACAGCAAAACGTCAAAATTTATTTATTTTTTCAACTTTCAAAAATTTTCAGAACCGCTATCTAGATATACAGAAGACAAGAGTAGTATAGGTTGCTTAGTTTAAAGGCATTATGAATTTGGAATCGGCGAAATAGAAACAACGTTATATTTAATTATATTTGCGTGGATTTAGTAACATGCCTTAAATTGAACGTAACAAAGATATCCCAAGTCATCCCTTTTCAATGTCTGATTCCTGTTCTAATGCAGTTAGTTCCTCTCCTGCATATAAATTCCCTATATATTCTTGCCATCTAACCACTTTATCTATATTTTCAATAATGACGGTTTGTCCCGCGTTTCTTATATTTTTGCTATACGGTTCTAATTAGTTTGTTCGCTTCGTCTGTCTTTTCCATTTCCTTCTTAGTTTGTACCTTTTTGCACTTTTTATCAATCAATATGTCTTTAACTTTCCTGTATTTATAAATTTGCGTATAATTTCCCATTTTGTGGCTTTGTAACTCTGTTTTTCTTTTTCTGTATACCCCAGAATATCTTAGGTCGCCATGTCTAAACTGTATTTAATGTTATTTCATTCACTTTCTAGTTTTGTAGTATATTTTAGTATATTTTCCCGTTATCTTTCACCAAGTCATATGACCCTTTTTCAAATCTTTCGTGGATATCTTTATCTTTTAGTTTCTCAAAGTCAATGTGCCTTACTCCGTTCCTTTTTTTCATATTTGTAAATTTAAGAGCGGCTTTCATAATTACGATATTTTGATAGTGTCTATATCTTCTGGATAGCTACTACAGTCTTTTAGTTGATTCCTAAACCGTTGTCTAACAAGAACGTAATCTATTTATTATCTTCCTATTTATCTTGGCATCTTCGACGTATATCGTCGTAGAATTCTACCAGCCTATTTACCCTGTCATTTCTCGTGCCCAAACCAAATAAACCTGCTACCGCTCCTTGCCTACCCTCACCTACCACTGTATTAAAAATCCCGTAATTATTAAATTTTTATGTCCTTTTACGTATCCTAGTATGTTTTCGATATCTTTATAGATAGCTTCTATCTCTTTTTCGCTGTGGCTAGAGGTGTGCATGTATATTTGTATCATTACTGTATTTATCGGTTTAGATTCTAATCTAACCGTGGTACTCTTTCGTTCTTTGGTAAGTAGTTTTCTACGCTTCTGAATTTCCTTCTTCTGATCCTGTATGAATTACTCTAAACTTTTTACTTCAAAAATTCCCCGCTTCTGACTTTACGATGTCTAGTGTTAACCTATCCATTTCAATTTTCAAGTTCTCTAGCTTACCTACTTGCTTCATACTTCTGACTTGCAAAGTGGTCCCGACTCTTTTCCTAAACTTTTCAATCACATCCTTCGAAGTACTTCGCTCCCGGAGATTCGAATGGGGGACTATTTTATCTTTGGAATCTTTTACCCCAGAGGTTACCATCATGTTAATTACAATTTAAGTACGCTCTGGTGGTTTCCCATTGCTTTCCACATCGCAGATCGCAGATAAATTAAGAAGAAACCTGAAATAAATAGCGAGAAAATTTATATACACTCACTCATTCACACTCAGAACAAAACATACAAAGGAAAAAAAGAACTTATAATTAAACAAAATATTTACAGAACACAGTATTCCCAAACCCAACCCAAAAAAGTCAATGTCCCCAATTTACCTATACATTATGAGAAACCCCCAAACATTCAAAAAAATTTATTTCTGAAAATGGCGAGCTGTAGTTTTTAGGTAATTACCCCCTGACATTATTTATTAAAAAAGAACCAAACGCAACCCTAAAAACCACAGCTCTAGATCATCGTAAATATAAACTTAATTTATATTTACAAACATAATGGCAACAACATTTTCAAATGTGCCAGCAAGTCTTTAAACCGTTTTTACATTAATAAGTAGTAAATTTTTAGTTATTTATAGACAAATAGTAAAGCATTAATAAAAAAGCAGTAAATACCAAAATAGTTCAATAATTTTCGTATATAAGAATTAAATTTGGAAATGCCTGATATTTAAACGGTAAAATCCCAGGCGCTCTGGTTCCAAAGTAAGTAGCGAATACAAAGAAAAACTCACCCTCGAGTTGCTGACATCGAGGTTGAGTCAGTCGCTGGTCCACGTTAGCGAGTAGGTAGGCCTACGCCCAGGAAGAACGCGTTTGGCCTCCCATTACTAGAAGAAACGACAGCTCAAGGGATTAACATGTCCCCCGCAGGAAGCTAGAATAATTACGAACAATAGATTAATTTATTGAAGCCGAAAAGTACTGTTTTATAAACCCTAAATACTCACCACGCTATAATGCGTGCCAGCAATTCGCATAAACAAAAACGGAACGAAGCAGAACAGGACGGATGTTTTCTTGTTGCTATTCAAACAGAAAGTAAATATTAAATTTGTTTAGCTAAAGCACCAAAGCTCAACGTAAACTTGTCGTCAAGGAAATAAAACAGGAAAACCCGAATTTTATTGAAATAATTTCGCGGAATTCTTTAAAAAGAGAAAACACACCAGCATTAATTAGTGAATACTTGGAAAGATGCCTATCTAATCATGGCGTAAATTACACGTTCAAGAATTCTTAGAAAGGATATTTATTTTTAATGAGCAGAAAGGTTTATCAAGTAAAATATATAGGGTATTTATTATTAATTGAAATACAATTTTAAACATAGGAAAGGGTTATTTTAATTTACGGAATTAATTTTCGTGTTTAACGTCAAAGGAATTTGAGTTAAAAATTATTGCATATAAACTAATCAATTATTTACGAAAATGAACGTAACAACCTGTCTATATATTTTACTTCGAATTTTTTTATATAAATGAAATAGAATCTTAAATTCAGTATTTTCTGTTGTTTATAAATAAATATGTAGCCTTAATTTGGATTCTTTGAATTAAATAACAATTGTATTAGAGTATTATAAGTATCTATTGTATTAAAACATTTTTTAAGATTTGTTCATAATAACATGATATGACGGAGGGGCAGCGATTTAGCTATTTACACGAAGCGTGCGAACCCTTAGGATCGGCCCTGAGAACATGTAATATTTAAAGCAATATCGCTTGCTATAAGCTTGGTATCTGAAATTAAATAAACACTTTTGTGAATTAAATTACATATGTTCCATCTTTTAGCATTGTATTTGCAATGCTTGTTTTATTTTGAACCGTTATAGGTTAGTTATATATGAAATTTATTGCATTGTCAAAGATGAGGGACGCACTTTTTGTAGTACAGTATTACTTAATTTTGGAAGTTTCCACCCCTGGTCGTTAAAAAAATAGTATATACCCTTTGGGATAGAAAGCCATTTCTCCCTCGGCGCTTTGTAGCCCTATGTATAATATACTATTTTGTATAATGTGGAAAATCAGTTAACGATAGCAAAATCATTACCACAATTTACATAATATCAACATGTACTAGTTCCAATGTACGAATTATAATATTTAGCATTATAAATTTAGTCCTAGTAAAAGAACCCCTTTTCATGAAATTTAAATTTAACATGTCATACATTTATCATCACTTGAAGTTGCATGCATACTAATGTCATGTTTTTGTTACAGTCCCTCCTGAACAACCTACAATACTTGACAAATGGGGAAGGCAACTTAACGGCACAATAGGACCACACGAAGAAGGCGACGATATAACATTAACGTGTCGAACAGTTGGTGGCCATCCAGAACCTGTTGTGCGTTGGCTCGTAAATGGAATCCTAGTCGACGAACAATACGAACACAATGCTGGTGACGTAATTGAAAACCGTTTAGTTTGGTCTGGAATATCGAGAAAAGACTACGATGCCATTTTTACTTGTCAAGCTGTTAATACATTATTGACGGAGCCTAAAGAAGCAATGGTCACTCTTGATTTATATCGTAAGTTATTTTTTAGCGCATAAAAGTTTTCCAAAAGTTACAAAGGCCGTTTCTTTTCAGTAAAACCTCTGACTGCTAACATCCTAAAGACAGTAAGCCCTTTAGTAGCAGATAGGAGATACGAAGTGTCATGTGAATCAGCGGGATCACGTCCTCCTGCTGTCATCACATGGTATAAAGGAAAACGTCAGCTTAGACGGACTAAGGTACGTAACATCTATAAAAGTCAAAATAAAATTTCACTGGGAAACTGTTAGCTTTTAATTTCGTAACGTTTCACGCAACTTTTGTTATAAAAGTAAAAGAGAGTTGAGTTGGGTGAATACATTTTTGGCCATTTCAGTAGCGGTGGTGCTAATCTGTTTGATTGGTTGGTGGTGGGTAAGGTATTCAGCAATTTGCATTTGTAAGAATCCCGTTAAAATAACTTCGAAAACTCGTTTTAACTCTCGTTAACTTTATAATGAAATACTGGCCGACAATGAAACACAATTTACTCTTTCATTTAGGGTATTTGTTAAGCACCAGTTCTGTCTTCATTATTGATAAAAAGGAATGTCTTTGTAAGCTTTCTGGAAATATTTTGAATGATTGTTATTAAATGAAGCAAAAAAGACGAAATAAGTAAACCGTATTGGAAACTTGATACTAAGGAAATTTAGTATTCAGTTAGTAATTGCTTTTACTTTGTTAGGATATGAGATGTAAATGGATATTACAGAAAATATGTAAATTCTTGTAACTGGTATGTTAAACGGTTCTGTATTATTTAGGCATTTAGGAACACTTGTTCTTTATATTTATACATAAGGATAAAGAAATTTATGGCCATTATGAACATAAATAGCTTTGTTAGATAGATGAACTACTGTTTATTTCCAAAGTGGTACACTAAAAAAATTAGATAATGTTGAATGAGAGACAATCTCACGGTCGAGTCACGATTAGTAGTACGTGTTTTGGGTTTATAGACAGTGTCATATTAAGTAGTGACGAAGCTGACGTTTCACCACATTCGTTACGGATATCATTAGAACAGGATGTAAATGACCGCTTCTAAATCGTCCATTTAAACCAGATTAGTGTTATATCTCGTTAATGGTGACGTAATCTCCTTCTTGTTTAACACAAAAATTCAAAAATTATTTCCTTGGAGAACCATTCCGTTTCTTACCCTTTTATTGATTTATGTTATCCCGCAATTATTACACGATGGTTAAATTCCACGATACAGGTGCTAGAATCTTGATTGGTTTCACCGCAACCGATGTCTCACCAAAGTCGCCGCCTTTTGTCCCGCCGACGAGTAACCTTCTTATCTACATACTGCTACACCTTGGTACTCTATTTGGATATCGTTTTTAAATATTATACGACTCGTGATTGGACAATACGGTACAAGTAGTAGATTCTTGGTTGAATCAGCGCCTTATTTCCTCCAGAATCCCTCATTTCCTCACACATTTACATGTAAATTCCCATAAGGAGGAAATGAGGAGGAGGGACTCCCTTCTTGCTCTCCATCTTGCTCGGATCTCAGCTACCCGAATCTCTAGGAATTTTTTAGATAGCATCACACTCCAGGGAGCTACCCTCATTTTAAGATTTTTTGGTGGTAGCGGTTTCTAACCGTCCTTATAAATTTTTAGCCATGCGATACGTCAAATTAGTCTAAAATTTTACGCGGAATCCAAATCTGCAAACAGATTTAAAATAGGACCACCCCTAACAAAGTTACACATGCACCCGCTGCATCTTTCTCCAAATTTCCACACACGAAATAAATCTATATTGTTTAGTATCAATTAATATAAGATTTTTTTCAGCTACCCAAATCTCTTTAAAATTTTTAGATTGCATCACCCCCCAGGGAGCTACCCCAGTTTTATGATTTTTTTCTGGTAGCAATTTCTAACCGTCCTTATAAATTTTTTAGCCATGCGATACGTCAAATTAGTCTAAAATTTTACGCGGAATCCAAATCTGCAAACAGATTTAAAATAGGACCACCCCTTACAAAGTTACATATATACCCTCTGCGAGATAAATCTTTCTCCACATTTCAACCCACGAGATAAATCTATATTGTTTAGTATCAATTAATATTAGATTTTCCTCAGCTACCCAAATCTCTTTAAAATTTTTAGATTGCATCATCCCCCAGGGAGCTACCCCAATTTTAAGATTTTTTGCTGGTAGCGATTTCTAACCGTCCTTATAAATTTTTTAGCCATGCGATACGTCAAATTAGTCTAGAATTATACGCGGAATCCGAATCTGCAAACAGATTTAAAATAGGATAACCCCTTACAAAGTTACACATATACCCTCTGCGAGATAAATCTTTCGCCACATTTCCACCCACGAAATAAATCTATATTGTTTGGTATCAATTAATATTAGATTTTTATCAGCTACCCAAATCTCTTTAAAACTTTTAGATTGCATCACCCCCAGGGAGCTACCCCAATTTTAAGATTTTTTGCTGGTAGCGATTTCTAACCGTCCTTATAAATTTTTTAGCCTGCGATACGTCAAATTAGTCTAGAATTTTACGCGGAATCCGAATCTGCAAACAGATTTAAAATAGGACAACCCCTTACAAAGTTACACATATACCCTCTGCGAGATAAATCTTTCGCCACATTTCCACCCACGAAATAAATCTATATTGTTTGGTATCAATTAATATTAGATTTTTATCAGCTACCCAAATCTCTTTAAAACTTTTAGATTGCATCATCCCCCAGGGAGCTACCCCAATTTTAAGATTTTTTGCTGGTAGCGATTTCTAACCGTCCTTATAAATTTTTTAGCCATGCGATACGTCAAATTAGTCTAGAATTTTACGCGGAATCCGAATCTGCAAACAGATTTAAAATAGGACAACCCCTTACAAAGTTACACATATACCCTCTGCGAGATAAATCTTTCGCCACATTTCCACCCACGAAATAAATCTATATTGTTTGGTATCAATTAATATTAGATTTTTATCAGCTACCAAATCTCTTTAAAACTTTTAGATTGCATCATCCCCCAGGGAGCTACCCCAATTTTAAGATTTTTTGCTGGTAGCGATTTCTAACCGTCCTTATAAATTTTTTAGCCTGCGATACGTCAAATTAGTCTAGAATTTTACGTGGAATCCGAATCTGCAAACAGATTTAAAATAGGACAACCCCTTACAAAGTTACACATATACCCTCTGCGAGATAAATCTTTCGCCACATTTCCACCCACGAAATAAATCTATATTGTTTGGTATCAATTAATATTAGATTTTTATCAGCTACCCAAATCTCTTTAAAACTTTTAGATTGCATCATCCCCCAGGGAGCTACCCCAATTTTATGATTTTTTTGTGGTAACGATTTCTAACCGTCCTTATAAATTTTTTAGCCATGCGATACGTCAAATTAGTCTAAAATTTTACGCGGAATCCGAATCTGCAGACAGATTTAAAATGGAACCACCCCTTACAAAGTTACATATATACCCTCTGCGAGATAAATCTTTCTCCACATTTCAACCCACGAGATAAATCTATATTGTTTAGTATCAATTAATATTAGATTTTCCTCAGCTACCCAAATCTCTTTAAAATTTTTAGATTGCATCATACCCCAGGGAGCTACCCCCAATTTTAAGATTTTTTGCTGGTAGCGATTTCTAACCGTCCTTATAAATTTTTTAGCCTGCGATACGTCAAATTAGTCTAGAATTTTACGCGGAATCCGAATCTGCAAACAGATTTAAAATAGGACAACCCCTTACAAAGTTACACATATACCCTCTGCGAGATAAATCTTTCGCCACATTTCCACCCACGAAATAAATCTATATTGTTTGGTATCAATTAATATTAGATTTTTATCAGCTACCCAAATCTCTTTAAAACTTTTAGATTGCATCATCCCCCAGGGAGCTACCCTCATTTTACGCTTTTTTCCAGCAGCAGCGATTTCTAACCGACCTTATAAATTTCTTAGCCATGCAATACGTCAAATTAGTCTAAAATTTTACGTACAATCCGAATCTGTAAACAGATTTAAAATAGGACCACCCCTTACAAAGTTACACATATACCCTTTGCAAGATAAATCTTTCTCCACATTTCCACCCACGAGATAAATTTATATTGTTTGGCATTTTTCTTAACCTTTGGGAATTAAACCACTCATAGTTTTTAAAATCATCTTTATTTACGTTTCGATCCATGATGATTGAAGTTTTTATTATTTTGACAACGATCCTAAGTCATGGATCAAAACGTAAATAAAGATGATTTTTAAAAACTATGAGTGGTTTAATTCCCAAAGATGATTAAGAAGAATGCTAAACAAACCACAACAAACATACAGGGAGTATCTATATTGTTTGGTATCAATTAATATTAGATTTTTCTTAGCTACCCAAATCTCTTTAAAACTTTTAGATTGCATCATCCCCCAGGGAGCTACCCTCATTTTAAGATTTTTTTCCAGAAGCAGCGATTTCTAACCGTCCTTATAAATTTTTTAGCGATGCAATACATCAAATTAGTCAAAAAATTTGACGCAAAATCCGAATCTGTAAATAGATTTAAAATCGGACCACCCCTTACTATTTTAAACACATGCCCTCTAAATTATAACTTTCCTACAGCTCATGCCTAAAAGAAAATCTAAAAACCATTCTTAAAACTTTTTATTACAGACAATTTTTACTAATACAGTTTAAATTTTGTAAACCACATTTCTAAATACATATTCACAACTTTTATTCTTAACCTAGAACTCCTCACATCGGCTTATACTTATTAATATTTCTAAATAAAGCACCTTTTCCAAAGACCAACCGGAGCCACATGTTTCAAATTTCTCTGATTTTGTTTTCATGGTTTCGCTTAAGACCTCGTACATATTTTCCAGATTACTAGAAGACGTTATTAACATATTTTTTGTGTTAAAGGAGTTCACATCGGTAGTCTCTTCTCCCATTTTTGTGTAGATGCCGTAGAGATTGCAAATAACTTTTATTGCTGTATGTTGTGTTCTTTTTTCATTAAGTAATCGAATAAACCACTATTTTTGCTTCCAAAGAATCTCGGACACTCCATCGTCGACTCTGACGTTCTTTATGCGATAGCTAACCATATGGTTTTTAAACGCTGTGCTAACCATTTCTGCACCATCTTCGCCAGTAGCGGTAACTGTTGCATTTTTATGTCTGTTGCTCCTCAAGTGTGCGACAGACGTAGTCTTTTCCATTTCGAAATCGCATAGTTTACACATAATTCTGGTTGTTTCGTACAAGACCCTTTAACAGCTAGCGGATTTGAACGTTTACCGCTCAATGACATACCGTGCTGTTTTTTCTTGTGTCGCAGTAAGTTGTCCATTCTCGTAAAAGCGATACCGCAAGACCCACAGTTTAAGTACTTTGCTGCTGATAGATGTATAAGCATAACCGTGGACGATATTTCACCACATCTGTTCTGGTGTCGTTTGAGAGCATTTTTCCAGGTATAGGAAGCACCACAAGAGTTGCAATTAAAAATATTTTCGGATGACATTTTTCTTCGACCAGCTTCCATGGATAGCGCCATGGTTTATATACATTTTGGAAACAATCGAAGATTGCCGAAGACACTCGAAGAGTGCACAAGAGCGGTTACTAAACCAATTAGCATTAATACCAAATATTCCGTACTTTCGTAGGTTGCTCATTTCCTAGAACCAAATATTCCGCATAGCGGTCGGTAGCACGTAATTATTTTTAGAACCGGTAAGTACTCGATATCACCCAAATAGAGAATTAGTTGCTGGATGTCTGTTAACTTTCGATTCCCTCGTAGAAAGTAGAAAAAACTCGGTCAATCATCCTCTAACTTATACTTCGAACCGCCCCCGTTCTGATAATCTCCAAACATTTTTCAAACGACAATGGTCTCAGAATTTTAAACCTCCGAGGGATGTATAAATTGTGATCAATTACACGTTCGAGCTACCGGTAAACTATATTTTATAGTAACAGTGCGCTGTATAATACATGCATACCCCCTCTCTGCGCTACTGCTATTTTTGTAGTTGCTTGAAAAAGTCAGTAGTCTTTTTACTGCTAGGACCGCTGCAAAGCAGCATTCTATACTTTCTTTATAAGTATAGCACATCGCGCACTTTTTTTGTCTGATAATTAAATTTTGTTTTTGTAGGCTTTTACAGTTTCGCATATTTAAACATCTAATACGATCGATTAACCACTTTCGATTATTCTAACGGGAACCGCCATACATTCCGCCGCACTGTTCTTTTTGAATCCAACGATCCGATGGGATTCTACATACTAACACCTAACGTATCGTTCCTACTATTTGTTAAACAAAAACTACCGACATCGCCATGTCCGTATGTGGACATAAGCAGATGTTTGTGGATGTGTACGAGAATATGTAACCATATACATTAATCAGTCTTAGCTATTTTATTTAGTCCAAGAAAACTACTATTTTTCTAAACCACAATAATCACCTTTATAGGTTTAACATTTCTACTATTTCTTAATGACTGGTGCTACGTACATGGAAGCTTTAATTTCTTATTGGAGAGAATCCTTATTCTCCCACGCACTGTTGCGTAGTTGCATGCCCACCCCTTTTGGGGATATATGCTCGTTTTAGGTTGTAGGACCCTTGGTTTTACTTAACTACACTTCGTGAGACCCCTTTAATCTTTTTAATCGTGTCTTTTTCGCTTACAATACAGTAGGTGTTAAGGCTTTATAAGTATTTTGTTTGTAGTTGTATTATGCCAATCACAATTAATTTAATTCCTTAAACTATTCCCCAGCTAGAACCCCTCCATTATCCCTACCTTTAGTGCAACGACATAAAAGGATTGGTAATTTACGAGTGGACGACTATTCAACTTCGTTCTCGCTTGTCTTTGGTTCGTGATTTAGTTCGGTGCATCGAGCATCAGTAATTAGCAACAATTAGTGAACATTATACAGTCCATAATTATCTGATAGCACTGCAAGTACAATCAACCACTACAACCAGTGAAAGGTAGGTGATATATTCCTTTAAATTATCATTTCCTGTGTGTGATTGTAAATGCAAATTAACATTTTTGATTAACATTTTTGGTCCTTTGAGCAAATATTTTGCTTATTAATTGGTTTATTATTGGCATTTTTGGCATTCATTTTAACTACTTTGTTAATTGCTCTTCGCTTAAATTAGGGGTTGACCGCATTTAGAAGAAAAGTGTAGTCACACCACCAGTATCATAGTCAATTGTTTAAACTAACTTATAGTAGATGCAATTTCGCATTAAATTTGAAATTTTGTACTGATACAGAATCTTATAAAGCCTTAAAAATGACAAATCTTTGTAAATTTTAGGGATACTTTAGCGTAAGAATTTGTGGTCAGAAAAAAGGTGTAGTTACTTTAAACTTGTAATTCAAGTTCGCTAGAGAATTCAGGTATTCGTAAAACCGGGTAGAATAACCCTTTGCTCATTGAATCTTGCAAACTCCCGTTAGGCACGTTGTAGTAAAAATTCTTTGCTTAACAGGTAGTTCAACATTACCCTCGGTATATCCTATTATTAGGTGAACAAAACCCTTCGTTTTTGTAGCTGAAATCAATATAAAATCGACATTAGTAACCTTGTTCGTTAGGATGGCACATATTTCATCCGATAGGCTAATTGTAGATTTGAAGGCGGCACTCGATAGATTATCTGATATATCTGAGGCGATAGATAAATTGGAGCATATTAAAGGCAATTGTATTTCTGTTAATATTATGGCGGAAAGCGCCTTTGATATCAAAAACGATGTAGATACTGCTTATAAAACGTGCATCTTGGATGAGGACAACTTAGAATTATTAAATGAAATTACAACATTAAGAATTGAAATAGATAGGTCTTTGTTAAACATTAAAATTATTAAAGCGCAATTTGATAATATATCCACTGCTGAAAAAGGCTTGACTGAAAATATTACTAGCATTGGCTCGTGTAGCAATATTCGACTCCCTCGTATAGAAATGAAAAAATTTTCTGGAAAAATAGAACATTTTCAAGAGTTTATTCAATTTTTTAATAATTTAGTTCATGAAAATAATCAATTGCTACCGATCGAAAAGTTCTATTTTTTAATTGATGCGTTGGATTTTAAGTCTAGAGAACTCATTAGACATTTGCAAATTTCGAATAATAATTATATGCTAGCTTATTCAATTATTGTGGAGAGGTTTAATTCAAAACGTTTAATTGCAAACACGCATTGGAATGCTTTAGAATCGTCACCAAAAGCAAAATTTAATTCACATACAGATTTAAGAGAATTGCTTAATTGCTTTACGGAAAATCTATCAAGCTTACGTCAAACTAAGATTGATTTGCTCGACTTCGTATTGTTTAATTTGTTATCAAAAAAAGGTAGACACAAATCTTTTGAAAACATTTGAGTTAGAAAATACATCAGACATTCCATCTTATGATCAATTAAAATTATTTCTAGAAAAACATTGCAAGGCATTAGAAATTAGCAATATGGTTGTTTCCGATACTCCGTCCAAAGTTAATACGTCCATTAAACAAGCCATATCATCTAGTGTACCTTCTAAACGTTCCTTTGAATATTCAAAACCACAAGTTCGAAAGTCATTCGTAACAACTTCATTCACTCAGAAATGCAGTCTTTGCAGTGGTACTCATAACTTATACCAATGTGAAATGTTTCTGAATAAATCGCCACAAGACCGTTATAACTTTGTTAAAGACAAACACTTATGCATTAATTGTCTTCGCAACTCTCATATGGTTACACGCTGCTCTTCCAAACTTGTTTGTAAAAAGTGTGCAAGGGGTCATCATACTTTATTGCACTTTGAAAACCCTACAGTTGCACAGAAACCTGCAGTCACTCAGGCAACAGATCAACTTCCCGAACCCACCTGCAACACTACTACAAGTACGTTGTTATCATCTAGATCGTCCAACACAATGACGTTATTAGGCACCGCAAGAATTTCAATTACAGATGGGTTTGGTAAAGTTCAGACAGTAAGAGCACTTGTAGATAGTGCATCAATGGAAAATTTCATGACTGATAAGTGTTGTCGACGCTTAGGTTTAAGAAAATCGAATATTTCAATGAAGGTTGAAGGCTTAGGTCTATCTGCTTCCCATGCGTATGGACAAGTATCGTGTAAAATTAGTCCTCAAGGTAAAACTGTTCCAGAGTACAGCATTGATTGTTTTGTTTTACCAGACATTTGTGGAGCCCTTCCTTCATCAAGGATCTCACCAAATAGTTGGCCTCACATAGTTGGATTAGATTTAGCAGATTCGGACTTCGACAAACCTAGCCATATCGATTTATTGTTAGGTGCATATTTGTTCGCGCGTGTTTTATTAAACGCAACTCGCATTGGATCACCAGATGAACCCGTGGCAATTCACACTACCTTTGGGTGGATATTAACAGGGAAGGTTCTTTCTTCTGTTACATTTCGTATATCATTAGCTGCAATTGTAGAAGATGCTAACATTACTCGATTTTGGGAACTGGAAAATATTCCAGATTCTAACAAATTATCTCCTCATGCGGAAATTTGTGAAAGGCATTTTGTGGATACTCACAAGCAGGATGACACCGGTCGTTTTATTGTTTTGTTACCTTTCAATGGTCCTGAACCGCTATTTGCTGGCTCTCGGGAAATAGAACTTCGAAGATTTCTTTCACTAGAACGCCGTTTGGAAATAAATCCTCAACTGTATAATTCGTACAGAGAATTTATGCAGGATTATATCGATAGTGGTCACATGTCTCGTATTGTATCGGATTCAACTCGATCGTCTACATTATCGCCGGTATATTACATACCACATCACGCCGTGTTCAAACCAGACAGTACAACTACAAAACTTCGTGTCGTATTTGATGCTTCAGCCAGCGCTCACAGTGGAGGGTCTTTAAATGATCATTTACTCGCAGAGCCCCTCTTCAAAAAGATATCATGGAGTTGTTATTACACTTTCGTTTACATTCTGTAGTTTTAACTGCGGACATTAAGCAAATGTATAGACAGATTCTTTTTTCTACTAGCCATCGAGACTTTCAACGTATAGTTTGGAGATTTAAGTCCTCGGAGTCTGTTATCGATTATCAGCTAAACACTGTTACATACGGCATCACATCATCACCATTTCTAGCCATGCGTGTAATTCAAGAACTTGCAAAAAGTCAATCGTTACGTTTTCCTATTGCTTCCAAGATTTTAGCGTCGGATACGTACTTGGATGATTTGATTACAGGGTGTGATTCGATTGAGGATGGCAAACGACTCGTGTATGAATTAAACCAAATTTGCCAATCAGGTGGTTTTATGTTGCGAAAGTGGAATAGCAACGTGCCAAGTGTCATTGGCCATTTACCTGATTCCGTTCGGTATCAGCAAGCATTTTTGTTTGAAGAGGTAAACAATACGTCTCAAAAAATTTTAGGACTGCAATGGCAACCATTGAGTGATATGTTGTTTTACAATCATAATATCGTTGATCGGCCTTGTACCAAAAGGAATATGGTTTCGGAAATTGCAAGGATCTTTGATCCTCTGGGGTTATTATCACCATTGGTCTTCTTCGCAAAACATTTGATTCAATCTGTATGGATATTAGGAATTGGTTGGGATGAACTTCCTCCCCAACAAATTGTTTTAAAATGGAATCTGTATCTTCAACAATTACCCGAATTATTGAAAATTGAAATTCCTCGACGGATTCTTTGCGATAACTATCAAACTGTACAAATTCATGCATTTTGTGATGCATCGGAAGCTGGATATGCAGCAGCAGTTTATCTCTGCTGTGTCGATGAGAAAGGGAACATCCAAGTATCATTGGTCTGTGCCAAATCTAAGGTCGCACCAACCAATCGTATATCATTACCTCGATTAGAATTGTGTGGTGCAGTGTTGTTGTCGAACTTGGTCGAGTATGTGCAAAATACGTATTGAGATAATTTAGTATTGGACGATACATTTGCGTGGTCAGATTCCACAGTAGCATTAGCATGGATTCGATCTTCGTCGTATAATTGGAAGACCTTTATTAGCAATCGTGTCTCGCATATCCAAGAACGAGTGGCTCCATCATCGTGGCATCATATTAAATCACAGGATAATCCTGCTGACTGTGCATCAAGAGGATTATTAGCTGCTGAGCTTGTTAATCATCCTTTGTGGTGGACGGCTCCATCATTGTTACTATTACCTAAAGAGAATTGGCCTGCTCATATGGAACCAACTCTTACAGATCACACTCAGATGCACATTAAATAAAGAACTTTATCCCTTAATATACACGTTGCAGATCATTTCGTAGACTCGATGGTAAATCAATTTTCAGATTTGCTAAAAATATGCAGGATTCTGGTATATATTTGTCAGTTCATTCGTAACTTGAAAGTTCGTGCAAATTTGGATATTGGAAACTTAGAACAATTATTGGTCTCCCCGAACAGTATGCACTTCATTTATTAATAAAACGGGTTCAAGAACAAGTTTTCAGTCAGGACATTGATATCATTCGAAAGGGAAAACTTAGTAATAAACAACTTCGACCTCTGAGTCCTTTCCTTGACAGTGATGGGTTGTTAAGGGTGGGCGGCCGGTTGCGAAATGCAGACGTACCTTATGATACAAAATTTCCTTTGCTACTTCCTCGGTCACACCTGGTGACAGAGCTCATTATTCGAGATTGCCATACGAAATATTTATACCCTGGACTTAGAACTACTCATTTTTTGTTAGTACAAAATTTTTGGATTCTGTCTGCAAAAAGGGCTATTCAACAGTGCCTAAACTCTTGTATTCGATGTTTTCGTCAAAAACCTATTTCGCTCTGCCCTCCTATGGGCGACTTGCCCCCCGCTAGACTTACTGCCGGTAAAGCGTTTCTACATACTGGGGTAGACTACGGTGGACCCTTTTCTATCACCATGAATCGTATTAGAGGTGCCAAATCATTGAAAGCCTATGTTTGTTTATTTGTTTGTCTTAGTACAAAAGCGATACATCTGGAGTTGGCATCAAACCTGTCTAAAGAGGCCTTTATTGCAGCTTTACGGCGGTTTGTAGCACGCAGAGGTAAATGCTTGCAAATTCATAGTGACTGTGGAACAAATTTTATCGGAGCATCTCGGGAACTAATCGAATATATGAAGCAGTCATCTGAAACGGAAGGTATTCACTTTGTTTTTAATCCTCCGTCGGCTTCTCACTTTGGGGGAATGTGAGAAGCTGGGATAAAATCTGTAAAGTCCCATCTCAAGAAGGTGGTAGGCGAACAAATTCTCTCGTACGAAGAATTTAACACCATTCTTGCTCAAATTGAAGCCATATTAAACTCCAGACCTTTATGTCCAATGAGTAACGATCCCACTGATTTTTCATTCTTAAGTCCTGGTCATTTTCTGAACGTAGAACCAGTGTCTGTCATTCCCGACCCTAATGTCTTAGATCTGAAACTATCTTCCTTAACTCGTTGGCAACTAGTTCAACGTATTCAGCAATCATTTTGGAAACGGTGGCATTTGGAGTACCTTCACACACTTCAACAGAAAACCAAATGGTTTTCTGCTAATTATTCGTTAATGGTGGGAACGTTGGTGTTGCTTAAAGATACTCAAGTGTCTCCATTACAGTGGAAAATGGGACGTATACAAACGTTGCATTATGGAAAGGACAATGTTTGTCGTGTGGCTACCGTGGCAACATCCCAGGGACTATTTAAAAGACCCGTGGTAAAATTGTGCCCTCTCCCCATTCCAGAGGCAACTTAGTATTATAGTTAGTATATTAGGGTAAGTTAACTTTTAAATTTACGGTTATATATTTTTTTTTTGTTCGTTTAGACGCACTTAGAAAATAAGTTCCTAATACTTATTTTGGTGGGCGGTATGTTAAGGCTTTATAAGTATTTTGTTTGTAGTTGTATTATGCCAATCACAATTAATTTAAGTCCTTAAACTATTCCCCAGCTAGAACCCCTCCATTATCCCTACCTTTAGTGCAACGACATAAAAGGGTTGGTAATTTACGAGTGGACGACTATTCAACTTCGTTCTCGCTTGTCTTTGGTTCGTGATTTAGTTCGGTGCATCGAGCATCAATAATTAGCAACAATTAGTGAACATTATACAGTCCATAATTATCTGATAGCAGTGCAAGTACAATCAACCACTACAACCAGTGAAAGGTAGGTGATATATTCCTTTAAATTATCATTTCCTTTGTGTGATTGTAAATGCAAATTAACATTTTTGATTAACAGTAGGACTTGGTTTTTGTACCGACGAATTCTAATACTAGACCCCCATTAAATTCGTCTTTGAATTTCCCTACAACTTTTTTGTTGACAAGCGGTATATTGTGTATTTAAGTCAGTCCATCGACACATAAAATAATCTTTTATTTCTTCCTCATTTTCTCTAATAAGATGTTCTTTGTCTAACACATCTTTGTATTGTTCGTGTATTGTCGCAGTGTCCAATGTAATCCAACTTCGTCTTTCCCGTTGTCTTTTTCATCCACTTACAGCGCATGGTATGCATAATGGGGCAATTTTTTTTAGCGTAAACGGGTAGAGTTTACTGCCAATATTTACTCGTTGAGGTACAACCTCTGAGCGAATGTTAGGCGTATCTATCAATCCCTATTTCGAAATGACTATTTTTTTTGGAATTGTAGAATATGGTGTTGCAGATTATGTAAAATATGTACTACCTGCTTTAATGTAGCACTTGTGTAAGATTTTTATTTTATCTTGGCTATCTTCCTCCTCTACTATCTCCAAGTAATTTACAGGTAAATAGTTAAAACTAAAAGCCGAAAGCACATACTTTATCAATTTTCCCTTTCTTTCCTCTGTTTTTTCGGACAACTTAAATTGCAAGCCCGTCAATTTCTTTGTATTACCATTTCCCCAATACACGTACTGTAGTAGATTATTATACACTAAACGGTTGCTATTTAATAGCTTGTCCGATAGCTCATCCCACATTTTGGCAAGTGGTACCGAGTACATTGGCGCCTTTAGGGAAGTATAACTCACTATCTTCCAATAAGGTTAAACAGTCTTTTAAGGGATTATACACCCTTTCCTCACTGTCTTAGTTTCGAATTGTACAATTGTATATTATCGCTTCCAATCACGTAATACCATGTTCTTTGGCCAAAGTAGACGCAAATGTTTCCCTTAAACGTACATCTGGACAACGTAAAAAATCTAGTATATGACTGCCAAGTTGTTTATTAACACCAGGACTTGTTATCTGACACACAAATTTGTTGTATATCTTAATTCTTGCATTAGTTGTTAGCCATGTTAAACAATCGATTCCTACAGTTTTATCGTTGTCAACTATAATATTGCACTTTTCTTCGTATTAACCCCTTGTAGCAAAAGTTATGATTTGTAGTTAAATAATTACACATCTCCATCTTGCTGAATATGCCAGTAAAGTCTTGGGTTACATCCATGTCATAAAGATAGTAATAATCTTTTTTGAGTCCGTCTAATATATCTGGTAGTTCCTCCACGAAAGTTTCCAACTTAACATCTGCTACTTCCACTTTGTACGGAACACATATTTTTTTACTTTAAAACTTACAATTTAGTATATATTCCATCTGAATATCCGCCAACAGTTTTATAAACCCCATCTACTCGATTATTTCCATAAAATTATTCAGATCCTCGGGCATTACTAACACAGCAGTACAGTGCTGTATTGCTTCCTTGTATGACTGACACATAAGACATTTTTCTCCTTCTAGCGAAAAACGTTGCCCACATTTTGCTTTTTTTACTCGTACAGCATTGCAAAATCTTCGAATAACCTCCCCAAAGTCTTTATACATATTTGTTGTATTGTCTCTTTAAACTGTACTATCAACAAATAATAATTTCTACGCAAACAGTTCTTTTATTTGAGCTACACCTATTCGGATATGTACCGATTGTACCCGATTTGTGTGCACGCACGAAACAACCGGTAGGGAATGTATCCTCTGAACTAATTCATTACATTCCTTAAGAAAATGCTAAGGAGTTTAAAAATAATTATAACTCTTGTTAGACCTCTAGCTTCCGGATAAACGTTATTATTTTAGGTTTTGTCACTGTTTTCTGAATCAATTTTCTGTGCATTTTTCTTAAACTATGCGTATCAGATTGCGGGTTATACTTTACTCCATAAACCGACTTGTATATATTTTCGTATTCGTCTCTACCTAACACGTCCGTATAATAAAGATGTACAGGCTCGTCGTCAACTGGTAACTTAATCTTTTTAAAAGTTAGCCTTTGTTTTCAACTTTAATCTTCTTTATAGGTTTTGACATTCTTTCCGTTATTCCTTGTGACTGGAAAGCGGTGATTTGCAAGGGATCGAACAATGTGCACCTCTTTGAATTTTTACAGAGATGTAGTGCCTCCCTTTTTGTATGCCACAAACTTTTTCGTACGGAATCCTGCATAAAATGAAACTTACGTTTATTTACAATAAAATTTTTAACGTTCGTCATCATGAAACTTCGGATAGGGGCTAACTATTGAACGCCTTTTTCTATATTTATATACTCCTCGAAATTTTTACTATATCGCCCCTTATCCAAATCAATTTACGATAGTTATAAAATTATGTTTTGACTCACCACCACCCCAACACTGCAAGCACATTTCTTTAAATTTTGGATCTGACATGTTACCACTTATATGATCAAGAAAGATATGGCGAAGGTTTGTGTGACCCAGTTTCCATAATGCGATTACATTGGCGTTATCTCTGAGTCTATATTTTAAGGCACTAGCATACGTTTGACATAAGTAAAAGGAATCAATGATCTTATGTCGAATACACTTTCACCTTAAGAGGCAATTTCACCCTATGAGGCGAGTGTTGCAGTACACGTACAACACGTCTATAAGAAAACAAAATCGGTAAGACACTAATCAGGAATTATCATAATCAAGAAGTCTAACACTCTCACTGGTTAAAAGAAATTAATATGATCTACAGGTCTCTATTGTACACTTTTAACCAAAACAAAATGCTTCGGGGTAATTACTCAAAACCTCTACTAACCTAGAACTATTAACCTATAGTGCGTTTAACGAACAGATTCAGTAATTAAAATAATAGGATGGGCTTAGTTGCGCAGTACAAACTGAGCATAAGCTTGATTTACACGTAATTAATTGTAAATAACCTACACAAATGTAATAAGTATTGAAAAATACTGTTTTTGAAGAAAAAAGTACAAGAGCAACAAACTACGAAAGACGAGTGAACAAAAAATAAAGCAAAGACAAACACAAAAAACTAATTGACATTTGTAGGTTAATGTTACAAATTGAAATGTGTGGTTGTTTGAATCCGGCCAACCAATACAAAATCTTTATTTAAGCTTGGCGCTGATTTATGGGCGGAGCATTTACTGAATCTGTTCGTTAAACGCACTATAGAAGACTTCAACACTAATACTAAAGAAAATATCAAGATAAAGTATACAAATTTCACAACTATGTACAAAACTTCAATTTGAGATCACAACTCAATTTGATAGAAATAACTAGAGCTTCTTATCAAAAGCAGCTAACAAAATAATTAAACCACACAAAAATAGCAAGCATCTTTACAACACTATTACTCCACTGAACGTAAGCACCAATTGCCTACCATATCAAACTATTTTATCAACCCTCTAAAACATTCCAAATTTGCTCCAAATGAGAGACCATCGCACAGTTAACACTATTTTTGCATGTGCAATCAGCTTATATTCGCACCTACTGACTAAACTGTGAGTAGCTCACTTACTATTCTCAATCTTATTCGTGACTAACTCCATAACAAGTATTACTAGACCAAATCCTTAAAACTGCATTCCACTCGATCAAGCACACACTGCTGAGTGACCAACTCTTCCTGAGTCTCGTCTAGACTTACGCACTGCTCAACGGAATTTCTAAAATGCGACAAGAAATTGGCACGGTTCCCTCATTCGCTTCGCCGACAACACGACTATCAAAACTAAGATCAATCCTCTACAAATCAAAAAAAAATTTCATCTGTCAACACGCTACTAATTAAAAAAAAATTGATCTGTTAACACGCTACTAATCAAAAAAAAATATCTGTTAACAGGTTGCACAGGCAGAAGGAGATATTCTTCTGCTAACACGCTGCACATGCTCACGAACCGTTCTTCTGCTAACAATGCATATGCACAAGAAATGTGTTTCTGCTAACACGCTGCACCTGCCGATGAAACGTTTGACACCAGTTGTAGTTTTGGGTCTAGGAAAATTTATCATCGCCGAAACTTTCTCGGGATCTGTACAAAGTAAGTTCGAGCCAACAATATAGCCCAAAAACTTCAAAGATTTCTTAAAGAATTCACATTTCTTTAGATTGATAGTTAAGTTGACCTCTTTAAGACGCGCCTTTACCTCGTTCAGAAATCTCAAATGTTCTTCAAAGGTAGGAGAACACAAAATTATATCGTCTAAATAGCAAAATATAGACGGTTTGAATTGAGAGCCAAAAATTGCATCCACCAAACGCTGTTGCGTTTGCGCTGAATCTTTTAACCCAACCGCACTGTAACGAATTTAAATTGACCTGTTAAGATCATACTAAAAACTGCTTTTTTCTTGGGCAATTTCAGAGAGAGGAATTTGCCAAAAACTCTTCCTAAGGTCTAAGCAGTATATATAATTTTCTCCTGTTAAGTTATTAAGGATTTTATCGATATTAAGGAGGGGGTAACTATCGTGTTCCGTTATATCATTTAATGAGGTACTATCGAAACAAAGTCGATACTCTGCTACGTGCATCGATGTAGCCTAACAAGAAAACCAACAAAAGAAAACGGCCAGGCTCAGTCGGTGAGTAGGCAGGGTATTGTTGTATATAGCGAAGCCATTATTTTAGATTACTTTTAGAAGTGCAACATTGTAACAATCAATACATTGCACATCCTGTATTTTAGGAAACTTTGTCATTATCTTGTTCAAACCAAACCTTAATGTTTCATATTATTTCCTCTTAATCTGTACCACATTGGTTAGTTACTTTGTATTTTTCATAATCAGCTTTCCTGTAAAATTACTACAAACTAGGAAGTTTTGGCTAACCTCTGTACTGATTATCATATGCCAAAACCTTCCGTAGAAACCAGTATCCTTGGGTCAGCATGTATAAAAGGCCAAGACACCTTTCCACTCATCGGTAGTTTGTGGGCAGCTAAACAGCTAGCCAAGTCATTGGTCGTCTGCTGTAGAGCAAGTTGACTCTCATTAAAATGGCGACTTAACCCTTTATAGATGCTGAGAAACCCTAATCAAGATGATCACTTAGAATCTCAACCGTAAGTTAACTCTTTATTATTATAACTGTTTATCTCTTTTACTGCTTCGTATTTTATTAACATGTTGTTTAGTTTTAAGTTTATTCATTAGTAAATACTGTTGTTTGATTTCATTGTTTCATTACTTCTATTCAGGTAATTGATACTTTCACTAACATTTCTCAATAGATCCCTAGGTCCCTAGGACCTGAGTTAAGTACCACCTCTCGCTACTAAAGACTCTACCATCACATTACCATATCTACGCCATCACGCCCAAGCACAATTAACAATCATTCAAAGTGTACTTAACAGTATTTCAATTACCAAAAAGGAAGGAAAACTTGAAAAAAAAAGATGCTCGCACTCATTCAATAAAAACACACACAACATAAAAAATATGATATATCAGCACAGAAGTGCCCAAACAAATGTAAACAAGAATATCGCATAAGCGTACTATACATTTAACAGGAAGAACAAAAAATTCTTTTCAAAATGGCTACCAAGGCTACCAAGATCCTTCAACACAGACAATTGCCAATGCCATTACATTATTTCACACAATCAGGTTAAAGTACAATTTTTTTTTGTCGTAAGGTTTTCCGTCATGGAACTGGTTGGACACGTACTTCCATTGATGTCCATTCTGAGTTAACTTACACATTTCCCTGAAATTCCGACAGTCTAAATCTTTATCTATTTGTGTGCAGTAGTCTAACCTAGGTCTAACTCTACCTTTCCTTTTTTTCTATCTCTGCTTCTAATATATTCCGCACTATTTCCTCATGTCTTAGTATGTGGTGTATCGTTCTATCTCGCGTATTTTTTACTGTTTTCCACATATTTCTTCTTCCCCTACCATTTCTAGAACTTCTTTGTTCTTAACTTTGTCTGTCCATGTTCATCGTACGTCTGTAGCACCACATTTCAAAGGCTACTATGTTTTTCCTGTCCGCTTCTCCTACTGTCCAAATTTCACAGCCGTACACCGCCGTGCTTCACACATGTGCTTTCAGCAATCTTTTCCTTGTTTCTATATTTGTTGTTTTTGAACACAGTAGTTGCTTTTTCTTGTTAAATGTAATTCGACCTTGTGCTAATCTTTGTTTTATATCTTTTTTGTTCTCCCCATCTCGCGTTATTTTTACTAGCTATTAGAAGTTGCATAACGAAGAAGGCAGCAGTACCAGCAGCATCGACCGAAACATTTTTGTGGGGATAACCCTATAATTATAGTATTTTATTACGTGATATATTATTATGAGTTCTACTGTATGGTGACGTTTGAATAGCAACTTATCAATTGACCGACTAATCCCCGTGTTTGACTTCCATCGTGTTATATAGACAAGTCTTTGATAACTTCATGCATCGAGAATCTTTTGTCTTTTACGTATGTATCTAGAATTTTCATGAATGGTGCAACATTCAAATTATTGTGCTCTAACAGCCGTGAGCTGCACTAATTACTTAATGTCCCTCCTTATCTTTACGACATTCAAGATGCATGACTGTAATTAATCTTATTATATTTTATAATTTGGACGATGTCGTTTATCTTATGTTCCATTTTTATACTTGATTGTTAATGAACACGTTCCTCAGTACTTGGAAAATACTTTTTTTTCAATCGAAATACATTTAGTAACTTTTCCATAGAATATCGACTGGCGTTGAGAACGTCGCTGAAAGAGTGATATGAAAATGTCCGCACGTTAAGGTGCCGCTACAATATTGCTGTGTAAGGCCTCGCTTTGGGGCGTTACTAAGAAAGTGCTGTGATACAGATACAGCAATTTGTTTAACTTGAAATTATTCACTTACCTTTCTTTATAATTTTGCCTGACTAGTTCAACGGAACTGACGGAGTTTTTCAAAATGAAATCAAACACCGCAATACTACAAAACATTTATGCATTATTAAATATTCTCTCTCGTACAGAAGCATTTAGAATATTTTTAACATTGTTTCTTTCAAACTTAAAATAATTTCTAGGAAGTATTGATTACAAACAAATTTTGTTGCTTACCTTATTTTAAATCTACAGAATTAAAGTAATTTTTTTGAGGATGGTTTTACCTGATTATAATTATTTCCACGCTTGTAAGATTTGTTTTTACCAGAAACAAATCCTTGACATATAATTTGATCAGAGTACGAACACGGATCACAAATTTGTCTGGTAAAACCGTTTACATAAAATTGTTATATGATTAACACTTATTATAAATCAGTTAAAAATAAAACTAAAAGTGATACTTGCAGAATCCACAAAACGTCCTCGTAATAAAATATTTTCTTATTTTTAATTGACGTCAAATCAGCTTACAAGATTATCCATATTAAAATTCTCACTTCAAACAGCAATTACAAAAGTACATTTCTGGTTAAATCTTCCTCTCGATTATTTAATAGTCTTTAAAAATAGCGTCATCTGGAAGAACTTTCCCTCTTGAATTAATAATTCTCATTCTTCGTTTTAAGTTACGTTTAAAACATTGCTTCTTTGTTCTCGCCACTATTAAATTACAATATGCTTACTGCATACTCAAATCTATTTTCCCATAGCAACCGCTTACGGCTTAAAATAACATTTCGCGCTTGAATCAAATTACTGAGAAAACTTCTTGAAAATGAATGAATCAATCATTTATTTGATAAACACTTCTTTATATACAAATTTATCTGTTTCCAGAGGCTTGCCAGAAAAATGTGGAACTTTTATAATGCAAGGGTTCTCGGAAAACCAATTAGCGTCTAAAATCGCGGCTATTTATTACCTAATTATCTGATTTCAGTTATCCGTGATGATCTCTATATGTCTATGTCTCGCGTAATAATATTTGTGACGTAATCCCGACACATATTTTTTTCTTTTCCTTCTAAATGTAACATAAAATCGAATATCCTTTGAGACCCATTATAGCTTCTATTAACAGTCCTACTGAAAATATTTCTAAATTCCTTTCCCAAATCCTTTCGTTATTTATTCCTATTAATGATTACTATGTTAAAGATTTATTTGAATTTGCAAATTTTATTAATAATTTTCAACTTCCTGAAGAATATGTAATTACTAGTTTAGATATTATTTCACTATGCACTAATATACCCAAGAACTTAGTTTTAAAAGATATAGACAAAATTTGGTTCAATATACAAACACATTGTAATATACCTAAAAACGAATTTTTACACGTCATATCATTTACATTCGATAACAGTTATTTTTCTTATAATAATATATATTACAAGCAAATACTTGGTTGCCCAATGGGTTCAAATTTAAGTCTCATAATTGTTCAAATTGTATTGGATTCATTATTAGACACAGTAATTCCCATGCTACCATTTCGATTACCTTTTGTTAAGAAATTGCAGATGATATCATAACATCTATTCCGAAAGATAAATTAAATGAAATATTACAATTATTTAATAACTACAATAAAAGTATTCAGTTTACTATCGAAGAGGAAACAAATTGTAGTGTTCCATTTTTAGAAACTCAACTAATTAGAAACAGAGACTCTTAGTAAAAGACATGTTATATATAAAATTAATTGTATTGATTGCAATCAAAGTTACATAGGCCAAACTTCACAAAATTTAAAACAACGTGTTACCCAACACAAAAGTGATGTTCGGGTAAAGCCTAATGCATGTTTCTTATCAATGCACATCATAAATAAGGACCACCATGTAGATTTCCAAAATGTCAAAATTATTGATAGAGATAAAAATGAAAATAAAAGAAAATTTTTAGTAATGTGTTATATTTACAAAACCCCCATATACAATGAATAAGATGACGAATGTTGATGATCTAAGCTCTATTTATACATACCTTCTAAATTATGAATACATAAATAATAAATTTAGTCACAAAAAGAAAAATGATCAATTATAGCTTGTTTGTTTTATTACCACAATTAAATTTAAGTGATATACTAAAGTTATTGAAACATTAATGATATGTTTGAATATATGAATCAATTAATATTTATTAACTGATATATGTATGTGTATGTGTATGTATACGTATTGATGAAGGTTCTATATTTATCAATACATACAGGACCCACTACTTATATATATATATATATATATATATATATATATATATATATATATATATTGCCGTGGACCTTGGAATTAATCACTGGAACTCGCTAAAAATCATTCGAGCCCCAACGTTGTGCCGTCATAAGAATGCCGTGGTTCTTGGATTAAGAATCGAACCCCTCTAATTATCAATTTTATAACCAATCGAAAATTTGCACACAATAGAAAATTTTCTAAAAAACATTAATTTCTTACCCAGATTCCAGCTTCCTCGGTTGAATTGCTTTCTTCAACTGCTTCCGGCTAACTCAGTTAGGCCTTCTCTTGGATACCTAGATTCACTCCCCAACACACTCTCATACTTTCTATCGTTCACGCACCCTCTCAATAAAACCACAAAATAATACAACAAACATATCTATTTGCCACTATTTACAAATAAAACTTCAAAATTATATACATCTCAGTGGTCAAGTTACACCTCAATAAATTCTATTTAGTAAAGTCCAGAATTTTAACTAGCAATATCGAACACATTGAATGTAACGTGAGTAAATGGGTCCTGAATAATACCTTATCTTTCTTTCTGTATTTATAATTGATTTCAATTAGGAAACTCTGGAGTATGGTGAGCTCATGATAATCCAGTTAATTATGAAAAATGTATGCTCTTTACTTGGCATATTCTTATTACAAACACAACAAAAACCCATGTACTCATAACAAAAAAATATTTAAATTCCTGAGGAATGTTAATCAGCTTTATATACACCTTTATATTTCGATTTAAATACCACAATAAAAGTTAGTTCTACGTATTATTTTCAATACGCCAAATAATGTAAAATACCATCATAGTTCACTCTCACACGTCACACAATTTTTATAGTTTCATAGTTTATAACAACAACAATTTTTAAAGCGTTACCTGGAATTTTTTGAAGATCCCTGCTCCGTTGATGATGCCATTAAGTAGTTTCGTGGTACTGCTTTGCTCCCGCCTCCAGATACTAGTAGTTGAACGCCTCTAAGCTATGGTGCAAGGCTGTTCATACACGGTACCTCCAACTCCAAATCCAATTATTACTCTTCTTTGATAATTGTTTAATTTAATCCACGTTACATAACGTCACTACACGAGCTTGTTAAAAAAATATAAATTGCACCTCAATAAATTCTTAGACTCGGCACTATCCGCGTACAAATTATGAGGCTAACTGTACTATTTAATTTAAAATAATTTTCTATACTTACAAGCTCGTGGTAACTTTCGTACGTAGTCTGAAGCGATCAAAATACTAAGGGACTTTTATTCATTTTCAAAAAGTATTTATAAAATTTACGATGCCACCTCTCGGCCGCATTTCACCCGAAGTCCTTTATTTACAAAAATATTTTTTAAAATTTTGAATTCAACCGTCTTCTAAATCCCCGAAATTCAGCGCGTCGTTACGAAATTTTCTGAAATAAATAAAATAATAATAAATAATAAATAAATAAATAAAATAAGTGGAAGTTGACATTTAGAAAACATGCAGGTGTTCAAATTTAACCGACGTTTTAAATAACATTTCTAGGATCTCGCTTTTCAAAGTATTTTATATAGTAAAGCGTTTCGTTTGTTAGTAACGCGTTTCACCTTGGTATTATTGATTTTTACACGCTCTTAGGCGTTTTAAACGTTATATTCCTTTGAATTCAACTCAATTAAATTAAATAATTATTTTCATTGGCTTATGCAATTTATTTTCTTTACGCACCCATTAAATTCTTAATCCCTAATTATAAAATAATGGTACTACTTGATACTTTAAATTGAATAAAATGAGATAAATTTCGCACGTAAATTTTGGTTGTTTTCTTTATACAGGGTGTTTTGAAATTGCTTTGTTTATATTTACTTTTAACCCTTTAAAACCACTACAATATATATATATATATATATATATATATATATATATAAAGTTGATCTTGCTTTCAATAACGAACGTATTTGTTATAAATTAATTGACTTTGTTTGAATATTGGGATAAATTTCGTTCGAAATAAGCTAGTGGTTTAGTTAAAACATTTATTACACTTAACGTTTCGGAAAATTTGTTTCCTTAATCATAAGTTAATGTGTTTTTGTAGAAAACCAATTTTGACATGTAACGTAATTTCACAACTTTTAATGAAATGACGTTACATGTCAAAATTGGTTTTCTACAAAAACGCATTAACTTATGATTAAGGAAACAACTTTTCCGAAACGTTAAGTGTAATAAATGTTTTAAATATGTTAAGTAATTATTTGATACCACAAGATTATTGGCATTAAAAGAAATGTTAACCAAAAGCAAATTCGTCACAAGCGAAAGAATTTAATATTTTCTTAGTTGGTTTGTTATTCTTATAATCAAAAGTATATTTGGAAGCTTATTTAATTTATTTAATTTAATTTAAAATGACGATCTCCACAAGTCTACGTGGACAAAAATTATTTATAGGTACTACGTAATTGCCCAATTGCGCTACATTTTGGCGACCGTAATAAAATCTTAAGTATATCCGTTCCAACATAAAAATTGGAGTCTTTTTGGTTGTTGATAGTGTGACTTTTGTCACTACTGTCGCTTGTTTGGCAACTGAAACAGGCGTTACCATGTACATATTCAGACCAATTTTGGGAAAATTCTGACATAAATTTATTATGTCGTTATTCCTTCCATATGTAACAGTATTACCTTTGATTTTACAGCATTTAACGCCTCCTTCTTATACAAGTAAAACGTGTTGGCTGAACACAGTTTGGTCACTTAATAGCGTTGAGTTGATAATTGATTGATTGGTTGTGGGTAAAGAATTCAGCAATTTGCATTTGTAAGAATCCCGTAAAAATAACTTGGAAAACTTTATAACGAAATACTGGCCGACAATGAAACGCAATTTACTCTTTCATTTAGGGTATTTGTTAAGCACCAGCTCCATCTTCATTAAAAGTCTTTGATAAAAAAGAATGTCTTTGTAAGCTTACTGAAAATATTTTGAATGAATGTTATTAAGGGAAGCAAAAAAGACGAAATAAAAAGCAAATGGTATCGGAAACTTGATACGCCTTTAGAAGGAAATTTATTTTTCAGTCAGTAATTGCTTTCACGTTATTGGAGCATGAGATGAAATTGTATATTATAGAAAATATGTAAATTCCTGTAGTTGCTAAATTAAATCTTAAAGGCAAGAATACTTTTAGTACGATGCGGACTAAGCTTCTATTCCATCAATCTGTACCAACTTCAAGTATATACTCATGACCGTGTTCTGTCTTACGTAGTTTCTATTACGTATTTAATAGTTAAATTTTCCGGTCAATTTTGGGTGTTTATTTAACATAATAGTTGGTAACATAGTTAAATCTTCCCTTTCTTTCTATCATAAGTTTCTCGATTTTATGCTTCTTATTAGTATTTAATTTTGTTTGACATTTCTTATGCTATTGTCTATTCGTATACTGATTTTGAGATTCTTTAACCCTTTGTCAACCATTGAACGCTGCAAACTGGATATAAACGAAAAAGACTGCTTAGCATTTCTTACTTCTGACTGTTTCTTATCGGTCAGGTTCTAGGATATAAGGATACCATAAGTTCTTGGGAATTTTGCAACCGTAGGTGATGAAAACAAAGAACACTACATCTGCCTGTTTCTGAGTGTCTTAGGTTGATTTTGTTACCTTAAAATCCTGCAAGCGATCTTTTCTGCATGAATATTAATTCAAACTACTGTTATTTTAAGCGCTCAATAAAATGTACAAACGATGTCACGTTTCCTATACAGGACCGGCAACTATTACAAAAAAGTAATTAAAGGTTTCCCACAGGGGTCCATCTATGGTCCCCTATTTTGGAATATACTCGTGTACGAATTCTTGAGCCGCCTTAAAATCAAGGCTGAGGAAAACTCGAAAGCAGAGATAGAGCGAATAGCGATAACCTTATTAAATAAAATGAGTGAGTGGTGCAAAACCAACAAAATGGACATTACAACATCAAGAACAACCTCCATGATGACAAAGGGCTTGAGTCTTGAGGACTCTATCATCAAGCTGCACAATCTAACGTTAAAAGATCACCCAACACAAAATATCTTGGCGTAATACTGGATGAAAAACAGAATTACGACCAACACATTAAAACAACCTGCCTAAACACAAAGAATTTATTGCAAAGTATCGCCAGCTTAACTCAGAATTTCACTCAACTGCGTCAAATTGTACATCAACAATGTGATGGTGTCCATAATCACATACACAGCAAGCGCATAGTTACATCGGGTGGAACTAGTGAAATCCAAGAAGTGCATCAACTCCGCAAAAAGGGGACTCATGATGCAGCTAGCAGGTGCGTACTGAACAAAGTCGCACCAAACGTTAGCCGTAGCATTAGGTTAAAGAACAAGCAGCTATATATTGGCTGCGGAAGGGCAATATTACGAACAGAGACACACACGAAGAAGCAAGTACGTGAGACTAGCATTGCCTTATGGCAACAAAGATCGGACCAATCAACGAAAGATAGAAGAATTTACGAATTCATACCAATTATAACCACATGGCTCAAAACAAAACCATTCATACCGAGTCAGGGGTTAATACACTTTTTAACAGGGTAAGGACCCTACCCCACATACAAATATAGATTCAAAATAACGGATACGAACAAGGGTATATCGGAGTAATGGGTACACCTGAACATACAGTGTTGGAATATCGGGACCTACTAGATTGTGGTTATATTCTAAAGTTAACTTTTGGGTGGAAAAGTGTACGACTCAAATTCTAATTGGAAATCAGATTGATTTTTGATACAGGCTAGGGGTGAGTAATCTGAGGATAACAATTAAAAATTTGCTAGAGCGTCTACAAATTTTTAGCTCCAATTATTACTTGATTCATTAATCGCTGGATTATAAGAAAAGGATTGAACGAACCGCATGTTAAACTACACGCAGGATCTCTAGCAATAAGACGATCTCTGCTAATAGCATGAATAAATATTTTTCTCAAGATTTAACACTGTAAATGACTTGAAGAAGCTGATGTTCTGACATGCCTATGGTTAAACCCACGGAGTCCAGCTAATCCCCACTTATCTAAGAAGACAGTATTAGCTGCAGGGGATCTACCACTTTTCAGGACGTCTGCAATTTTGGCTGAATTTCATAAACACAGGCAGGTTTATAAACTCCCACAGCGGGGCCTTCAAGGATCCAGTCAAGTGACGTGTATGTGTGGCCGCCAGATGTTTGTTTTCGTTGAGACGTAAACTACAGGTATTTATTGATAACGTTAATCGAGTTCAATGACAATACCATAGTGTCAAGTTCATTTTTTTAGTCTTCGAGGTTATTCATAATTGTAGTTTAACCTAAAAATTGTTAGTAAACTAATCTTTTAGTAGTAATTTTAAATGATCAACATTTAATGCTCATGCATTAGTTTCTTCATTAGTAAACATAATTACATATTCTTACCCTAAATTAAAACAATTCATTAAAGTTTTTGTAATAAGTAGATTCTGCTTAGATCTTACATTTCTTAAGAATTCTTGCATGATTGCAGTATTATTATTTAAAGTCAAACTCAAGCACTGTTGGGATTTAAATTTATTAGTACATATGTACACCGTGTTTTGGTACAGAGTTTCTTACTATCACCGGTTATTATTTTGTAACATTTAATTGCTACTGCTTGTGTTCAATCCTTTTTTGTAAATATTTTGTGAATAGCAATTGTAAATATTTTCCCTTTAGGAAATCGTAAATTTTTGTACGTTTATTAAAATTTGGTGGTGATTTAATATAGCTTGGTTAACCAACAGCAATCGTTTTATTTGGTAAACTGATTGACAGTTCATTAAACAAAATTAAAACCAATTATTCATTATTGCTAAGCAAAACAGGTTGAACCAACCCTGAAGATATTGTTGTAAGTATCTCATGTTCTCTGAAGTTTTTAATATTAGTGTGAGTGACCTAGCTGAAGCCAGATTCAGTTGGCTCATCAGTGTTTTGTTAGCTTGCATAGTATAGTGTTACGGGGATAAAGTCATAAGTGATGCACTCTGTCCCTTCTTTTTGTTATGTCCTATAGACAAAGCTACATAACACAGAAAACAACCACAACCATTCTCAAACCTGTACACAACATAAACACACAATGAATACAACAAAAACGAAACAATAATACCTAACCGACAATCCTTAGAACCTCCGGTAGCGATATCGCTGAAACCTACCAGTGGCCAGAGGCATCATGAATAAAAATTTCTGAATACGACGAACCACCAGCTAAGCCCTAAAAACTCCATACAAGTGATTTATGCATCGAGTTTATGTACACATAGTAATAAGTCTTAGTATACTCAAGTACTAATACCTAGGTTGAGATTAGTAGAATAAGACTTTTTTAACTAACACTAAACTCATTTAAACTAGAAATATCTACACTATATGCGGCAACTCAAGACTTTGTGCAAAACTCACACCTAGATCTAATTGAGTGCAAAACAAACATAGAAATAGATACCTTTGTAGATACACTGAAAAAATACACAAACACCCAGATCTTAAACACATAACCCGTTTCAGACCGCGAGTGAGCTCTCTGGTTGCCGGCTGCCGATGACCAGAGCACGTGCAGTAGTGCTTAACTTTTTGTTCCGGATTTCCGGCCGCCGATTGTCTGGGACTGAAAGTGGAATACACTTAATATCAACAAAACAGACGCACACACAAAGATACATCACCCAAAAACCCGATACAAATAACACATCACACACTCAGGCAACCCACTAACACACATACACACACACGCAAACACGCACGCACACGCGCACACGCTCTCGCGCGCCCACACGCACAGACGCATACACACACATACACACGCACCCGCACACGAATATACACGCAGACACACACAGACAGACATATTCATAAAGAAAATACAACACGTTATGGACTGCGCGTGAGCCCTCGGGTTTTCGGCTGCCGATGACTAGAACACTTGCGGTAGTGCTCAACTCTCATTTCTGGATTTCTGGCTGCCGATGGTCTGGGATTGAGAAGAGAACACACCCAGAACTATCAACATACCATAAACACACACACACCCACACAACCAATATAAAATATTGCACGCATTTCTTTTAGTATTAGAGCTTATACATTATATAAATATTTAGTGAGTAAATAGGTTGATTAATTCAGTGTTTACTTTGCACCCACTTTCCATATAATGATTTGTTCCTTTGTTATAACGCTCGTTCAGTAAAACCTGGAAATCCCGATTCCCTAGCTAGGCGATACAACCCCACGCATGGCGTCATATCGGCTTTCCTTCAAATAAACTAAACCATGGATTTTCCTGAACCATTAACGCACTTGTACCAGACGATAAGCACCAAAGAGACCGCCGCCACGGCGGTGCAAAGTTCAAGTGATTATTAATGCAACTAAAGCGGTCAGAACTTATTTACTGAATCAGTTCAAATAATGTAACATTTCAATAATGTTTTTAACTGGCATTTCGTTAAGCCACATCAGGAGCGCCACGAGTCGCCTTGATATCACGGCGCCTATGTGCACCGCATACTTTGCACACATGGATGGCACCACGGTCCTGCTAGCAGCGCAATCGTAGTCATAATTAGGAAATATGTAAAGCAATGCAACAAACAATTTACCTTCGTTGCACCTATACTTTAACATTAATAATGGTTTTGAAAACAACGAAAAATTGGTTTAGACCATTCAGTTTTAGCTACTCGTCAGAAATCTTCAACTTGAAGTTTATTTAAATAACGAAGTGGACGCATCGTGGGGTTTGGAGCACTTCCTCACTCCTTCTTGGGGTCACTAACGTCTGACATTAAGAGGTTATGTCATGACTTAGTGCTGACATCACAACAGCCATGTTAGTCCACGTCATATCGGTCATTTCTAGGGCACACCCATAATTCTGCTTTTCAAAATAACTGATGTGACATCCAAAAAATGTACATGTATCGTTTAAGGTTAGTGACGGAAATAAAGTCAAAATTTTTACAATACCATGTATTTAACTTTTATGATGTGTTTCGTTCCAATTTTGCTGTAGAAATTTCCTTTGTTAATTCATAAGTCCGCTTTACGATAATTTTGTTAAATCAACTACGCTGCTATTCTCCCATCCGTCAACTTAATTAGTAATAAATACGTTGTCTAATACTTTGCTTTCCAATTTTGCTGTAGAAATTTCCCTTGTTAATTCATAAGCCCGCTTTACGATAATTTTGTTAAATCAACTACGTTGCTATTCTCACATCCGTCAACCTAATTAGTAATAAATACGCTGTCTAATACTTTGCAACTCAAATCCTTTTTGCTTTAAAAACGACAAATTTATGTTATAATTAAATAGTTTTCATCCTGTATATTTTATTTTTCTTCAATAAATACGCTTTCGAATAATTTCTCAACTTGGAAACGACAAGTTTATGATAAAATTAAATAGTCAGTATCCTGTGTTAGGTATGTAAAAGCTCGTTATACCTTCCGATAACGTATAATTGCGTTCTAGTGGGTTTCCCATCTAAAGATTTGTCGAAATAATATATCATACTATTCTCTGGTAAAGCCGTCTTCTCCAGTTTGAATTGCGTTTCGATAACGCGGATGTTTGTTTTTCAAGTTCGTGTTATTTTGAACTCCTTTTAAACTTTGATTCTGCAGCTTGTGCGTTGATGCACTTGTATAAACTACTCGATCTGTTACTCCAAGAGCGATGCACGTTTTTCCTCTATCAAATGTGTAGATTTGGTGTGGATCGGTAAGCGCCCCCTGAGTTGTTAATATTGGTAAGATTTTCCTTCTTTTAGCTCTTAGCTGGAGGCTAAATTGCTTGTAGCGTAGCCAGATTATTTCTTGATATAGATCAACTGTTCTTGCATGTAGACCGCCGTTGCAATTACGGTAGTAGCATGGTTGTTGCTGACTACTGCGGCGATGCTGTCAATTCGCTTCCGAGAGCTGACAAAATAAGTTTCCTGACACACGTATGTGACTTGTTCTCTTTTTCTAACATACCCAGGGATAAACCCAATTTGAAATTAAATACGCTGTTTGTTCTGGTAAAATCCTTACTAGAAATTTTTCGAACTTTAATGCTTTTGCTTTTTATTCTTAACCCGTCTGCTTATACAAAAGTATCAGCAGTATACTTTTTTTTCTGATTAGAGTTATAACAAATGCTTCGTATGATAAAATCCTTACTGGAAAAGTTTCTAAATTTAATGTTTGTTTTTAATTAACTCACCCGCTTATACAAAAGTATCAACGTTATTCTTTTTAGTACTGATTACATTTATTGCATGTTAGCTACGAATTGTGCACTTCGTGGAACAATTAGTGAATTTGTCAATAGAGTAAAATTGTTTTATTAAATAGTAACCTTAGTTAATTTTGTTTTGCTATTTTGATAGAAATTTCTATATTTGTGTTTTCTTTTTGTAAATAGAAAATCGTTGGCAATGTATTAATTTTGGTGTTGCTAGGAACCCCTCCCCTCTCCGCGTTGGTAGTTAGCCTGGTATATTAACGTTTTCTTCCGGCTTCGTCATTGTACATAGCAGATTCAACAAATTAACCAAGTCAAACAGTGAAAGAGATTCCTCAAAGCTGCCAAAGCATTTACTTAGAGACCATGTAATATTTTTTACATCAAACCGTAAAGTGTAAAATTACGATCAGTTTCCCACATCTAAGTGTACAGAGTTTATTCATATACGTATGTGTGCTTGCAGGAAGAAACAAAAGAAAATTCGACACTAAGTGAGCTCAGTTTTGTACCAACAACGGAGGATGATGGAAAATTTATTACCTGTAGAGCAGAAAATCCAAATGTCACTGGTCTTTTCCTAGAAAATTCTTGGAAGATTGATGTTGTATGTAAGTATACGTTTTAAAGTTTAATGCGTATTCTATTTAAAATTAAATTTAGATCTGTCCGTGCATGTTGCTCTGCCCGAAATTGTAATGTAACGAATTATTTAATTATCCTTTGACCTTTATTTTCAATAATTACAAGTCTAATGTCTATTTCTGGAAATCACAAGTTTTGGTTACATTAACACTGGCTCAATCACTATTTGTAGGCACGAATTTAATCTTCTAAATGCGACGAACTAAACACTAATTTTACTGGTAGTTTATTCATATCACACATTTATATCATACAAATGAATTTATCTCTATATTAATTTATGTAGATCAAACATCTATTAGGACCGAAATCAAATTATAACTAAACTATAGCAACGGGGTTCACACTAATATACGATAATCCTTTATTCGAGAAAAAAGGAGAAGTATTTAGAGTGTGCGTCATCAAACCCTTCTAGAACAAACTTATTCTATTGCAATACCTGTTAATCGTACCTTTTTATCGTTTGACAGATATGAGGCAGCTTTAGTAATAACCGAATAAGAGTCCTTTCCAGACTATTCCAGACATTTTTTAATTACTGTTGCGGTAATAACAATTTTCCGCCCATAACCATTGTATCGAAGTTTGTAATTTCACCTTGCTCTGGGTGAATTGTTAACTACAAAATTGCCTTCCTAAAGCAAATTGTTAAAGAAAAAGCAGTCTTGCGGCATAACTAGAAGTCTATTCCTGGATAGGGCAATGAGAAATTACTGTGGGTCTCCATATGCCACTCTTAGAAACTAAAATTAGAACAACACTTAAGAGAGTGCCATTAAGTCCTAGGCTCATAAAAAACAAAATGTACTCTAAGGGAGAACTTGGAAACTCTTAGAGAAAAATATTGTATTCACTGTGAAAGACAGTTATCAAAAATGAGCGCGTAGCAACTGTAGTAAATCAGTGTAATTAGAGCAATGAAAGGACATAAGAAGCGTGCTTTTACTACCTTGCTATTGCAAAAGATACAACATATAAAAGTTAGTACAATATTCTTTTGTTGCTATTGCAAAAGGAATAACATATAAATTAGGTAGGTATTTCCTGTAATAAATAATATCTGTTATCATACCACACTGTTGGAAATATTTGAGGATTACTATAAGATAGACTAAAAAAGAGCTTGTCGTTTTAGACTATTACCAATATAAAAACCAAACAGTACTGCAGACCACGCTTGATAGGAGACACGGTAAAAATGAATACCAATAGGTCACTATTTATATCTCACCTATTTAGCAATATTGATCAAAGAATTTAGTTTTTGATGCATTTGTTCAAAACAAAAGAATAATTTTAGTCTAAATTATTCGTTTAATACAAATGTATTCCTTTTTATGATTAATAATTTTATTTACAAAATATAAGACAAATATTCAGCCAAAACAAAGGTTCTAAAAAGGCGGCTGCAAACATAATTTTAGTGGAATATACTTTGTCTACTAAATTCATGAAAAACGGTAGCTTGTTATTTTGCATAATTTACGAATTCTTTTGTATCAGATCCGTATATCCGATACAAGCACTACTATTTCATATTTTGAGTTAAAAATACGCAAAGCACACCAGTTTTACATTACAAGTATTGCTCTAAATGTAAAAATTAATATTAAAGAGGAAATTCTTATTGCATATTGCAATATTTGCTAGCATGACCTGCTTGTGTAAACGCGATATTGATTTATATCAAACACAAAAACGAACAGGCTGCCGGATGGCATAAATAAAGCTAATCGCTTACCTTCAATTGTTGAATAGATGTTGAAAGGTTATACGGCACACAACAAGGTCATATGTTTCGAATTCAAGCAAATTTCTTACAGAAATTTCCCAGAACTGCAAAATGCCATGGAATTCAAAATTTGTGCTGTTTTCTTTTTTAACATATTGTTCTAATACTACAAGTTCGTTGTAAAAACATAATCCACAAGATTAATAGGATCAAAATAAAGCAAATAGATAATAACTAATTCATATTTAGTACTAATTAGATCTGATATTACGTCATACTTTAGAACTTCATTACTTACTGCAAGCCACTAAACTTCTCAAGATGTGTTAAGCGCATGATTCATAAGAATTGGAAGAGGTGTTTAAAGAAAAAAAATATGTATGTTCATACCTTGTCGGTAAAAGGATGTTGATGTGTTGAAACGGTATATTTCACTGCACACGTTGCGACGGTCGTGGGTGTTGCGACAAAATGAGATCACGATTGGGGCAATGGTCCCGATGCACCGATAGCAAGGCAGTGCGGTGGCTAGACTCAGCCGCAGGAGGGGGTCTAGAAATTTAAGAATGCCCTCCCATTAAACCGGTAGGGGCCTGTTGACTAGTTTTACTATGAGAACAGCTAGAGCAACGTTGTATATATTTCGATATATCCTGGCACATTTTTGGCCAATAGTATGATTTAGCAACGCGGTGATAGGTTTTATACACACCGGTATGACCACTGGTTGGGTAATCGTGACACTGACGGATGACGTCTCGACGTGTTTCCTTAGGGACTACTACCCTCCAGGACTCTGAGTCAGTTACTAGATCTGGGGAACGAACGTTTTTTAACAAGCGAGTATCGATGATACGCCAATCTGAATTCATCAGGGTTGTTGCTAACTTTGCCACTAATATGTCTGAACCACTTATCAGTAGTATCAAGATATGTGGGGATATCAATGGTATTAATGTCGGGAACAACTCGGGAAAGGATGTTTGGAACGACGTGATCTTTGCCTTTCCGATGTACTATATCAAAACTATATTGTTGCAAGCGAACGGCCCAGCGCGCAATGCGTCCTACTGGGTCTTTAATGTTGTTAAGCCATTTCAGGCTATAGTGGACCATGACCACGGTAAAGTGGGTGCCTTCGATATATGGGCGAACCTTCTAGATGCCAAAAAGTACCGCCAAACATTCTTTTTCGGTGGTGCTGTACTTTTTTTCATTCTTAGTTAGGGAGCGGCTGATATAAAATATAACTTTCTCACCGTCGGGGTGAGGCTAGGTAAGAACGGCACCTAGACCACAGCCAGATGCGTCGATCTGTATCTCAAACTTTAGGTCGAAGTCCGGGCAAGTCAGTATGGGGGCGGTAACAACACAGTCTTTTATTCGGTCGAAAGCTTGTTAATGCTCCTGGGTCTACTCAAATTTGTGGCCTTTTCTCAAGAGTACAGTTAAAGGCTGAATAATAGACGAAAAGTTTGAGACAAAGCGTCTATACCACGAGGCCATGCTAATTAGGCGACGAACCTTTCAGTGACAGTAGCCGGGGCAGGTATATTGAGAATAGCGTTGACTTTGTCGGGGTCGACCTGAAGGCCACGGGCGTTGACAATGTAACTCAAGTAAGTGACCTCGGGTTTGCAAAAATTACATTTCTCACGACTGAGTGTGAGGCCGGCAGAAAGAAGGCGTTTGAACACTTCTTGCAGAACTTGAAGGTGTTTTTCAAAAGTGGGGGTGACGATAATGACGTCATCGAGATATGAAAACAAAGGGCTCCAGATCAGCTCCTACAACCCTATCGATAAAACGTTGCCAGGTGGTCGAAGCACTGTGAAGGCCAAACGGCATACGACAAAATTGGTAAAGTCCTCTATTGGGTACTGTAAAACCGGTGTATTGGCGGGACGTTTGTGCCCCAGGAATCTGCCAATAATCAGATTTAATATCAAAGGTAGACAGCTAACGAACCTTTTTCAGCTTATCGAGAGTGCTGCCAACGTACGGTATAGGGTACACGTCAGGTTTGCTGACGCTTTTCAACTTTCTATAGTCAACACAGAAGCGGTAGGTGTTGTCCTTTTTCTTGATTAAGACGATGGGGCTGGACCAAGAAGACAGTGATGGTTCCATGATGTCATTGGCGAACATTTTCTCTAGTTGGATATCTGCCTGACGTTGTAGTGCAAGGGATATCGGTATCTTTGCTTTATCGGACGGAAGTCGTTTTTATGTCGTGCTCGACCAAACTAGTACAGCCAACCCCATTACCCATTTAAGCAAAAGTGGACTGTATTAGTTGATCGAGTCACAGCGTTGGTTTTCAGTAAGGTAGTCAGGAGACTGGAGACTATCAATAGGGACCAAACGAAATTTTTCGTCAGGGGCGAAGATCCAAGCGTCATCGCGGAGACTAGATATAATAGCCATGCACTTCCAAAGGTCAGCGCCCAATATTATAGTGTGTGGTAAGGTCGGAATCACCATAAAGATAATAGCGTGTACACGACCATTCAGAGTCACAGGGACTTAGATGAAACCAATACTATTACAACCGACACCATTGGCGACGGTACATAAGAAAATGTCACGAGTATTTAGCTCACAAAGAGGTCGTAAAACTTTCCAACCCTGAGCTCCCATAATCGATTTGCTAGCGCCACCATTAAGTAGGCTAAGGAACTTTTTTCCAAAAATACTTATTTGAAGGTAGGGCCTCTCGTCATTATGAGAATGACAGAGTATATAATCCAATACTATTTTGTGTTTTTCTGATAGACTATGATCAGGGGAAACTGGTGGTTGACAATTATTGGGTTTAGAGACAGCTACACCACCAGCTAGTGTTTCGCAACCAAGTTTTTTGAACACGCGTTACAGTTACGGCGTGTAACATAGGGTTTACCACAGCCGTAGCAAAGTATCCTTCGGGGTGACGGGCATACATTAGATACGTGGCCGATGTTGCCACAGTTCCAACATCCTACGTCGGTCACAGCTGCCAAATTTTCTAATTCGGATCTGCCGGATTTCGAGAATAACTCAGTGTCGATGCTAAGAAGGCACGCAAAAGTCGCCCGAAAAATCGGTCGCCTACGTTGGTAAACCAAATCCGGTTCAATTGTTTTGTCAAATCCGGGAGGGGGTTGGAATTGGGAAACGCTGCATTGCACGTCTTCGAGAGAACGGCATATGCGTGTAAGGTCAGAAATAGAGTTTATAACTTTAAGGCCAATTCGTTTCTAGAAGTACGGTTGTAAGTTTCGGGCTATCATTGAAACACGGACGGATTCGGGAGGCTTAGATTCCAAGCAATTAAATAGGTTTTTCATGGCGGATATGAAAATAATTACACGCTCATCAGCGCCTTGTGTTCGGCGTCGAATTTCGTCGTTTAACGATAACTCGTAATCATAAGGTAAAAAGTTCTTCCTCAGGGCACGAACCAAGTTGTCCCAATTTACAATAGAATGTCTAACTGAGCGTCACCAAATGAGAGCTACTCCTTGAAGTAACTCTGTTGCTGAGTTGAATAATTCATCTTCGACACATTAGAGAAAATTCAAAAGACTTGATTCGCCATCATAACTCAAACCAAGTTTGTGGACGTAGTAACGATGTTTGGTGTCCTTAGTAGGGTGAGGGTATAGTTGGGAAAGCATAGCAGGGCGAGGTACATATCTTTCACGGAGCTGAAATTGACCCAGTTTGGGAAGCAATGTTGAATAAAAGTGGTGGGGGGTTGTGGACTACGGTCGGGTCAAAAACGAGAGGATTATTGGGGTGGTCGTCGCTGAGGTCAGCGACTCGTAAGGTCATTAGGACTGCAGGGGCTGACGTGTGGTGTGCCATCGTCCCTAACAAAGGGACTGGCTCATTCATAATGAAGGTATTTTGTGCAGGGGTCGATAATAATCGCAGGCTGCCATTAGGCTGCGCCACTCGGGTTAAGTCAAGGTGGTGAACATCGTCTTCTATCACGGGCGGCATACTGTTAGTGGTTGGTTTGCAACCGGTATATTTGAGATTAAGAAATTCAAATAATTGAGTGCATTCGGATATAAGTACGTCGATAGTAGCTGAATATAGTGGGTTGATACGATCCAACCTTTTTATGCGGCGGTCGAGGTGCGTAATACGCGATTGAAATCGGGAAAAATCATTTTTTCTGTTCCAGAAATTAAAATTATCAATGTTGACGCCAAGTTCAATACATTTGCCTCGACAAGCCTGTATTTCGGTAACCGGGTGGGGTTGATACCCGGTATAAACCGTAGGTAACGTTGGGGATCCAGATTGTTTCCTGCGCATGATAAGGGCAAGTAATGAACGCTTTTGTTCTACGGTATCAGGAACAGAAAATCCGCGGACTAAGCATTCTACGGTGAGCTCATCAGTTAACAAACGTTAAACATCCATAGTGTACAAAAGAGAAGCCAAAAAAGAACAAAACCGAAAAGAACAAATTAGCAAGTCGGCTAAATAGGTAAGCGTCAGAACCAAACTGTGTCAAACAAAATTGTGGCGAAACAAAGCTGGCCCAAAACAAAAACGGCGCCACGTTGGGCACCAAAAATGTCTTGCGACAGTCGTGGGTGTTGCGACAAAATGAGATCACGATTGGGGCTATGGTCCCGATGCACCGATAGCAAGGCAGTGCGGTGGCTAGACTCAGCCGCAGGAGAAGGTGGGCAGCTGGCTTCCGGAAGGGGGGCGTTATGGTTTACGGAAGCAGGAATGGGCGCCAGGGTCGGAGCCGCTACTAAAAGTCTAGAACCTTGACCCAAGGGTTCCGAGCAAGTACAAGGCAAAGCAATAGTCTCGCAGAGTTCCAAAATCTCAATTTCCTTACAACAATAACAAATCTCATAAAGCTAAGCTCAGAGGTACTAAATACACAATTTAATACCAGCGGCAAAATTAGATGGATTACAATGCTGAAATAATCACAAAATAACCTGTAAAGTAATATAATATTAAAGCATAAACTATTTGCAGTAAAGGAAATAATAAATGATAAAAAAATTTATTTGCAATAGGCAAAATAATAGATGGCATAAACGGTTACTAAAATAAACAACATGAATAAGTAAACGTAACTCGGATATCGGCAGAGTAATAAACCGGCATCTGCATCCTACACGAACCCTTAAACCATGCTGTAATCCCGATACACGTTCTTTAGCAATCCTTCCATATATACACACAGTAACAGACCGAATTGGCAAAATTCTACGTAAACACAACATCAAAACAATCTATAAACCCACCAATAAAATTTCACAAATATTATCAACCCCAAAAGATTCCGAAAATAGTCTTAAAGCCCCAGGCGTATATATTATACCTTGCAGTTGCGGTTTAGTATACATAGGAGAAATAGGATGGTCAGTACAGACTAGACTAAACGAGCGTATGCGATGCTTAAGAACAAGCCAGTACAATCGCTCAGCGGTGGCCGAACACCAACATGAAACAGGCCATACCATTAACTTTGACAAGACGGAACTAATTGCCAGAATTCCATTTTTCTACAATAGAAAAATTAGAAAATCCATAGAAATCAATAAAAATTCTAATAACCTAAACAAAGACGATGGCTACTACCTTTCCCCCATTTGGAAAACAAGCCTATGTTCCCAACAGCGGAACCGTGACGTTCACTGATCCGCTACGACACTCCTCTCTATTCATGATCGCTCATGCATCAAGTTCTCGCTCTATTTAGCTACCACTTTCGCTACTTTCACCAGTTACTTCGCCACAAGACACCTTTTGGCTTTGAATGAGCTATTGAGTCTGCTAGTTCAGGAGTAACTCTTCTCTTTACACTTTAACTTGTCTACTTAATAATATCTTTTTATTATTTTTATTTTATTACTTATTTATTTTCTTGTCCTGGTGAAGCCCCTTACAAAAGTGGGCGAAACGTCGACCTTAATTTATAAAATGACACGGTCCCAACCCGGAACCATAAATATTTATAATGACTCCAGCCGTGAAAGCCTCCGACAATATCACCCAGCATTGATGGTATAAATCGTAAAAATAAATAAGTGAGTAAAATACGAGTGCAGCCCTATTTAAACACTGGTGGTGAATGAAGGAAAGATGTAACTCACCCTGTATGGCTATCTAATAGTACCTTAACCAAGTTGAGGCGGGTCCAAGCACACCTGGGCTTTAATGTCTACGGCGAGTAGCGTCAACGACCACGACAGGAGTATGTCCATCAAGATCAATTTGCAGCAGGTTCCGCACGGACAAAGCGCAAGATCATCCCATAACCATCAGGCTCAACGACAAAACGCAGCAATCACAACAGGGGGACGACAAACCAATACCAGCTAATAACATACCAATAACACTAATCACAAGAAAAGAGGAAAAAAGCCGCTGCAAAGATATAAAAGATAAATTAATATAATCGCAGGATTGGCTACTTACGTTCTTCGGCTTAATAATTAGATGATAAGATTGACTAAATCAGGTGTAAACAAAAAACACCTTTTTAACTATGAGTTAAATAACTTCAACGCTAAAAGCATGCAAATCCACCAATTTAGGCGATTCTTAAATTAAACAACTCAAAACAGAATATACAACTACATTTAGCGTAATCAAATCGTAATATGCCATTATCGAGGTAAGTCAACGTTTGATTGCCGGTCCTAAGAGGGATCGAGATCACGAAACTAGTCGCACGGGCAAGGTCGCGCGTAAATAAATAACGCGCTATAAGACATAAGGCTAATACAACTGAATATTTAAAATATAAAGGACGTTAATTTGAACGTTACAGCGTACATTTTTATTTTGTCGCCAATGGTTTAAGTATACATCTGCCTTTTTCCACAATATTACTTTGCTAAGTATTTTGACCATTTCGAGTGGATCTGCACCTTGCCGAAGTTCTAGATTACTAGAACAGGTGAAAGGGCTTGCGTGTTCCAATGAGCTAAAGAGCCAGATTACAGGTCTAACCAAAATAGTAGGCTCGTTAGTGAGGAACCAGACTAAGACTAGTCCCCGAAAGAGAACAACAGCTTTTTTTGTACTTAGAGTGGCAGAGACCATTGGGGTTGGTATGGCAGTGTAAGACACACTACCGCGATGTGGAAGTCAACGGGAAACCACCACAAACCTCCCAAGTACACAGCGTACTTAAATTGTAGTAAACACGATGGCATTCTCTGTCGTAAAAAATTCCGGAGTTAAAATAGTCTCCCATTCGGATCTCCGGTAGGGGACTACTTCAGAGGATACGACCGGAAAGTTCACACTAAGAGTTGGGAACATTTTGCGAGTCAGAGCGTAGAATCTTAGAAGTATGAAGCAAGTAGGTAAGCTAGAGAACCTGAAAATTGAGATGAATAGGTTAGCACTAAACATAGTAGGAATCTGCGAAGTTCGGTGGCCAGAGGAGAACCCCCACCTCCACCTACATACAACCTTAACCTCCATCCCACACTTCCACCTACACACACTGAAACGTATTTTTTGCTTGGGCTGACACTACTACTACTAGTGGCTTCAACTCGCCACACGCATGGGCGCTAGTGCTACCTTTTTAACTGGCCAGCCCCACCTATGGGTGCCAGTACTACTTCATTAACACCATACTTCAAGTTAGGTGTCTGCAAAACTAAATCTTCCGACGTAACTAGGGGTCTATTCCTTGGGTAGAGCTATGAGCGATGGGGGGGTAAGTCGAAATCTGTGGGGGGTCACACTCAAACTAAAACAAACAGGCGCCACCAAGTCCAGATTGGATTTATATTAATGGCATAGCAAATTTCTAAGGGCGGACGTGGAGACCCAAAGAAAAAGATCGCCTTCGCTGACACAAAAGCTTGTCTTAACAGAATAAGACGCTGTTCCTGTAAGAAAGAATAATAATTAAGTCACCTACAAAATGGGAACACTATTTGCGTCCCTCAAGTATACCTAAAATGCATAAAGAATATTTTCTACATAATGGAGTTATAAAATTTAATTCTTATTGTTTTTGTTTATCAGGTCTGATCAAACTAGATCAGAATAAAAAACTTTAAATGTGGATTATAAATTTACTAGAAAGAATTTTCTTTGTTTCAGTAAATAAAATTCAATGTGATAAAATAAAATGAATACTTGATATACTTGAAAATTGTTGTAAGGTTTATCAACTGATCCTTACTCAAATATATTACAGTTCAGTGTAACTAACAATATTAAGGTTTTTTATAACCCAACCAGATCTGTGTAGGTCACTTACAAATGAATATACGAAATTTTCTCATTAATTTAACAAATTAAAATTAGTCTGAAGTCAGAAGAATCACCAAGATATTCTCTAATTTTATCAAAGGTGGCAGTACTGTAATGCTAAACATCTGTTAGCCATTGTGCAATTGTTGACGGCATTGTTCAAACAAACAGGTGACTTAATAGCAGCTGTTAATTTACGTTGTAGCCACGTGTAGTCACATATTTACGGAACTAAGTGAAATCAAATTTGATACTGGGGAAAACCAGCCTAATCACAGGTAAACTGAATAACAATTTTGTACATCTAACAAACAAAACGAAATAATGTACTTTCAGAAGGAAGTACTGAGGAAATTCTTAATTCTATTACGAACCCAATACCGGCTGTCGTCCTTGGTTGCAATGGAAACAACTTCGCAGTGCGGGGCCTGCAGCTAAATATGCTTGTTTTCCATGCTTTAATACAGATGTAGGAGCGAAGCGGATTTCTTACATTGGTTCACGGCAGCATTACTTCATAGCGTACTCCTCCGTTGTCTAATTTTATTTACAAATATAATCTTTCATTGCGTAGTCCATAAGTTAAGGTTTCTAAATTGTAACTTCAAAGTGGTCGTGCGGTTTCTAATTTATCGTTGCAATTTCTGACGTATTGTTGCGCTAAATAAATTTTTAAATTAGCTAATATGATAACGAATATGCAAAATGTGGATTAAGTACTAACCGTTACTCAGGAAGTGTTTCACAAAAATAAGGCGACCCGGAGGTCACTCGCCATTCTTTTTGAATGCATCTTCACGCTGCCTTTAACTATCGACGAGTGCGCTCGCTGCGTTCTTGCATGGTGGGAGGATCATAAGTGGGGTTCTCGAACCTCTCACGCGCGCGCCAGTGGCTGTGGAATTGCACCGAACTCCGAAACAAATAGACTAATAATCCTAGATATAGTAATACTATAAAAATTTGATTGTTACTCGAATCTTTATTTTAGTTAATAAAGGTATTTCAATATTCATTGTATGTTTAATGAATAGATTCTTTTACTGCTAAAATAAAATTGTTACACTACCCCTTTCCTAAAGAAAAAAAATTTTTTTTTTTTTTTTTAAGAAAAACTTCAAATATAACAAATACAAAAAAAATTTTTTATAACAATACTAGCCTTTCCTACCTTCCTAACTAACTATGCAATTTTATAAATTTATTCAAATGGGGGGGACAAATATTTACAAATGAGTGTGTTGGTAACTACGTGTACCTGACGTCCATCGGGAGACAAAATCGGGGAGTCACAATCGGTAATAATCAAAATTGGAAGGGGGTCAAATTAGAAAGTCAAACACTCCACGGGACAAAAGAATTCAAATTTACAATATTTCCTGACTTGAGATTCATACTTCTAACAAGGCTAATATTTCTTACCTATAACCAAACACTTACGATTTACTTCTAATTTCAAAAAAAACTTCACTTCCAGGAGCTCATTTAGCTCTATCTACAAAAAAAAGGAATGCTTCCTCATCAAGACAGCATAACTATTCAAAACATCATCACTACAAGGTGATAATCAAAAGTAAGACCCTACTAATAGGTCTATATTTAAACACCATCATCACAAAGTGATAATCAAAATAAAAGTGAACTAACCATAAGGTTACTTATCAAATTCAAATACAAAATATCATCGCTTCATCGCAAAGAGATGATCAAAACAAAGGTAACCTAACCATAAGGTTACTTATCTAATCCAAATACAAAATATTATCACTTTATTACAAAGAGATAATCAAAACAAAGGTAACCTAACCATAAGGTTACTTATCAAATGCAAATACAAAATATTATCACTTTATTACAAAGAGATAATCAAAACAAAGGTAACCTAACCATAAGGTTACTTATCAAATGCAAATACAAAATATTATCACTTTATTACAAAGAGATAATCAAAACAAAGGTAACCTAACCATAAGGTTACTTATCAAATGCAAATACAAAATATTATCACTTTATTACAAAGAGATAATCAAAACAAAGGTAACCTAACCATAAGGTTACTCATCAAATTCAAACACAAAATCGAACCAGTCAGGGCTGTAATATCCTACACCCTACTGCATATCCTATCACTAATTTCTAACAAACAACTGATCTCATTAGTGATGGACCAAATGGTGAGACTCACCAAGCCAACTTTGACCTTATCAAATCAAAGAACTTCGAACGGTCAAACGAAACAAGGGAAAGAATAATCTAATATTCTCTCTACCTCGATATGTAGAAATCAGGACCAACAATCAAATAGCCCACCTACTTCTACATTGTAAGGATATCTGTCAACGACATCCTCCAAACACATCTCTGAGCAACGCGCGAGCAAAATGTCCAGCGTGCACACCAAGGCACACCTCAAACCTACAAAATTTACAAAATCTCAAACCACTTACTTCACTTCTCAAATAAAAGACTCAATATTAGTGGACCGACACTAAATCAAAATCAGAACAAAACAAAACGAACCACTACATCATTACTTAACATCAAAGAGATGACCGGACTGGAATTAATCGTCAGGATCATCATTTTCCTTTGGACACGACGCTTCAACTGGTTTCAAGTCCTTTACGTGCCATTTCCTGCTCTCGTTCCATCTTCGTTCTCTAACTCATATACTAAATTGGAGTGTTTTTCCGAACTTTACTCATAACGAACTTAGGGGCTAACTTAGCGGAAAATTTATCACTAGCACTCGAGAGGACCTTATTAGTTCTCCAAACACGCTCTCCGACTCGGAATGAAATGTCTCTTCTCCTAAGATTGTAGCGTTTACACGAACGTTGATAAGCTACATGCAAATTTTCACGGACATTTCCAAAATATTAAACAAAGGTTGACGATCCAAAACATAAGAAGGTCTACTACTGAGACGACATCAACATCCTCACCAGGTATAAAATTATCATTATAAGCTTTTCCACTTAAAGGTACCTGACGACCAAAAACTAAAAATTTGGCGAATAGTTGGTGGACTCATGTTTTGCTGAGTTGATCGCGTATTGGATCTTTGATATCTCCATATCCCACGTATCATGTTCTTCTACGTATGAACGGATTGCTGTACCAACTGTCTTATTGATTCTTTCCACAAAATTGCATTGGGGAGCATAAACGGCATTATACCAAATCTTTTGAATTTCGTACCTTGCACACAAAGCTTTAAAAATACGTCCAATTAATTGTGGACCATTATCACAAATGACAAACTGTGGTACTCCGTAGACAAGAAATACTTTTTTCTTCTAAGAACTTCTCAATCAAATGTGCCGTGGCACTTCGCAAAGGTTGCAAAATCGAATATTTCGAAAACCAATCACCAACAACTAAAAGCGATTTTCCTGCTTCTGAATCATCAATAAAAAAACTAATCACGACGATAGCTAACAAAAAAAATCAGTGTTCAGGTACACTCTCATCCTACTACCAATCGAACTGTCGAAACAAATACAATGCTTCACAACGCCAAAATATGCTAGAGTGACAAACCCTCTACGAGTCTCACCTAGACTAACAATACCAAAATTTACATCAACTCAAAAAAAATATGATGCAAAAAAAATTCTAGAGCTCCTAACTCACCTCGAGTCTCGTTTAGACTTATGTAATGCCGAGCGACCAACTCTTCCTGAGTCTCGTCTGGACTGACATACTGCTGAGCGACCAACCACGACGACAAGTTCCGCCTAGACTAAATTGCGTTGCAATGCCGATCTAAACAAAAATCTGCTAACAAAATCAAAAACGTGCTTCTGCACAAGAGCAATTCTCAAATGACACGACGACAGCTCACTCCAATGTACCTTCACGATAGAATCTCTAGCCTTATAATCAAATTTGGACAAAAATGTTCTTTATTGACTCAAACAAATCAAACAACAGGCTTATCAGCTTCTTTAGCTGACAATCTTCCAAAAATTTTCTCAAAACTGGTTTCTCACTCACTACTCCTCTGATTCTTAGTTCATACTCCAATTCTTTTTTAAGTAGACAAACAATTTGGAATTTTTCCGACATGATTACTACAGCCTAATGGAATCAAACCGATAAATCTAACTGATCCGAACCTTACAAAGGTTATCAAAACAAATTCGTACTACTAAAGGTAAAAATCAAAAGATGTTTTTGGTAAAATTATTTTTGCCAAAACAATATCAAAAAAAATATAAGGGGTCAAAATAGAATGAAAGCGAAAAGTAAATTTGACCAAATTAATTAATTGACTGTATGGGGATTAACGTTACGACCAATCCTTTATCAAAAGCAAACAAACAAATCTAAATGTCAAATAAACTTTAAGCAAACAAATTTCGGAGCAAAATAATTTTTGGACAAATGGACTTCAAAGCAAAATAAATTTTGAGCTAACAAATTTCAAAGCAAATTAAATTTTTAACAAATAAATTTCGAGGTAAATCAAATTATGAACAAACAAATTTCGAGGCCCCAAACGTTGAACAAACAAATTTCGACGCCTCACACGTTGGACAAACAAATTTCGACGCCTCACACGTTGGACAAACAAATTTCGACGCCTCACACGTTGAACAAACAAATTTCGACGCCTCACACGTTGGGCGCTAGTGAAACGAATTTTTTGCTTGGGCTGACACTACTACTACTAGTGGCTTCAACTCGCCACACGCATGGGCGCTAGTGCTACCTTTTTAACTGGCCAGCCCCACCTATGGGTGCCAGTACTACTTCATTAACACCATACTTCAAGTTAGGTGTCTGCAAAACTAAATCTTCCGACGTAACTAGGGGTCTATTCCTTGGGTAGAGCTATGAGCGATGGGGGGTAAGTCGAAATCTGTGGGGGGTCACACTCAAACTAAAACAAACAGGCGCCACCAAGTCCAGATTGATTTATATTAATGGCATAGCAAATTTCTAAGGGCAGACGTGGAGACCCAAAGAAAAAAAGATCGCCTTCGCTGACACAAAAGCTTGTCTTAACAGAATAAGACGCTGTTCCTGTAAGAAAGAATAATAATTAAGTCACCTACAAAATGGGAACACTATTTGCGTCCCTCAAGTATACCTAAAAATGCATAAAGAATATTTTCTACATAATGGAGTTATAAAAATTTAATTCTTATTGTTTTTGTTTATCAGGTCTGATCAAACTAGATCAGAATAAAAAACTTTAAATGTGGATTATAAATTTACTAGAAAGAATTTTCTTTGTTTCAGTAAATAAAATTCAATGTGATAAAATAAAATGAATACTTGATATACTTGAAAATTGTTGTAAGGTTTATCAACTGATCCTTACTCAAATATATTACAGTTCAGTGTAACTAACAATATTAAGGTTTTTTATAACCCAACCAGATCTGTGTAGGTCACTTACAAATGAATATACGAAATTTTCTCATTAATTTAACAAAATTAAAATTAGTCTGAAGTCAAAAGAATCACCAAGATATTCTCTAATTTTATCAAAGGTGGCAGTACTGTAATGCTAAACATCTGTTAGCCATTGTGCAATTGTTGACGGCATTGTTCAAACAAACAGGTGACTTAATAGCAGCTGTTAATTTACGTTGTAGCCACGTGTAGTCACATATTTACGGAACTAAGTGAAATCAAATTTGATACTGGGAAAACCAGCCTAATCACAGGTAAACTGAATAACAATTTTGTACATCTAACAAACAAAACGAAATAATGTACTTTCAGAAGGAAGTACTGAGGAAATTCTTAATTCTATTACGAACCCAATACCGGCTGTCGTCCTTGGTTGCAATGGAAACAACTTCGCAGTGCGGGGCCTGCAGCTAAACATGCTTGTTTTCCATGCTTTAATACAGATGTAGGAGCGAAGCGGATTTCTTACATTGGTTCACGGCAGCATTACTTCATAGCGTACTCCTCCGTTGTCTAATTTTATTTACAAATATAATCTTTCATTGCGTAGTCCATAAGTTAAGGTTTCTAAATTGTAACTTCAAAGTGGTCGTGCGGTTTCTAATTTATCGTTGCAATTTCTGACGTATTGTTGCGCTAAATAAATTTTAAATTAGCTAATATGATAACGAATATGCAAAATGTGGATTAAGTACTAACCGTTACTCAGGAAGTGTTTCACAAAAATAAGGCGACCCGGAGGTCACTCGCCATTCTTTTTGAATGCATCTTCACGCTGCCTTTAACTATCGACGAGTGCGCTCGCTGCGTTCTTGCATGGTGGGAGGATCATAAGTGGGGTTCTCGAACCTCTCACGCGCGCGCCAGTGGCTGTGGAATTGCACCGAACTCCGAAACAAATAGACTAATAATCCTAGATATAGTAATACTATAAAAATTTGATTGTTACTCGAATCTTTATTTTAGTTAATAAAGGTATTTCAATATTCATTGTATGTTTAATGAATAGATTCTTTTACTGCTAAAATAAAATTGTTACAACACCACCTGCTTTTTGTAAAGGAATTCCAGGTTGCGTTTATTAATCAAGTAACATTTATGTATGGATCACGAGGGGTGAATGACCTTTGTGTCTAAAAAAAATTACCAGAACGGATCTTAGAATTTCCCATGTTAAATCCCATAAGAAAACCGGTTTTTTGGACCCGTACGAAAATATCATATCTATTCGTGCGCACCATATGGTAGTTTTAAATTAACAACTTACATAGATTTTCCAAAGTCACATTAATCCTGATCATAAAAAGAAACAAAGTCTCTCGGGGAACATTTTTGAAGACGATTTATACGCCGCCCTGTATACTGAAATTTCACGACCCCACTTGCTTGAACATTTTATTAAGTATTTTACCAGATGTCTATTCTCATACCAGACAACTTAATCAAAGCTTTGCTAGCTAAAAAAATAATTATTATTAACTACATGAAGCCACATTAACATTTACCAACAATATAAAAAGAAGCAATAATATAATATAAGTTCTATTTGATTTTAAGGTGCTCTGCTACCATCACCAAGCGAATCTAAACTGCCATGAGTGTAGAGTTATCCTACTCATGGTTAAAACCACTCACCAAATGTCCGCTTTGTTATTAAAATCGTAGTGAAGGAAAACCGACATATAAATCAAAAGCGCATGGCATCTAAACCTACGACTGCGCTACTCAAAATAATATGTAAGCACGAGTTTTTCGTTTAGATCTGAACAACACACATAAAAAGAGGTGGAATGCTTAACACCACATGCTTATGTAAATGTTCCTTAAATATAAATGAATTGTACGCGTATGTAGATACCAAGAAAAGGAATATGTAGTTTAATCATAGTACGATAAATAGACTTGCTTCACTGTTACAAATTTTTAGCGCCCAATGTTGTTTTACCCAACACTCGAGTCTCATACTCTACAGACTGAGAGTCATAGTTGTCATCTTTCCTCGTTCTTTGGTTTTTCTCTGTACTAATTAAGTTGACTTTTCATTCATATCTTAATATCTTTACGGCATTGAGAGACGTCGCTCCAAAGTAAACAATTACCTAAAATAACATAACAATGCCGCTTCAAATGCAGATGGGTTTAAACTAGGGCTGGCGACAAAACCGGTGTTTGGTGAAACCGATAAAGAGGTTTCGACAAACCGCGGTTTTGATCAGAAGCAAAAAACTGGCTTTGGTATACCGGTTTTGGCAAACCGATTTGGGTAAAACAGGTTATGATTAAACCTGTTTCGGTAAAACCGGTTTTGGTAAAACAGGTTTTGGTAAAACCGGGTTGGCAAAAAGCTGTTTTGATAAAACCTATTTTGGTAAAACCTGTTTCGGTGAAAAGGTTTAAAATTCGGAACCGGTTTTACCAAAACCCTTTATGGTAAAACTGGTAAATCGGTTGTCAATTTTTCCTGTTTTTGCTAGCCTCGGTGCCTTTCCCATAAAAACAAACTAACTTGAATCGAAACGGTTTTTGTTTTTGACAAAGCCGTTTTTCTTTACAAGTGCAACAAAACATTAATGCCAATTTTTTGTATATTTGTAAACCCGATTTCGATAAAAACCGATTTCGGTAAAACCTGTTTTAGTAAAACTCGTTTTGAAAATCGTTTTGGTAAACCGGTAAATAGGTTTTCAATTTTTCTGATTTTTGCCAGCCTTAATTTAAACCATGCTTTAAAAACTTTGACTGCTACTTAAAAATGAAACAAGTTCTTGCTCTGACTAAATACCAAACAATTATGTAACGTACGTTAATTATTTGACCTACTCCTGAGAAACTAAATAAACCAAAACCTTTTATTGAAAAGCCTCTGGGTTTTTGTGGTGTATAGTATGTTGAACTTGGACTATGACTTTGCAAATAGTGTCCATGGTCCTGTTAATAAGAAAAAGCAGACAAAGGAAAAAATTATACTAAATATTTCAGTTGTCATCACCAATTTCATACTTCATAACTGTATAAAAAAGGAGAAACTTACAAAACGAAGCCAAGAATGAAAAACAGTTTGTAATGACGTTAATCAGATTGACAGCTTTGCGTCCACCATTCAACAAAGCTCAACTTCATAAACTGAAATCGCAAAGTTGTGCTTATTATACTGTTTTTTGTTCTTGACTAGTAGGATTTAAAAATCGCCGTGAAATGATAACGAAATTCTCTAAAGGTCTTTGTGTGAATTTCAAAGATCTTCAAGGAAGTAAAAGCGCCTTTTAAAACTTACAACCAACTCAAACTTAATTAACTGTAACTAATCTCATAACCATAATTTTTAATCTTCGAACCAAATAGATAAAAAAACCGCAAAAAGATTTGCTTTCACTTCTTTATACCAAGCCCTTCAAACCCTTAATCCCTCTTGTTTCCTTTTGATTAATGTTGATGAAGCTCGCGACAATTAGAGACACAATACAGTCCTTCTCGCCTTAGAATCTGTCCATTTCCTTGAAGTTTATGAAATGTTAACAGAATTCCTTGCACAAATACAACAGTAGAGTAGTCAGTCTATCGGTGATTTATACATTTCCGGAGCGTTTTTGCTGTCTGCCACTGATGACAATGGTGTATTGTTCCAGATCCCCCGATAGTGTCCTTACGCCTTGGAAGCACCCTTAATGCTGATGACATCAAGGAAGGAGACGACGTTTACTTTGAGTGTCACGTCAAAGCTAACCCAAGTTGGAGACGACTAACCTGGATGCACGAAGTAAGTTTTTGTGTTCATTTAGAAATTTTAGCTTTATTGTCTGACGTTTTATTTTATATCAGAGGGTGAAAACAGAAGTTGGTAATTTGACACATGCAAAAGCTTTCTAAGCAGTGATTGTGCTCACATCTTTATATAAAGCTTTCAAAAGCTTACTTGTATATAAACAGGAGTTATTTTAGTAAGTGTAGAACTAAAAACTCGTTGATGTTTAGACATTGTTTGAGAAATACGTCTCTAGAATAAATTTTTTACAGTAATTTTGATGCTCTTATAGGCAACAAAATACTGAAACATTTGACGGAAACACGTGCTATAATATAACACCATAATTGGATTGAAATTTACGAAAAAATATCGAGCTTTAAAAATAAAAAACTATTACTTTGTAACTAAATTTCTAATCAATTTTCGATCACGCCCCAGACCATGGGCGTTAGTGTAAGTTATCAAAAAATCGTGGTTGATTTTCTATACCTATCGAGAATTCTTGTAAATTGTAATAAGCCCATGGCAAGGTTGGATGACAAGCGGCTTTTAGAAAAAGAAAACTCTTATGACTTTTAGCTAGCTGAGCTTTAAACCCACGGTCGCATGAGATTGGGTCAGTGGTTTATTAAAAAAAACGAGATAATGGACGCCACCTACATTTTTATAAAGCAACTGACTAAATAAACTTGCTTAAAGGGAAAATTTGGAAACCTAGATTATCGCCAACTACAACAAATACAAGATTGACTGTCACAAATATGTTACCTACTTTTCTTACTGCTCTAACGAAGTTCTAGGATGGCTCTGAAACATAATTAGTACTATCAAACATATAATTTATTTAACAATTCTGTGAATATACGAAGTCCTTAATTTTATTTCAAATACTTATCACTGAATTGTTATATTAATTTCTTTATCAGTCATAAAATCTTCGGGGAAATTAAATTTTCATAAAAAAATGTACTGAAGAAAAAAGGGTTTCTATATTCTCATATTAAACAATTATGTACATAATAATGCAACTCAACAAAGATAAATTCTTATGAATATAATTATTAAGTTACTCAAAAGATTTTTATGTCTACCGAATTTTAATTGAAGTCTGTATTTTATTTAACAATATTCATTTATACTCAGTAGTTCGGAGTAGCGCTACTAGAACTGTACAAGAGATTCAAATATTTTTTATACATGCAATAATGTATTTGTTAATTAATCTCAAATCAAAATTTCATTTGTTAGAATGAAGGCACGCAAACAACATGTTGAAATAAGGTTTCGGTAAACAAGATGTTGCATTCCAAATTCCTCAAAAGGTAAATAGTGCTTCTACTCTACCTTATCGGCGGCAGAGCCTCGATAGATTATGAAAGGTTCCTGTTTAACGTTCAAGCCCAGGATAAAAAGAGTGTTAAATGGCTTTGAGAGAAAAAGGTTCCTCTAACGAGATCTTCCAGCCAGCTAAGCTTCTTCAACTTAGGGCAGAGCTATGAGCTAGGGTCGTGGGATGGTATGCGATAAAAAAGAAATTTTATTGGACGCCACCGTATCTTAATGAATGTTATAATAAGAATCTATTGGAAAATCAGATACGGAAACCTTCGAAAGAAAAAAACTTAAGACGAGCAACAAATATAAAAAGTACTTACTTTTGACTCTGCAATCTAGAATGGGAACGACGATCTCGTACTATCTGAAAATTTAACCACATCTAAACATTTTTAAACTAAGGCTACGTTAGAGCCTAGTCACTTTATCACAAAAAAATAGATTATAAATAGATCAACTAGTCAAAACTATACTTCAAAAAAAAATTTTAAATTCAACACCAATAATATACTTTTCTTCAATACAAAAATTTCATAAGTGTGGTTGTTAGCTTCTATAAAAAATTATTGATGACTTCAATGGAAGAAAGCTTTAAGACAACCTGTTATTCTTTCTATTGGTTTATAAAAAAATATATATACATCGTTTGTACAAAGTATACGTACTGAAACTTTCGATATGATTACTTTTATTGTAGCATAGTATTAGTCTCTGGTTATTTATATGAATTTCATAATTACAAATTTATTTATAGTGTTTTCACTATTATACTACAATTTATATGTGATATCGGAATAGGATCCTTTTCGGGTTTATAATCAATAAATTAAATGTTCTGACATTTGGTTGATTACAGAATTACATTTTTATTTGGTTTAACTGATGGAATCAAATGTCAAAAATACTTATTGTTTAAATTGAATTATACTTCAGCTGTACGCCAAAAGAAATTCTAATTTATGATGTGACAAACAACTATCAACGTGTCACGTGTTTAGTTACGAATACATTTTTGAGTAACTATATAAATTCAAGAAATTATCATATAGAACTTTTTTTGTGTTTTTAAGAGCATTTATGAAATATTTAACTGTTAAATCTGAATAAAATATTACGTGTCTAATTTAAATAACCATAAAAATTTACAAAAATTTCGTGTACCTATTTAAATGAATATATAGAATTTACAACAATCATTTGTACATTTTAAGTAATGATTCTATGGAATGAAAATTTTTCTAAAATAAAAGATGACTCACCGCAAACAATCGAATAGGCGTCCAAGCTCATCAACCATCTTGTGTACTTACAAAAACAGATGCGCACGGTTGGCACATGGACGGGCTTGACTTTTATACAAGACAACATCTGCTGAAACCTTCACCATCTTGCATAGCAACATTTAAAACTCCGTACTTGCCATACAATTAACAACTAAAAGTGCATCTGTGTTCCATAATAATTATATACGAAAGTTCCATCGTTCCACAATTTGATAAATTACGTGCTTACATAAAATTTGCGTTACAATATTTTACTAGGCTTACCTTACTTGATACTTGCTTAATACTTGTTTTACTTAATACTTTACTTCATACTTTACTTAATACTTGCTTCATAATTTACTTAATACTTGCGCGTAGAAATGTGTTCTTGACTATACTTAGGTCGATGCTACAACTAAAAAATGAAGCCATGGTATTCGTTGACATCACTTCACTTCTTTCTGGGACGGCATGTTTTATCAAAAACCTGCAGGCTACGCTAACACTTGCTATATTGATTACATCCGGATCGAAAAATGGTGGACCTTGTCCACGAGGCAATTTTTATTATCCAAGCATGCGCCGGGAAAAGGAATATTGTATCAAGATACATACAAATAGAAGAGTTCTTAAAGTTTATTTTGATTATTCAAATGTAAATGGGGCTCTATGTATGAATTCGTAATATATTGTGTCTCTTGAAATTTAGTATTTATTGAATAGATATGTGGAACAAATGCGTATATTTAAGAAGCGGAAAATCGTATTCGTTACAAAGATAAGAAATAACATTTGGTTAAACAAATGCTGCAACATATGTTACTATCATTGAAGTAACTTAATATCTTTTTATACATAGTTTGACAAAAAATGACTTCTAAATTAAATAAAATCATTCTATCTATTTTAAATATTGAACTCTTAAAAAGTTAAGCTTCTTTCTATTAATAAATAGACTGCTAAATTATCTGTACGGGAAGGTATTTGCATATCAAAGCATAAAGTAATTTACAAATGAACAATTAAGTATTACGTCAATTCATATATGTGCATATGAAATAAAATACGGCACATGCAGCAAAAATTTTAGGAAATCAAATGGGCTTACCCACCGGCGTCAACGACCTATCAACCTGTCAGCACTTAATGCGACGTCACCATTCTGTCACGTGTCGGTACTATCCAACAAATCTGCTTACAATTTTTGTACAAAATGAATTTCCATGTTGATAAATTATTTACACATAAACTAAGTAGAATAATCTTAATATTCCATTAGAACCTTTGTAGATTACTGAAGTTGCATTGTAGATTACGGAAGTTGCACTGCAATATACTTTATTAAAAATCGTAATTAATTACCTATAAAACAAACCGTTGTAAAGATTAATTACTTCATAACTTTGTTGTCTTAGACAACTAAATTAACGGTGTCACCTGTTTCGGCGCTTACGCCAGGAAAACTTAATTTCCTGTAACATCTCGTCTGTTTTATATTTAACAGACAAGTGACCCTTCGGCTCGACGAGAAGACAAAAAGTGAGCATCTGACACAAGTCGACAAACAACATGAGGATCTTAGATATTCTACATACGAGTAAGGAACACGCGCAAGACTTGTAATAGTGTTATCAGCTATATTAATAAAATGCTTTAATTTTATTGGTTTACTAAATATACAAGAGTATTGGAATTCATATTGGGTAAAGCGTTAAATAAATAAATGCTAAATTAACGGGTTTGTAGCAGTAATGTTGACAAATAATTCAGTTCGGAATTTTTACATGTTACAACTTTTACAAAACCACAAGTTTAAAAAATTCAGTTTTACTTTTTGACATATTTTTTAGTACTACGCGTTTGAAGTACATTTCACATTCCTCTACTCGTACTGTGTATTACCTGAAAGTAAATAATGTTTATGTACAAGGGTACTTGATCATTGGATCACATCACACTATTACCCTTAGCCTGCGAATATTAAGAGTGCCCCACAGTAGGATAGAATACCTGGTGGGGTTCAGCGAATCCTTTCAAAATTGAGATAAGTCACGAACTTGGCCAGGGTGGAAGAGGATGTTTTGAAAGTAACGGACCCGCTGACTTTGCTTCCGAACAACTTGACTTTTACGTCACGCGTAAACATGAGACTATCAAAGATCAAAAATTACACACAAAATAAACCTAAATCATAAGATGCATAAACCTTTAGGTTATGACAAGCTTTAAGAACAATCAGTGCTTTAGTTAAATCTAAAATATAAAAAATACATACATAAACAAATTGAGCTATCTGTGCCCCATAAAATATGTAAAGTGATAGTTCATATTGGAACCATTCAAACAAATTTACTGTCTTGTGAGGAATTCTTGTGGGTGTATAGTTGATATTTAAAAAAAACATTAACTGAATTTAAAGTAATTTAGATGGTACTTCAATATTCTTCTCAAATTCTGAAGTACAACATTTAAACGCCCAATAAAGTATATAAAAAGTTTTCTTTTAACTATTTATAACGAAAAATAGAAACAATATTCACCAATTTTGTCTACTAATAACGAGTTGGAAATTTCCAAATCTTGTTACGAAATGTTCACATAGAATAGATAAAGAAAAGTATTTACCATAAGTAATCCAGTACCAACTTCAAATACATGAAGTATTTGAGTTTTTTCATCTGGACAATGCACTGCCTGACTTCGAGCAACGTACAACAATAACTGTTGACCTAATCAGCAAATGTTACATTGCAAAAATCATCCTTCTATTATGAACAAACTGGTTCCATGTAACTTATAAATGCTGTTTCCACTACAAATTTAATAGAACTTCAACCTTTGTATTTCAAAATTCCAATTACGTAAATTAATTGCTTGCGTCACAACAAAACCAAACCACGTGCAAATATCCGCATAAAACTAAAAGCGGCCAACCATTCCTCTACCAGCAATAATCAGGAATCTAACAACCTCCTCCAAGTATTAGGGATGTCGTGCTTGACCGACTCCAAAAACGTACAAGAATACGCAAGCAGAACGTCTTGAAGCCATTTTCAATTGAACGCCGCACAACTATATAAGAATGAATGGACGACCCTCTCCGCCTGCCTAAAACTGAACATCGGAATCTGATCTGCGCTCGCATTATCTGTTGCATGACGACAATCGCATTAACTTATTCACCAACAATCACACACTACCTGAAGTTAGGTACACTAACATTTCTTGAATACCATCTAATCTAATTACTAAAGGCGATTTTTGACGTAGCAAACGCAAATATTTAAAGGTTAATTGATTTAATTGATAATAATTTATTTTCTCAAACAAATATTTGGGCATTTATAATTGGTTTATAAACGAAAAGGGAATATAGCATTGGAAAACTCGAAGTTGTCTTAAAACGCTTCTCTCCTGGTATATATAAACTTTTTGTTGTATTATTAATTTGCAATATCCAGATAGTCTTGAAATAATGTAGATTATTCTAATCTAAATCAGTATCTACTTACTAATCAACATTTGTTTTGCAATTTACAGAAATAAACTGCTCTGTATAACATTTTCATTTTTCCTTTTTTATTCGCAGATTTAATCGATTCCTGTATTTTCTATATTCTACCTTGTCAGCCTCCAGCCGTGAATTTTTCCATTTTTTGAACATATTATCTCTCTTTTTTGTAGATAGTGACAAATCATTTGTCATCCAAGGTTTCCTATAATTTACAGAATCCGGCTTTCTATCATGAAATATACGTGCTTGTGTCTTATTATATATTTCATTAATTTTTTTTGTTATATTATTGTTCCAGTTATTTAAACTACAGTTTTGATGCTTCCAATTTTTTGAAATTCGTATTAAGTAAATGAATCTTTATTGCTCTTTCATCCAAGGTCGTTTGCGATCGTGGCATATTTATTTTCCTTTTTGTTCTAATACTACTTTTACAGCTACGATGTAGTGATCCGATATTTCAGACGGCATATAATTCTGCCAAATATATGCTGGCCATGGACGAAAGACATCAGTAGTGAGTGTCTTCTCCTAATACGAGCCCGCATACTATTCCTGAACTAGTTCTTGACCCATCAGTATAAATAATGGTTGATTCCGGGTATTTAACGATTATATCATAGAAACGTTTTCTGATTCGTTTTTGTGGGCAAAAGCGCAATCAAAATGCATTTTTGGTGGTGTATAGGTCCAGGGCGCAGACATTCTAGCAGTAGCATTGATAGACACGGTGGTGTCGTTTGTGCTTCTTCCAGTAAGCTATTCATTCTAATACTAGTGGATGTTGTAATTTTTTGTTTTTTGCGAAATATGCTTGCATTTCTGAGTTCGGTCTGTAGTATATAGTATGGGTGATTTGGTTGTGCTAGAATGTTGATGTAGTAAGTTAGGGATGCTATTTTTCGCTTAATCTCCAATGAAGGAATGTTAGATTCACATAGCAGGGGTCCACGAGGGGTGGTGCGGAAGGCGCCAGTAGCTAGTCTAATACTTCCCTATTAATTACTTCTAACTTCTTTAACGTACTCTAGCCGATTTCGACCCGTAATCTATCTTCGCTAGTGCCATTAACTTATGCATTTCCAGCAATGTGTTTTGGTTTGATCCCCATACTGTGTGAGAAAGACAGCGGATTGTGTCAAGCGCCTTTATACATCGGATAACTAGGTGTTTAATGTGCGCTTTCCAATTAAATTTTTCATCAAATATTATGCCCAAAATTCGGGCTTCTTCAACGCAAGGTATTATATTATTATAAACTTTAAGGCTTGGGTCTGCATGATAGTGTCACAATCTACAGAAGTGTAGAACTTTACTTTTCTCAGCGGAAAAACGAACGCCACGATGTGTCGTACGTAGTGTGAGTGCATATATTGCTCCTTGTATCTCCTTTTGAATATCACTCATATCTACACCCGAAGAGAATATTATCATGTCGTCTGCATATATTGATTTGCCAATATTTTCCAAAATCGTTTCTAGAAGGTTACTGATTGCAATGCTAAATAGAGTGATACTCAGGGTAGACCCTTGAGTATTACCGTTTTCAAGTTGGCGTTAACTCAGATAGGGTTGACCCTATTCTCTCTTTAAATGCACGGTGTGTAAGGATGTTATTTATAATTATCGGTAGTCGTCCTTTTATGCCCCAATGATGCAACTGCCGCATGATCCCATACTTCCAAGTTCTTTCGTATGCCTTCTCTAAGTCAAATGATATCAATACTAGGTGCTGCCGTAAGGCAAAGGTGTTTTGAATGTTATCCTTCAGAAGTGCTAGCTGATCAATAGTAAATCTTCCTTTTCGTAAACCTACCTAAGCGTTAGATATAAAACCATTATATTCAAGAAACTATAGGTGCCGTATACTGATCATCTTTTCAAAGATTTTGGAGAGACCACTAGTAAAAGCAACAGGCCTGTAGTTTATCGCATTTCTTGGATCTTTGCCTGCTTTAGGAATTGGTATTATTGTAGAGATCCTGTAACGTATTTTTTTTTTAGTTACATTTAGTTCAATGAAATAAAAATAAAACAGCTGTATTTTAAAGTATTTAATTTGTGAATTATCATCCAATAAAAATTAATATATAATATTCGTAATAACGCATAGATTCTTGAATATATATACTCTAAAGTTCGTTGCCAAGCGCTGTCAAGTTGCCAGTCGGCACTTTATTCTCAACGTTCGAAAGTGCAAGCCGCTTTTGCAGACGAGGTAAAGTCGAAATGGCCCTGTCGAAACACATGGCTTCTAACAAAGCTAGGAAAAAGTAGAGCGTAAAGAATATGGAACCCCTTTGGACATCATTTTAGACAGTTGGTATATATTAATACAATAGATTATACTAATATTTTTCATCTTAGTGCAATATCTTAAGGACATCTTCAATAACATTTTCGATAATAAACTAAAACAAATTTTTATGGCAGTAATTTAAAGCAAGGATTTATGGTTTCGTTCTATTCAATTTAATACGCAGTAAAGTAAACGCTGATTCTACATGGGACCTCGATATTTCAAACTTACCGATGACTAATATCACACACAGATATTACGATGGAAATGTCCGACAGCTGACGCCAAGGTCTGGCACCTGTGGTACATTTTTGATGAACGTGAGTGTTTTTAACTTTTGATAGCTTTGAAATTATAGTAAATTATTATGAATTATCCAACATTAATTGTTTGAGTAACGTAAATATAAAGTAGTTTTTTTAAAAAGCCAGTAACATTAATGAATAAGTATCTTGTTCGCCAGTTTGTTTGCACATGTACGCAAACAGTGTATTTTTTAAAATTCTGAATGACAACCTATGTCAAACAAAAAATATGTAGATTTCGTTTTCCAATCTAGACGCCATATACTGTCTTGATTAAGTTTACATTATGTTTAAAGACTTTCAGGTCATATAAAGGCACTTTCATTGGTATATGAAATTCGCGTGTTTATTGTAGATTACAATTAAATTAGAATATTTGCATTTTACAATGTCTGCTCTTTGATAATTAATTTTTGTTGTAATGATCAAGGAAGTACTTCTCTGATTAAAAGAAATTTATGTGTTATGAACAATTAATAAATGATATGTTTATCTAATCAAATTTTATAGATATGATCTACTCATAGATGTTAATTTTGAATGTAAAACTTCATTAGAATTATTATGAAAAAATTATGAGAAAGATACAAATTTAAATATTGCAGTCACATGTATATAATCAAAAATTTATCCTAATAGAATCCCTTTTGTTTTTGAAAGACGTTTTATTATTTAACATTTAAAAAAAAAGTGCAAGTCCTCCCGGAATAGAAAGTGTGTGTAATGAAAATAAATTCCCTCAGTATATTTTAGATGCCTAAATTCTATTATTCTATTTTTGGCAAATGTTTTTGAGGACACAAATGGTGTCCATGTTGTGCTTCTGTTTGTTCACAGGTAAAGCTGAGACATCTGTATGACATCTGGTGGTTGAGGTTTTGGTAAGTGTGCCCGAAAGATACAAGCACAGTTAAATTTTGTTGGTTATTGTATTAAAAAAATACGGTGGCGCTCATTAAATATATTTTTGGTCTTTTATTCACCCATGACCCAAGCTCATGATCTACCCAGAGCTAACCACTCGACTAGCCGTTTACATCTTAAGAGTTTTTCTTTGTCTCAAGCCATTCTCCATCCGACATTACCTTGAGCTTAAAAGAAAAAGAAGAAATTCTCGACCTTGTTATCAGATCAAGATTTAGAAAATTGGGAGGTATAGTTTATAGCTGATAGTCATAAGTCAAAGAAATATATAATATAAAACATAAAAACAATTATATATAACAATCCTCCAGTCATTAGGAAGTGGCCAAGCCTCCAAATCTGATTAAATAGTTGCACGAGCATTATTTTATTGTCATCATTGAGTTGGCGTAACATTTTAAAGGTAATTTGGTCTGGCTCCAAGGCACTGTCGTTGGCGTGGTTCAAAACGTTTTCCATCTCTAGTACCGAAAAATCTACATTGTAGATAGATATTGACGCCTTATTAAAGTCTAATGGTACCTCAAATTTATCCTTTTGGGCCAAGAATTGTGCATCGAAAGTGACAGTACTGCTTGTTAGTTCGTTATTGCTTTGCTAACGCATTGCTTATTGCTTCTTCACTTAAAATGCTTTGCCCGTCCACTTTCAGCACTGGGGATACGTATACAAAGCTCTTCCCGCAAACACTTCTGATTTTTTCCAAACGTCTGCGGTTACCGTTGCAGTTGACATGGTTGCTACATACTCTCTCCACGATCGTCTTTCTCCTTCTAGGATGTAGCGACGCGCAACTGCTCGCTTTTGTTAAAAAAATATTAAATTTGAGTTGGTTGGGTTTTTTTAAAGATCTTAAAAGCTCTTCTTTTTTCAATCACTGTGCGATTGATGTCTACATTCCACCAAGGGACACGCTTCATTTTTCTTATTTGATGTGTGTAAATCGGTATTGCTTGATGGACGGCCTTAATGAGTGTGTCCGTTATTGTTTTAGTAGACCCTTCTGTGTCATCAGTCGGTTTCTTGATCGTCAGTAATGTTGAGAACATGCTCCAATATGCAAGATGGTAGTTCCACTTAAGCATATTGCTACACCATTGTCTACTCGGTATTTGAATCTTTATAGGTACGCGATCTAAGTAACAGTCATCATATACGGACTAGTAAAAAAGGTTGTTACGTTAATCGAGGCAGCCACGTTGGGCGCCAAATTTATGCTACGTTGGCTCGTAGCCGTGCGTAACACAAAGAAAATCAAAGAAATGACCAGGCTCAATCGGAGATTAGGGGGGGTTGTAGAAAGCAGACCAACATATAATGTACGCGGCTGTAAGGAATTAGTAACAATACCTGCAATAAAAAAAATTAGTCCTGCAAACCTGAAATAAAGAAAAAGCATAGCATGCTGATCGAACATAGATTGTTCAGTACTTTGTAGAAGGTAAAAAAAAACTGTTTGGATAATCTATATAATATAACAACGGTAAAAGCAATAAAGAAAATTTTTAGTACAAAGTGAGGTAATATTGGGGAGTAGCAGAAACGTTTCCTCACACACCAATTAAACATAATCAAACAAAATTATAACAAAAGATAAATAGGTAGACACAATTGATATGAGTAGTCCAGTATTGTCGATTTTTTTTTTTTTTTTTTTTTTAAATAGCATGCACTTCTATTGTAAAAGGTATCAAAACGACAAAGAATATTGCAAAACAAACGGATAGATATTTAAAGTAATAACAAGTATGAAATAGTACACAACCAGGAGCACCGGAAGAGTTTCTATAGAATTGGACGAATTCGGCTACTGATAGCCTTGCAGTTGGAGTTGGTGGAGTGTGGGGTGTCCATGGTTCCATCCCATTATCAACTTGAAACTTGACACTACTATCAACTGCAGATTGTTCTTTTACTTTCTGTAACTGATCGAAAGCCTCCTGATAGCTTGGTAAGCCGGATGCACTGGTGTAGCTTGGCAAAGATTCACAGTCTATTCGCGGGGGTGGAATTCGTGGTACAACAGACAGGAACACATGCAACACACGCAACTAAGAACAATTAAAGTTAGTATAATTCCGATCCAAACATACGTCCAGAATTTTTCGTATTGCGGATCTGCTTCAGCAGAAAAAACTTCGTCAACTTCTGAAGCTAATTTCAGTTGGTAAAGGCATTGTTTGAATACGGTGAAATATTTAAAAACACGACAAACGCAACCACATAACCAAGTAGTGCACCAAAAGTAACTAACAAATGTACCATTTTTATTTAAGGCACTTCTCTCTTAAAAGCAAAAGCACAAAAAAATTATTTATAGAATAGATCACGCGAAAGTGACGTAAAGAAAAAAAAATGATGTAAAGAATAGATCACGGAATACGCAACTAATTTAATTACATGTTGTTTGCATTCTATCGCTCGGATTTTACAAATTTACAGTTCAATTATACAAAAATTAGGTTGGGTCAAGTCAAAAGTTCATTTTACCAGTTATTAGCGTCCTTCACCTACATTTAATTATGTTGAAACAATTTAAAACTATTTCCTTAATTGTGAAGAACATGCCGAATAAGTAAATACACAGCTTTATTCCAAAAGAAACTCAACTAAAAAAACACAATTAGTAAAGCACGCGTAAGCACTAAGTCCGTCCGTCAATGTTCCGTAAACCCGCACGTGCGGTTGATCAAACACGTTCGCCTATAAAGCATCTTTCCTTCAATGCAATAAGAACTACACTTTCTACAGTTAATATACAATTTTTTTTTCACAAGAAAAACAACAAAAATTGTGCCGTGCTTGTTCATGAACAATTCGAAAATTGATACCGCATTAATTCTCACTATTGTCAAAGCAAAAGGAAAACAGTATTTTCAACGTAATTAATATATAGGAACCAAGAACAAACTACAACTGTTCATCTGTTTATATCAACTCGTTGCTATTACAACCTCTTATCGTATATTATCTAGACTTGTATATCCACATAAGCAACAAAATTTATACAAACGGCAAGACAAAAACGATGCAATCCACTCAATATAATACGACGCATTCGCCAACGAGTTAATAAATATAAAATATCGAAACAGTAATTGCAGAAATGTATTTACGAATTGGGAAAAAAAGCGTAAAATGTTAAGCTATAAAAATGCACGTTACAAATTCCCCTAGCAAAATAAAGACGTCGGGGTGAAGGAAAAAAAACGACAGACAAGGAACCAAACAAAAAAAATTATCCGGTTCGAGGGACCAACACCAGTATAAGAAAAAGAACATTTTTTTTTCAAAAGAAGACAAAGTCATCTATCGTAAACAACAACGACAGAACAGGTAAAGAAAGCATCAAGTAGACACCCAATGAGGATTAAAGGTCTTAGCTACTTTCAAAAACGTCAAAAGACGGATGTCTCCAAAAGGGACATTTCTGTTCTCCACCTCAAAGAAAAGTTTTGGCTTCCCGCGGAGAAACCAAGAGGAAAGAACAAAAACGAAGAAGAAAACCCGTAGCAAACCAACTAGACGACACAACGGTCAACCTCAAGTGTGCAGCAAAGAAAGAACCAAGGACAATAAAAGGGCAAAGGCAAGCTAGTACACAATCTAGAATACTTCCAACTGAGGTAACACAGATTCGTATGAAACGATTACTCAAGCAAAATATGGCTAACAGACCTACAAAAGCGACCAAGTCGAAATACCTAAAGGAAAAGAAAATAGATCTGAAGTCTACCTCAAGGAATGGATGTAGCAAGCGACTATAATAGTCAAATAGTGAACAAATGGTGGAACTAGCCAGAAGAAAAAATCACGGGATGGGCTAGCTACAAAAATATGAATAGGAATACGAAATGGGCGCCAGTGTTTTCGGACACAAGCTTATCAGAGAAAACACAAGACCAATAAGCCAAAAAAGTCCTTAGGGATAGCGACACGTAGGGGTCAAAATAGAATCGGCCGTAGGGAGCCCTTTAGGATCCGGAGATTCAGGATCAATGTCTGGAGGGTCTAAAGTTTTATCGGGTTTGAGGTCCTTAGTATGCCAAGTACCCAGATCGTTACCAGAATCATCCGCTAAGATATAGGTCCGCGGAGAAAGTTTAGTTCTAATAGTAAAGGGACCCACATATTTGGGAGCAAGTTTAGCATTGAAGTAGCGAGTAGCATCCGAAAGAACATAATTGCGTTTCCACACGCAATCGCCAGGAGATAAAGTTAAGGGACGACGACGAAGATCGTAGTGTTTAGCATTTTTCTTGTATGCTAAGGAAAGGCGAAGTGACTCAAAATTGACTAAGTCAGTAGGAGGAATAGGACGTTCGGGATCCATAAGAACATCATCAGAATCAAGAGGTTTTCCAAAATGAGCGCCGTAGAGAACATGTTCACTACCATATAGAGCAAAATACGGGGAGTAACCAATAACCTCATGTTTAAGCGTTCGAATAGCACAACCAATTTTTGCTAAATTAACGTCCCACCGACGTTGATTATCATAAACGTAAGAAGAAATCATAGTTTTCAGGACTCTATTAATACGTTCGGCCGGATTCGCCTGAGGATGATAGCGAGCATTAAACAGAATTTTTGTTCGATAAGAATCACAGAGTTTAGTGAAAATATTACTACGAAATTGTACACCATTGTCCGCAATTAGATACTGAGGATTACCATACACCAGGAAAATATTTTCCTCAATGGTTCGAGCAACAGCAGCGGCCGTAGACGCACGTAGAAGAAAGAAACGAGCATATTTTGTAAAACAATCGGCAACAACTAAAATGAAAGAATTACCTTTATAGGATCTAGGAAGAGGTCCGACAATATCAGTACATAGGACTTGCCAAGGACGAGTGGCAGTAGCACGAGGAGACATAAAGCCAGGAGGTTTCTTTTGTTCGACTTTGTGTGCAGAGCAAATTTTACAACGACGGACGTATCGAGCAACAGCGGCTCTAAGTTTAGGCCAATAGTAACGCATGGAAATTTTAGAGACACCAGGGTGACCTGAAGTAGGTAGATCATGATTTTCGTATAGAACCCTATTCCGTTGTTCGCTGGGAACTACTAACTTCCAATCGTCTTGAGGAGGTTGGAGCAAAGACTGTTTAGATTTTACATGTTTATATAGTAATTCGTTTTCCACATGCCAGTTACTGTATAGTTTAGGATTGGAATTAACACGAGTCCGTAGCTTAAGATACCAAGGATCCAAAATTGGCAGAGTAATAGAAGTTTTAGGAAAGTCATCAATTAAGTCAATTTTAGGTACTGAGCGAGATACGGCATCAGGGACGATGTTTTCTTTACCTTTACGATGTACGATGGTGAAGTTATATTGTTGAAGTCGTACAGACCAACGAGCTAAACGACCGTTGGGGCTTTGTAGATTATTCAGCCAGATAAGCGAGTGGTGATCCGTGATCACAGTAATGTGAGAACCCTCGATATAGGGACGAAATTTCTCAATTGCCCATATAACGCCAAGACATTCTTTTTCGGTGGCGCTATAGTTGCGTTCCGCCTTTTTAAGAGAACGGCTAATGTAGCTAATGACTTTTTCGTCATCACCCTGTTGTTGAGTCAGCACAGCACCCAGAGCAAAATCAGAGGCATCAGTCTGTATAGTAAAGGGCAAAGAAAAATCAGGACAACTCATCACTGGAGCCGTTACCAAGTGTTCTTTCAGCAGCTTAAACGCCTGCTGACATTTTGAAGACCAATCAAATTTAGAATTTTTCTTAGTCAAAGCAGTAATTGGAGCAGTAAGAGCAGAAAAATTTGGGATAAAGCGACGATACCACGAGCACATACTAACTATGCGTCGTACTTCAGTTACAGTAGTAGGAGGAGGAAGATTAAGAATGGCCGAAACTTTTTCTGGGTCGACATGGAGTCCATGACGTTTTAGTACGTATCTTAGATAACGGAGTTCCGGTCGGCATATAATGCATTTATCTCTGCGAAGAGTAAGACCTGCAGAATTTAAACGAAAAAGCACTTTCTGTAGTACCACCAAATGTTGTTCGAAAGTAGGGGTAGCGATGACCACATCATCTAAGTATGCGAAACAGAAAGGTTCGAGATCAGCACCAAGCACACGATCTATAAGTCGCTGAAATGTCGCTGGAGAATTATGAAGACCAAATGGCATTCTAGTAAACTGGTATAAACCTCTACCAGGCACCGTAAATGCAGTAATCGCTTTAGAATTAGAAGAAAGATGTATTTGCCAATAAGCAGAGCGAATGTCCAAACTAGTTAAGAATTTTGCGTCTCTAAGAAGGTCTAGAATCGTAGAAATATAAGGAAGGGGATAGGCATCTTTTTCTGTAACATCATTGACCTTTCTAAAATCGATGCAGAAACGATATGTGCCATCTTTCTTAGGCACCATAACAATAGAGCTAGACTAAGCGCTATTAGATGGTTCTACAACACCACTTTCTAGCATCTCATCCAGAGCTTGATTGACATGTCGAAGTACCGTAGGGGACATGGGATAATATCGTTACTTGATAGGACTAGATGTAGTACGGATCTGATGTTCAATGAGATTAGTACAGCCCAAAGGTAAAGTATCATCTTTAGGAAACATCTGTTGGACTATACGAGACAATTCGGATTGTTGCATGATCGACAGATCGGAAAGAGCATTGATCTGACTGATCGAGACAGTAGAAGAAGAACCGAAAGTCCATTGACCCGTTCGAAAATCTGGGACAACACCCATAGATTTCCAGAAGTCAATGCCTAAGATCAGAGACTGAGAAATAGAAGGAAGGACTAGGACGTCAAGAAGAATAGTTTTATTTTCGACCGACGTGGGTAAAGCAAGTGACCCGAGAATGTCACAAGCTTGACCATTGGCTACCGTACAGCTGTGGATCTCCGTTTGTGACAAACCTTTTGCTACTTTTTGATCCGTCAGTATCGTATGACAATTTCTCGTCTGCTATGTTTAAATTTTCACTGTAATCTGCATCATATTTTTTTTGCTTCACGCTAGTTATTGCGGAACGCCTGATCAATATCCTTCAATTTCAGGAGATTTTATGAATTGACTATTCCCGCTGTTACTAAATTAAACGTAAACATGATTTTTACATTTTCTGTATTCGGGTTTTGTTGAAATAGTTTAGAAATGCGTCATATATGGAGTCACACAAATTAAAATGAGATAGAACCAAAATATCACAAAGGATTCTGACTTTAGTTAGAACTTTTCTTTGCATAAAAAATAATAAATAATAAAAATAAATAAATAATAAATAGTAACATTGCCAAATAATGTCATAGGTTTTTAGCCTTAATTATTTAAACAGGACTTGTAAATAATTTATGCATTTGCAATTTTGGAGGGACACTAATTGGTTTTCTCTATTTTCATACAAGACAAGTTTTGTTGCAAATCCTTACATAAAGAAACATTTTAAGAAAAATTCTATAGGCTGGTCTGTCAGAAATGGGAAAGCTCTAATTGTTCCAAATTGTAAATATGATTTTACCTAAGTCATTTCCTTTTAGTAAAATATCTGAAACCAAAAACATTAAAATTTTAAATATAATTTCTGTTTTACGGAAAGAATGCTATGGACTGAAATGGTAGTAGTTTTATTTCTATTTCGGTTAGTGAGAGTATTGACGTCTCAGGATTTAAGGGAAGTTGTTTAATACAATTGTTTTTATTTATAAATTCTGTAACGAACTCGGCAACAGAATGAATCACACACCTTTAATAACGAGTCGTAAATAATCACTCGATAGAACAACTCTGCTGTGGCGCAGAATTTAACGAGGCGAAGCCATACAAATTTTTTAACACCAGTGGTCCATTTTCATGTAAACAGAACCAACGACCTCAGATCAACATCTCTAAAAAGAAAGGCGTATTCGAATCCTTAAATTTTGCGTATCAACGAACCCATTATGAACTTCTCGAAGGATGGAATGGAAGTGACAATATTTCCTTAACGGTTCAGAAGAACAATTTGGCCTGGAAAAACCAATCTACACGAAATTTATGCCAACAAAGACAGATGCTTAACAAAACTAGGACGAACCACGAGTCGTGTTTATAAAATAAAATTGGAAAACCTTGATATATTTGAGAATAATAACGTATTTACTTATAATTCCTAATGATAAAGTGCTATTTCAAACGATTACCTCGGGATTGTAATGACTTCACAACAAGTTTTCAAACTCCTAAAGTAAATTTGTTATTGCAGCGAAGATTGGAATTTTACGTTGCAATAGAATTAATAGAAAATAACGGATTGTTAATTGTTTTCCATGTGAAACTCGAATTTTATTATGAATATTAAACTTATCTAAGATTGGTAATAAGTAATTTTTGGGAATCTTTTCATGTTTTCTTTTCTTTTTAAAAAAACTCTTACACCTTTTCACAGGTTAAAAAATATTTGGGAATACTTTTTGCTACGTGCACGTTAATATTTATATTAAAATTCTTATAAGGTGTGTATTCGTGTGTATTCGTATTCGTATCCATTTTTGCACAAATACGCACCTCATTAGAATTTTAATATAAAAAATATTTGTTTTATTTATTACGCTTTAGAATATGGTAAAGTTTTATGTAATGTATTGCATTTGTCCTTCCTGTTTAATGTTTAAATAAGTAAATTATGTATCTTAGACGAACCTTAGGATCATGCAGTACCTTATTTCATCTTCTCTGACAAATAGAAAATAAGGCCTTTTTAAAGTTTTGTGTTACCCCAAAGCATGTTGAATGCAAAGAACAATATTTGAACAAAGCTGTGCTAACCGGCGTACGAAGACGCACGCAAAGTTAACCTGCAACTTTGTTTCAATTTCTTGTTCTGATGCTGGAGAGAAATTATTAAAATTTTTTTTTTTCTGTAGCTGATAATAAAGACATTTTTGATTTTGTTCTAGACGGCTATTAAATTCTCGTAATATGTCTCATTAGTATAAATGTAGTTACGTTGTTTCTAGCAACGAGGCATATTTTACTCCTTGTCTATTTGATGTGCGTGTTTCTGTTTTCTTCTGTGCTATAGGCTTATGTGAGAAGTAGTATAAATATTGCATTTTTATTTTTCCCTGAAAAGATAAAGTGGAAGGAATATTTTTGCTTGTTTAGTGCAAGCATTTTAAAGTAAAGTTTGATTATTTTAATATCCGATGGTAGTAGAGCGTGTTGCAGAAACATGCAAAAAAATGAACGATATAAATAAATAGGAACTCTCAATATCAGCTTATTGCTGAGTAGTTAATGTTAATTTCTTTAAATAATAAAAAAGCCCGCAATCACACATACTCCACAACCGTATAACAACATATTTTAGACGTTTTCAGATTGCTTCTAAAACTATTTTAATTGCATTACAATAGCCGTCTGACAATGTTTTTAAAAGAACTGGAATAATCGTATGCGTTTCCTATATAGTTAAAGGGTAAGTTATTTTTAATGTTATGTGTATCATACAGATCTAAAACAGTATTATTATTACGAATCCGGATTCTGCAGTCTCGAAAACTTATACTGTTAATCAACACTTCCTCTGACGCAGATAACCAGCTTTCCACTTATTCACTACAACATAGCATCCAACACAAATCCAACTTTCCCAAAAGTATAATCGCTCTGCCCTCATGTGCACGATCTTATCAGTGGCTTTCAGCAGACATGTTTTATCAGTAAAGTCGAAAGACGGATTACCTTTAATTATTTGAGACATCGAATGATTCCAATTCCAATTGTGCCGTAGAATGAGAAGCCACACGACGAAGAAGGGCATCAAGGAAACGGAAAAGCATTCTTGATCGAAGTTAGTCTTATATGTTTGAGAATAAATGTATTGCAAGCTCCGAGATTACATCCAATTAGAGGTGACACTTTTTCTCTTTTTACTATGTAACCTACGAAATTTACTAAATTTAAAACGATTAGTGATGCACACTGTGCGCATGATGTTTTATATATAGCAAACGACATGCCTGTTAAATAAAAGTCAGTTAAACGGTTTTGAGTTATTCCTTGCTTAGACTTTTACTAACGCTTTAAATTTTCAGTTGTTGATTTGTTAATGTTATGGATTCTCTTACTTTGTGTGTCCTTGTTCCGACTTGTTCAGTAAACCTGTGCTCAGATAGTTATTCTCCCACACAGTTCTGATAGATATGATAAACATGTTCTTACCTAATATATATATATATATATATATATATATATATATATGTTGCAGTGGACTTCGCTTTATCAATCGAGTCCCACGCTTGAGCACCATAAAATTTGCAGTGGTTTTTTAGGATTATGCCGCTACGAATTGGGCTGCATAAATAATTTCCTGAAAAATAAATACTCCAATATCTCTGGAAAGCTCCCCTAAATCAATATACCACGGCTAGCCCTGCTTCCAGCTTCTTCAAAGGTACTTACCAATCCTATGCTTACTCTCTCTCACTTAGACTACCAAATACAATTACTACTCAAATAATTCAACGAAACATACAACCTTTTATTCATACAAATCAAAAAATTTTACGTCACCATTTCAATATTTACAAAATTGGATATAAACGTCTTCATAAATTTTTACAATATCAATCATTAAATCCTTTTAAATTTAATAAATTTAATGTATTTCAACATTTCTTTATATACAGTTCAAGTAGATGGGCCTACCTTGAAACCCTAAATTGAAATTTACTCTGGTCTATGGTGAGCTCAGTATAAACCCTGTTACTCTGAATACATAAATAAATTGCACTTTGTTTTCAACAACTCTAAAGACCCGTTTACTCTTTACATCAAAATTATACGTCATGTATTTATACCTTCGAATAATTAACTCAAATTATCTTTTTCATATAACCTTCAAATTAGATTTTATGTTCATAAAATATACACCAAATATGTCAAATCACTCTAGCACAAAATACCAGCACAAAATGTTCAAGCAATAACAAAAGGAAACACATTTCGTTACCTGCTGGAAGCTCTTGCACCATGACCTCTGAAGATGTCGTCCCCCAAACCCTCGTCGTTGCATTCCATCTAACTTCCCTCTGCTACATGTACATCAAACTCATTTCCACACGTTATCCAATTCTATGACGACGCCTTCAATACATCTAGCCATATAATTTTCCAAATATGTTGATCGTCTTCTGAATCTCTCATACAACCAGCACCCTCGATCCGAAAAAATATCTAGTCTCGCTTACCTTAGTAACATCCTTTGTTCGTTATTCGTATTTACTTACAGTACGGTTTATCACCTAGCACCTACTTGTGCTTTCAAACACTTTTAATTTAAATTAAACGGACTGCACTATCACCGATTTACAAAATTTTAACTTAGATGTTATACCATATAGGTCTGAAGCAAACATTAGAAATAAGAGAGCCCTACTACGTCTCTTATTGTATTTATAAGCGTTGAAACCTAATTCCTGTACCCTGTTTCATAGAAATTCACCATTACTTTCACCGATTCTGAAAATCCAAAATACAACGATTTTTTAAAACTCAGATATTTCTCATTCCCCTTAGCTTTAGTCCGAAAATACTGATTATCTTGCACAACGGTCGCAATGCTCCTAGAAAAGTCTCTCACTCCACTCGCAATCAGCCAATCCAGACCATTTCTCCCATTGTAGGCCTATCATACAACTAACTCATATTTGCTGTCTTCGTGAACATCCCACTATAGCAACTTAAAATCGTTAGTGTTGTTAGCCTCTACAAATTATCGCGTGCTTTAAATGGGTGTTTTATCGCGTGTTATAAATGGCTGTTATATCGCGTGTTTTAAATGGCTGTTTTATCCAACGTCTGTTATTTGTCATCCTCGTTTATCCTATGCTATTTATATTCCTTCCCTGCTTTGTTTTCAAACCAACTGCTATTTCTCAGCCTTCGCTTCGACCGTTAACTCAAATTTCTATAGAATTATGTTTCAACGTACATTATGACTTCTTGAATTGTTTATTTGCCTGTCAGTCTATTCTATGAACCGATTGCCAGTTTGAAATTGTACTTTCCCATGTTGTTTAACCTGTAGATTTCCTATGATTTGTTTTTAACGAACACTTTGTTAGTTAAATGAATATCTGCGTTTACATTATCGATTTTATATACAAAAGCTCTCCCTTATTATTTGATCTGCTCGATTTACAATCTTCTAATATTAAAGCTAATTATCCTCGCATTCTCTTTCAGTTTTATGCCTTGCCAAGCTTCCACACTATGCAACTTTAAAATTACGATTTATTAATACAACTGTATGTTATTATCCGTTTGTTTTAAGGTCCAAACTAATTAATGTAAAGCGTAAATAATCTATTCCTGTTTTATATATACACGGTCCTTACAAAAATTTTCTCTTGACTTATCTATCCCTCTTTACATATAACTTACACGATAATATATATATATATATATATATATATATATATTTATATATATATATTGCTGTGTTATCCCCATATATTAGGCCCCACGATTGGGCATGTCATAAAATGCTGTGATACTCCAGCCCCTTTGATCAATCAAACACCTATGATGTGAAATGTTAAGTTATGGATTCAATTTAATAAAGCACTTCTACAATACACAATATAATGATTAAATATTTACAACTTTTAATATCTTCCCCTTTTCAAAATATTTACATATACCAGAATTATGAAATTAAAGTCATCAAAACTAGCCTTTTTGCCTATTTTTAGAGACCTTTTAAAACGTTTCAAGATGCCTAAAACCTTTTTCATAAATTGATTAATGAAACTACTGTGTTTTTTTTAATTTTACAAATAAAAATATTGAATTAAAGCAGTTTTAAGTAATAAATTTTATCAATATCGCTAACCTGGAATGGTTCTGTAGTCCCTCTGCATCCCCCAAGAGTGTTCGTGCCCAGTTTGAATATTTAGAGTCAAATTTGGAGGTCGACATCAAAACCAAAATACTATCCAAATCGCTATTAAGATCCCATTTAAATTTCAGTGTTAGAGACAGTATTAAGATGGCAGTCATAAGTTAATCCAATTTAAGATTCAATTTGAATATCCGTAAATAAAAGATTTTCCATGTCCGTAATTAACCAGAGTAATTAACAGGAGGTAATTAACAGGAGTAATCAACAGGATCCGTCTATAATAGATCGGCTCACACTTGCACAATTCGTACACTTTTCAAAATGATGTTAATTTACTTTCGTCTCACTGGTTTCGTAAATAATTTAGCACTTCAAAGTATCATCGTAGCCCAGTTCAAAATGTATACTCAACTCGTCGCTGAATTTTTATCGTATTTAAAGCCGTACCTCTGTTGTTTTCCATTCGTTCATTCACGTGTTGGGACGACACCTTTTGCCTTTATCTTTATGTATTCCCGGAATTTCACCAATTGTTTAGTTCAAATATTCGGATGAATGCTTGACTTGTCACGTATTCATTCACATACCATGGTAATAAATTGAGAAATCCCAAGACTTTCCGTTCAGTAAATCACGTATTCAGTGTTTATTACCGAAATAATTAGGTGCTTGTTTATTTCCTAGTTAATAATGAATTTTTGAACAAATGTAATTCTTCATGTTACGTACGATTTTCAAATAATGCATAATTTAGACTGCGTATACGATAATATATTTAACGCACTTGTTAAATATTAATGAAGCCAATTCATATAAGTTTCCCGTTGATATGATTTTGATGCATTTTGTTGCGTTTTCAAATCTTATCTTAACTTGTACTTACTTTTGAATATTTCTATATTCTTATGCAATTAATCTCATGTATTTTTTATATTCAGTGTGCTCTTAACTAACAATATGTATAGTGACCTATTTACTCTTATAATATCTTTAATTATGTGCTTTTGTTAACTGGAAGTTGCTTTTATTTATTCTACGACCCCTGTAACTTAACCTACCCCTAAACTACCCTATAATTACAGCAATATATATATATATATATATATATATATATTAATTTCTGTGTTTTTTCTGTAGCTCGGCTCGCTAATTCGAGCCGCTCTCTTTGGACGTCATAATTTCTATGGTTTTCCTGGATCAGAAGCTTTAAAAATCGTGCCCCACTATTTCTCCTTCTGAAATAGAAATGAACTTCAGCAATTTGTACCTAAATAAAACTTCGTTACAAATTTCTTGAATTTCGATAGGTTCTAGTTTAGTATTTACAAAAATTGCTTCTCCGAGTTGATCTACCACGGCTAGCTCTGCTCCCTACCTTCTACGATATCCTCACCACGGCTACTCATTCTCTCAACACATTTCTAATAAAAGAAAATAATAAAAAAATAAAATATTTCCAAAAAACATACACCTTTTTATTCATATAACTCAAATAATTATCTGCATAATTTCAATATTTACAAATCATTTCACGGTAAAACATTTCACACTTGGGTTCGTTATTGAAACATTAATCTAAAATTCTTGTGAGTTTTTGTGTTACTCTATATGACAAAATTTCATTCGAAGCAGATGTGCCTCTTTTAAAACCCTAAATTTACATTCTACATTTTTATGTTGAGCTCATTATAAACCTTTAATTTTGTATACCTTTATCAGCATTAACTATTAGTAAATCTTCATGTTCTATCAATTAGTAGCACTGTCCTCATAAAATTAATAGCTGATTTATAAAACATAATTTTAGATACTAAAAAAGAAGATAGAACCTAAAACGAACTTACATAACTAATATTGCAACAAACTTTTAACATCAAAATTCTAAAATATCATCAAAATTCTTATACGACTATTACCAATGCAAACATTTTTTGAAACTTGACAATGTCAGATATGATTGAAAAAATGCTAAACGTAGTTGAAAGTTAGGTTTATGTATGGTTCTGTATACGATTTAGATTTGTAAATTTCCCAATTATAGTCATCGGTCTCGGTGGCGTAATTGGTAAAGGCATAGTCCGCGCAAGATTGAGATGCTGGTTCAAATCCTGTCCAAGACCTTATATTTTCCTTCTTTTAATTACTAGCTAAATTTGAAATGATCATTTGGGATTTGCATAAAAGTCTAAGTTATTATTTCATATTATTAATTTTATATATATATATATATATATATATATATATGTATGTAAATTTCTTGGGATGTAGGTCATAATAGTAAAAATGCTTTTTAAAATTTGTAATAAACATTACGCGTTTCGGTGTATTAAACCATGATCACATGTTTAAGTCTACAATAAATATAAAAATATTAAAACTTAAATAATTTATAATAAGTTAATCTAAAAAATTTTTTAAAAGAAAATTTAACTGGTGTACAACTCACCTCCTAACATTGAAGAAATCAGTTTACAATTAATATAAAGCATAGAACACAATTTACTATGTACTTCTTTGATTAAGGAATGTTAAATTTTTGTTACAAACTAAACATATTAAACAGGCTTGCCAATTCAAAGATAATATGGAAAACATACATGTTTTATCTAGGCAGATAGTACAAGAACATTGATAGAATATTATTATTATAAACTGTTAATTTTTGTAACTAATTTCTAATATACAAGATTGGTTATCAGATTTATGATTTTATAATATTGTGGTAAATATGCGTGAATTGTTCGTGATCTGTTTTATTGTTGATGCTGTTTGCATGGCGCTGTATTTGGATCATTTCTAAAATGTTTCGTTTTTTATCATTAGTTTCAGTACCCAAAATATTTACGTCGTCAAAGTCAAATGTATGTAACTTGTCAAACGCATGATTTGCCAGGGCTGTGCATCTCTTGTGTGATTGAGTATTGGTGTTCATATATTCTACGATGAATGTATTGTTTAGTATTTCCGATATATGAACTATCGCAGTCTTTACAATTAACTTTGTATATGCAGTGTGTTTTTTCTTTATTAGGGGTGTTACTTTTTAATTTTATGAGTAGATGTTTATTTGTATTATTAGGTTTATGTACAACTTGGATATTATATTTCTTTAAACATTGTTGAATTTTTTTTGAAACATTGGCATGGTATTCAATACTCACATATTGTTCTGGTGTTTTGTTTTTAGCGTGTTTTTTATTTGTAGTGTTATATAGTCTGCTGATTCTATCTTTAATTATAAGTGTGTAGAATTTACCTGGATATCCATTTTTATCTAATGTATTTTTGATTTTGTTTAGAATAGCTGGACGGTAGTATGGGTTGGTAAATGTTAATGCTCTGTCAATCAAATTTTTAGTTACATTTTTTTTATATTGGTTAGGCACGTTCGAGCAAAAGTTAAGGTATCTTCCTGTCCAAACTTTTTTTGTGTACCATTTTGTATAAATTTTACCCGTATTGTCATAATGTATTTTAAGGTCTAGAAAATTGACGATTTTGTTTACTTCTTTTTCGCTAGTAAACTGTATGCGTGAATGGTAAGCATTAAATTTAGTTAGTAGTTTATCAGTTTTTTGTGTTGGGATACATAATATGCAATCGTCTACAAAACGCTTAAAAAGTGGGGTTTAAATAAAAGAGTAGGAATTACCGTTGTTTCAAGTTCTTCCATAACTAAGTTTGCGATAATGTAAGAAATAAACATCTATTCATAAAATTAAAAAGTAACACCCCTAATAAAGAAAAAACACACTGCATATACAAAGTTAATTGTAAGGACTGCGATAGTTTATATATCGGAAATACTAAACAATACATTCATCGTAGAATATATGAACACCAATACTCAATCACACAAGAGATGCACAGCCCTGGCAAATCATGCGTTTGACAAGTTACATACATTTGACTTTGATGACGTAAATATTTTGGGTACTGAAACTAATGATAAAAAACGAAACATTTTAGAAATGATCCAAATACAGCGCCATGCAAACAGCATCAACAATAAAACAGATCACGAACAATTCACGCATATTTAGCACAATATTATAAAATTATAAATCTGATGACCAATCTTGTATATTAGAAATTAGTTACAAAAATTAACAGTTTATAATAATAATATTCTATCAATGTTCTTGTACTATCTGCCTAGATAAAACATGTATGTTTTCCACATTATCTTTGTATTGGCAAGCCTGTTTAATATGTTTAGTTTCTAACAAAAATTTAACATTCATTAATCAAAGAAGTGCATAGTAAATTGTGTTCTTTGCTTTATATTAATTGTAAACTGATTTCTTCAATGTTAGGAAGTGAGTTGTACACCAGTTAAATTTTCTTTTAAAAAATTTTTTAGATTAACTTATTATAAATTATTTAAGTTTTAATATTTTTATATTTATTGTAGACTTAAACATGTGATCATGGTTTAATACACCGAAACGCGTAATGTTTATTACAAATTTTAAAAAGCATTTTTACTATTATGACCTACATCCCAAGAAATTCACATACAAAATATATATATATATATATATATATATATAAAATTAATTATATGAAATAATAACTTAGACTTTTATGCAAATCCCAAATGATCATTTCAAATGTAGCTAGTAATTGAAAGAAGGAAAATATAAGGTCTTGGACAGGATTTGAACCAGCATCTCAATCTTGCCCGGACTATGCCTTTACCAATTACGCCACCGAGACCGATGACTATAATTGGGAAATTTACAAATCTAAATCGTATACAGAACCATACATAAACCTAACTTTCAACTACGTATAGCATTTTTTCAATCATATCTGACATTGTCAAGTTTCAAAAAATGTTTGCATTGGTAATAGTCGTATAAGAATTTTGATGATATTTTAGAATTTTGATGTTAAGAGTTTGTTGCAATATTTGTTATGTAAGTTCGTTTTAGGTTCTATCTTCTTCTTTAGTATCTAAAATTATGTTTTATAAATCAGCTATTAATTTTATGAGGACAGTGCTACTAATTGAAAGAACATGAAGATTTACTAATAGTTAATGCTGATAAAGGTAACATAACAGTTGCTATATTAAAAACTAGTTATTTAGAAAAAATGTCAGATTTGTTAAAATATAATACGGTATACAAAGAAATTAGAACAGACCCAACAGTAAAACTTCAAAAACAAACATTAGACCTTATAAAGCAGTTAAAAAATAAAAAAATTGTTACCGATTTAGAAATCGTTTAACAATTATAGTAGCAAAATCCCTAAACTATATGGTCTAAAGATACATAAAGCTGATTGTCCATACCGTCCTATTGTTGCCACAAATAATGCTGCCACTGAAAAACTTTCAAAATTCATTTTTGAAATTTTTTAACAAAATTCGTCCGTAAAAACGATTTTAATATAAAAGATTCTTTTAAATTTTCTGAACAAATAAATAGTTTTCGTTTACCAAAAAGTTAGGTATTAATCAGTTTAGACGTTATTTCCCTTTTTACAAAAAATTTAGTTATCAATATCATTAGTAAAATTTGATCCAAATTGGAATTTATCAAAACAATGTTTTTACTAACAATTGAGTTTTTATTTGACAATTGTTATTTTTCCTTCGACAATAAATTTTATCTACAAATTTTTGGTTGTCCGATGGGATCAAATCTCAGTCCCATTATTACTCAAATAGTTATGGACGAACTGTTGAATCCTGTTATTCCGCAAGTTCCATTTAATCCTCCATTTATTAAGGAATTTGTTGATGATATAGTGACAGCTATTCCGAAAGATAAAGTGGATGAAACTCTTAACATTTTTGATAAATACAATACCCACATTCAATTTACAATAGAAACAGAATTGAATAACTCTACCATTCCTAGACACTTTATTAATTAGAAATGATAAAGATGAAATTATTTTAGATTGGTATCAGAAGCCTACACATTCAAAAAGATATTTAAATTATTATTCTTATCATCCATTTAAAACAAAGTTAAATTTTATTTTAGGATTAAATGATCGAATAAAAAAGACACCCCATCTTTCTTTTCATAATAAATACATCAAAAAGCTTCTTCTTTATTCTAAAAAATAATAACTATCCTCTACACCTGATAACAAAATTATTATATAACTCAAAAAAATACAATAATATAAACAATAACGATGGTAATATAGGTAACAACAATACAACTAACGAAAATAAGAGAACCTTACAGCTATATAAAACACTACCAAATATAGATGACCACCTAACTCGTAAATTAATTAAAGTATTTAAAAATTACAATTTCAAATACGGTAAAAAACATTTTAACATTAGGAAGCATTTTTTCAAAATTTAAAGATAAAACACTAGATTTATTTCAAAGAAACCTTGTATATCAAATTAATTGTATAGTTTGTTGTAACCCTTACATTGGACAAACGTCACAATCTTTAAAACAACCCATAACCCAACACAAAAGTGACATTAGAATCAAGCCAAATTCTTTTGCTTTATCAAGACCCTCAATTGATTTAGATCACAAAATTGATTTCAAAAATCCTAAAATTTTAGAACTAGAAAGAGATACACAAAAAAGACTATTTCTTGAAATGTATCATATTTTTCGCCAAAAAAATTGTATAAATAAAAAAACAGATATTAATGGTTTAAGTTCAATTTACACATACCTACTTAGTCTCCAAAAGTAACATATACCTAATGCAAAAATTGATATTGCAGTGATTAACATTACATACATACATATCCTATCACATTCACACATACATATCCATACACGTACTAACAAACAAACAGATTAACTTACATAATCACAAATATTCCTAGACACTCACATAAATATAACATATACATGCACCCACATTCATACACGCACAAACACACACACACATGCATGCGCGCACACATAGGCATTCTGTATTTAAAGTTTCAAATAATAAAAAAGTGAAACTGATAGGTTTCAAAATTTTACATTTTTATTTTTATTCTTATACAAGTTATACAATTTTCTTATAACAACAAATTGAAGCAAGAATCAGCTAAAACAATATTTCGATTTAATTTCTATGTTAATTTAATATATAACCTCCGCTTGTAAGTTACTATCAATTCATGTATATGTTAGCCTAGTTAATTGTAAAATTTTAGAAAGCCTATGAACAAGAACTTGAATTAAATTCGAAAATTTAGGCCTTAAGAGTTTACTTTCCTACAGCTGACCTCAAAACCATTAATTATATATCATCACATTTATGCAAGGTCATTATCTCTAAACTGTATATATATATATATATATATATATATATATATATATTACTCATATTTAGACCAGGGTAGAAAATTAAATAATTTTAATCACCGTGTAGAAGCTTTGGGAAGAGGTACGCTTTATTAAAACCGTGAAGCATAAAAAGGTTATTAGTTTCATTAAACATAAGAGATTTAAATCATGTACAAGACGCTTTATATCAAAAGAAACAGTATTAACAAGCTCTACGGGTAATGTAATTATTCCTAAACAAATGGAAATTACGTGCAAAATTTATATTAATTAACCCTATTTTAAGTAACCGGTAGTAAAACAAAGTGTACACATAATAATTAATATTTAACTTGTATTCGCTAAAAATGAAAGGATAGAAGTCAATTTTAATTGGAGTTAATTAAACCATTATTAATAATAAGCATAAAACTGTGAAAATCCAAGATTATAATACCAGAAAATAAAGCTCTGAGAATTAATATTATTTTGAACACCTGCGTAGTTTAAATATCACGTACGGCGAAAATTGTGTAGATAACAAATGGTTTCAAAGAATCTTGGAGAAACCGGGGCTTAATATTCACGAGAATGTGCGATACGGGGTTATTTAACCCAGATAGTCCACATGGACTAAAATATAATCGATAATAAAGAATATCAATTTGCACCAATACGAACAGGTTAGAAAAGGAAAAGAAAATGCGTCAAGCAAAGACACATATAGTAAAAGGCGTGATTTAAGCAACGTCACGAGGGTCACAATTGGTTGAAAATAGGATGCAAATATCAGAGGTAGAAACAACAATTTCTGTACAAAATTAATTAGTTTTCTCAGACATGTTTGCGTGCCGTGTGAATTTCTGAGTTTTAAATGGGGCGAGTGAAAATTCGTAAAACCGACGCGCGAGCGACGGACTGGGAACATGGCATGAGAAATTCTTTAGAATTACCCGTTTTGGGAACAGACCGACAGACAGGCTTTTGCTATATATACCGAGGTGAATATAAACAAGCTCTCTTAGACTTTTGACTATTCGATGCGTTAAAAGCTCTTACATCCGCGACTTGATTGAAGATGTTAAACAGTGCATTTTAGTTTGATAAAATAATTTAAAGTTTGCTCGTATATTTTAGTGATTCAAAATAGTTTGTTATTTACGTGCTAACATGAATGTACTTCAGTGCACTTAGATACAAGGTAATAAAATTTAGTATCACGGTACCAATTAGCAAAATTTACAACGACAAATGTATACACAAAAGTAGGCAGTTTTGGCGTATCTTGGTGAAAGAAGCATGAATTTCTTTGCTATTTTTCGGGGGTGTTAATAACTAAATGGTTCAAATACGTGTCTGGATCCACGAAACAAGGGTCAGATATACACAGATGAGTTCCGGAAAAGCCCCGAAACAACTTTAAATAAATGGTGATGGAGAAAATTTTAAAAGCGTTGAGAATTAGAAGCCGTAAATATAATCCTGTTGGAATGGTGTGATTAACTAAAGGGACGATGTACATTAAAGCTACGAGGACAGTAACCTTCAGGTAAATTATACTATTTTGTTTGACATTTTTGTGTGTGTTGAATTACTTGATAATTGATTTACTTTAAATGGACATTAGTGAAATTGTACTAACCATAAAATTTTAATTTTAAGATGAAATTTGCTTGTTTAAGTAGAAAGGAGTATTTAGTATTGATGTTCTGAATTATGATGAAAATTTAGGGTATGTCTTTGAGCTCAATTAGACGAACCTGGTTAATTAACGTAAAGGGGTGGTAGATGCTCCCTTTATACTCAGACTCCGGTCTGCTTATATTGTTATATTAATTAGTAGGCATCCAACAAGGACTTTAATTCTGGATGCACGTTAAAGTGATAATAAAATTAATCTTGAAATTCTTTTTAAAACTGAATTTTATACTGAAATTTAATTTGAAAATTTAATGTATTCTGAATATTGATGTAAATAGAGTTAACGTTGATGTTTGTGGTAGGAATGTGTTGTTTAATTTTATGAATGAGGAGGTTTATAAAATTAGGTGAGCACCTGAAGCGAAACCAGGATCACAGCAGTTTATGACGCCCAATCGGTGGGACTAGAATTTTTTTGTTGAAAGGACCCAGTAAACCGCATACACAGGAGAATATCACAGCAATATATATATATATATATATATATATATATATATATAGAGAGAGAGAGAGAGAAGAATAATCCACATTTGGAATGCAAATGAATGCTTAATATATATTAATAGTTATTAAGATGAAATGAAAACCCAACTTTGTATTTAAAGTTGAATTACCATTTCAAATCGAACTAGTAATTAAAAACCACTAAAAGAACGGCTACAGCAGGACTTGAACCTGCAACCTCTGATTTTCCGGATCAGCGCTCTAACCAATTGAGCTATCTAGCCTAATTGTTTAGATGATGTTATACTTAATACTACTGTAGCCGTTCTTTTAGTGGTTTTTAATTACTAGTTCGATTTGAAATGGTAATTCAACTTTAAATACAAAGTTGGGTTTTCATTTCATCTTAATAACTATTAATATATATTAAGCATTCATTTGCATTCCAAATGTGGATTATTCTTCTCTATTAATAATAATATAATTACATGTTTGTATTATTTCAAACGTTGCAAAAATGGGATGATCAAGTTATTAGTACATGAATTATGTATATAACTAGATTCAATTTCCTTAAATGCAAGACGTAATTGAAAATCGTTAACAAGAGCCAAGCTTCAGTAGTATTAAGTATAACATCATCTAAACAATTAGGCTAGATAGCTCAATTGGTTAGAGCGCTGATCCGGAAAATCAGAGGTTGCAGGTTCAAGTCCTGCTGTAGCCGTTCTTTTAGTGGTTTTTAATTACTAGTTCGATTTGAAATGGTAATTCAACTTTAAATACAAAGTTGGGTTTTCATTTCATCTTAATAACTATATATATATATATATATATATATATATATATATATATATATATATATATATATATATATATATATATATATTTAAAAAGGACAAGTTATTTGCAGTCCACATTAAAAATAGTATATAAAATAAGATGTATCTGTAAACAAACTCTTATGAAAATAATAAGAGCCATTGACAAATACAAATCGGGCTGGTAGTTATATAGCCATTAACAAAACATTAGCTTTATTACTTCACAGGGGAGGAAACATCCACTAACCGACCGTTTCGGCTTGTTAAGCCTCATCAGAGCAGATTAGTTTCCAACCCTATGAAGTAATCAAATATATATATATATATATATATATATATATATATATATATACAACTGATTTGATTACAATCTTGGGATACACTCGTTCTACCAGATAAAACTACAGCGTCAAATTGTAATTTTTATTCAACGTTTCGGCATTGACTTTATGCTCTCTTTATAGACTGAAAAATTTAATGAAGGTTATTACAATTAAATTCAAACAGTATAGCTGTGTACTTACATAAATTACAATGACTTAAACCTGATTTAAACTTAACAAACAACACTTATTCATGTCATACAGCTTGGTTAAACTTTTAAAAATTAATTACGGCAACACATTTAAAATGTAACACAATCAATTGGATAAAATAAGTAAATAAATAAATTAATTAACATATAACAACATGCATTTAAACCTAATCATACGGCGCAACAAGCATAACTAAACTAATCCTATTTAATAATCGATCATGTTATCACATGGTTATAATCTAAAACCTGCAGGTTCAAATCCTGTCCAAGACCTTATATTTTCCTTCTTTAAATTACTAGCTCGATTTGAAATGATCATTTGGACTTTGTATAAAAGTCTAAGTTATTATTTCATCATACTAATTGCATTACGTTAGTATTTATCAACTTACCTTGTGTAAAAAAAACTACTTAAAATATTTATATATTAATACTTTACTTATAGCCGTAATTTTGAGCGTTGCTTCCTGTCTATAACTTACATAAGTCAAAACTTGACAATTTCAGATATGATTGACAAAAATGCTAAACGTAATTGAAAGTTAGATTTATATATGGTTCTGTACACGATTTAGATTTGTAAATTTCCCAATTATAGTCATCGGTCTCGGTGGCGTAATTGGTAAACGCACAGTTCCGACAAAACTGAGCTGCAGGTTCAAATCCTGTCCAAGACCTTATATTTTCTTTCTTTCTTTTACTAGCTCGATTTGAAATAATCATTTGGACTTTGCATAAAAGTCTAAGTTATTATTTCATATTACTAATTGCAATACGTTAGTATTTATCAACTTGCCTTGTGTAAAAAAAGCTACCTAAAATATTTATATATATATATATATATATATATATATATTGTCGTAGAAATTATAGGTTAAGAAGGGTATATAGGTCTAAATAATAAATTTTTAACAACTGTATATATAGGAAATAGGAACAATTTATTTACGCGACAAATTAATCAGCTTAGATAGTGAAAACGGACGGTTATTAAGATATTTTTGTATTTTTAAATCAGAATGTTAAAATTGCATAAAGGGGGGAAGCTTTAGAGTACATGAAAACTCAAGGATACGCATAATTAGTTGTAATAGTTTAAATCAAACGCATGGGATAAGAAACGGAGCTTTTGAGTATAGAAAATCAATAATTTAAACGCATATTTCCATTTAAATAAACGAAACGTTCGTTATACAAATCCTAAGAAGTGCTAAAACTAGGAATTATAATTTTAAACGGATAGTTTACTTCAAAGAAACACCTGAATAGTTAAATGTCAAGTTCAAAGAAATGAAATATACGTTGGGACAAAATTCTATAGAGTTGTTTGTAACGGTCAATGCGGCAAGCTGTTAAAATAACAAGTGCTTTGAAAACTAAGTAAAATGAAATATCTATAATTTAAAACAGACAGAGAACACGTATAATAAAACGTTGGTTAATATACTCGTCTAAAATACGCAGTAAATTTGGAAGCCAACCACAATATCGATTTTCTGTAGCTTGAGAGGGGTTCAAAAAGAGACGATAAATATGGGTGAAACGAAAAAAGGTAGCTAAGGGTTGGACGTGTACACCGGGGGAAAGCAATATAATTGGTCGAGGGCTAGAAGTTTTGAGAAGCTTTCGTCAGTTAGAGGTGTTGAGCGAATTTCTATGTAACAGCACGGTAAACTTGGAATTTTTAGACGTTGAAGTTCGTTACGAACAAAATTTTAAGAATTGGTTTGGAAAATAAGCTTTTCGATGAAAAGAGGGTCCGTGAAGGGGTATTCAAAAGCGTATAAATACACTGGGAGAGATATTATAGCTCTCTTAGATCTTATATCAATTACGTGCTTTTACGTTTACGGATTGTCGCTTATTAGTTAAAGTATTAGACAACATCCTACTTAAACATGTGTAAAAACTGTTAGTAACGTACCGGTAACGTATTAAAAGTGTGATTTGCACAAGTAGGTGCTGGCTTACAAAAGGTGCTGTTACTACACGCTACAATCTGGTGATAGGATGGTACTTGGGTAAGCAAATCAAGAAGTTTTAAATTAGTATGCGTGAAGTGTAGTGGTTATGAAAGGTTAAGCTTGGTAGAGACCATTATCCGGGTAGAAATACTAAAGGTGGTAGCAGAGATTTGGATAGCTAGTGGATATGACTCCCTATAGTAGGGGATAAAGAATACTACTATAGTAAGCCTGCTTATCGTAAAAGCCGATTAAAAGGCGCAGCAAGGGGCAGCAGCCTTGCTGGCTAAAAGATATTGAAGGAGGGTCGGTTGGTCTCGGGCGATCCTCAATAATTTACGTAGCAGAAGGGATATAGTAGCTAGAATAGCTCAAGCTAGAAAAATGTTTTTAAAAAAGAAAAACTTACTAATAGCTAATAGTATTAGTTTAGATAACAGAAAAAGTTTCTTAAAGTCGTACGTATGGAGCGTTCTACTATACGGTAGTGAGACTTGGACAATTAAAGAAGTAGATAAGAAAAAGTTAGAAGCTTTTAAAACTTGGTGTTATAGGAGAATGTTAAAGATTAGTTGGACAGATAGAGTAACAAACGAGGAAGTTTATAGAAGGATAGGTGAGGATCCCTGTATATGGAAACAATTGAAGGTCAGGAGAGATATAATGATAGGGCACCAGTTAAGACATGAGGGACTATTTAGTAAAGTCTTAGATTATAGACTACCAAATAAAAATAGAGTAGGAAGGCCTAGACAAAGCTATATTGGTCAAATTATTAAAGATGTTGGTTGTGAAGGGTATGTAGACCTTTTTAGACTAGCTCAGAATAGAAAAGAATTTAGAGCTGCGTCAAACCGACTTTAAGTAAGTTCGAAAACAAACCAAAAAGAAAAATAAAAATCAGTTAACTAAATGTCACCAGGACATGACTCACAATTGGTTAGCGGTCTGGCATGTTGGTAGCGTTTCGTTGCTTAAGTCTTACCATAACATATAATTTAATAAACGTCACCATGACATGGCTCACGGTTGGGTAGCGGTCTGGCATGTTGGTAGCGTTTCGTTGCTTAAGCCTTACCATAACATAATTTAATAAACGTCACCATGTCATAACTCACAATTAGGTAGCGGTCTGGCATGTTGGCAGCGATTCGTTGCTTAAGCCTTACCATAACATATAATTTAACACTTTTCCTTTTTGAAGCGGATAACCAGGTTATATTTCATTTCCTAAATCATGTAAACATGTTAGAGTTCTTTAACAACCATCAGGTTGCAAATATCTATGTAGAGCCAGCTGGATAGGAAAAAGATAGAAGAATATAGGAAGACCTAGACCAAACTATATTAGTCAAATTATTAGAAATTTAGGTTGTGAAGGGTATGTAGAGCTTTTTAGATTAGCACAGAACAGAAAAGAAGTTAGAGCTGCGTCAAACCGACCTTAAGTAAGGTTGGACCCAACTATAATCACGAAGTGTATAGACACAACGACGAGAATTTTGGAACACATCTTTAGAGGTAACGAGGGAAGAAGCTTATTTTAGTTAAAGAAAATTAATTTCTTGTTTTCTGCTTGAACATTTGTGCTGTATTTTGTGCTTGAGTGTTTAAACTTATTGGGGATGTATTTTATTACCATAAAAACTCGTTTAAAGGGGTATATGTACAGGATTTGATATTGATTATTTAAAAAGGTTTATTAATGACATAAAAATGTTGTTGTAAGGAGTAAACGGGTCTTTAGCTTTATTTTAAACAAAAATGCAATGTGTAAAAGCATCTAGAGTAACTGGGTTATACTGACTCAAAATAGACCAGAATAAGAATTAATTTAGGGTTGCACGACGGGCCCATCTACTCGTTTGAAGTAAAATTGTTGGAATATATTAAAATCGTGAAATTTAATAGATTTAAAGATTGAAATGGTAACATTTTTATCAAACTATATATACAAATGTATAAATATTTTCTTACTAATGGAAACTTGTTAATATGTGTAAATAAAAAAAGGTTGTATGTCTTGTTGCATTATTTGAGTGGTAATTTCATTTGACTGTATATGAGAGAAAGAGTGAATTTAGTATGGTTGGTATCCAAGAAGAAGCAGATTATAGAGCTAGCCGAGGTGTGCAGAAATAAGGAGGCGTCCCAAAGGTATTGTAATAATTTTTTATTTTCAGAAAATTTTATGACGGCCCAACGAAGGCGATCCCAATTGTTCTAGTAATCCAACGTGGAACGAGAAACCATTTTTAATATAATCCACTGCAATTTTATGGCGCCCAATCCGTGAGGCGAGAATCGAGTTTTGAGAAATCCACAGCAATTTTATGTTGGCCCAAGCGTGGGGCTTGATTGGTTTTTAGGGGGATCTCGAGTGTTCCCGACTTCCACTGCAATATATGTATATACTAGAAGCGTGACATGAAAATAGCCGCACGTTGGAGCCCCGATGAAAGCGTGTTATGATAATGCCGCGTTGAGAGCGTCACTAAAAGTGCTGTGATACAGATACAGCAGTTTGTAAAACTTGAAATTGTTCACTTCTCTTCCTTTCTGACTTTTCCTGACTAGCACAACGGAATTGACAGTGTTTTCGAAATGAAATCAAACTCAGCAATATAACTAAGCATTTATACGGCTTAAAATATTTTCTCTCGTACAAAACATATAGAACATTTACAAATCGTTTCTTTCAAACATAAAGTAATTTCTAACAAGTATTTATTATAAAATAAATGTTCCTTACCTTATTTTAAATTTACAGAACTAAATTTCCGTTTTCCCACGCTTATGAGGTTTGTTTGGCCAAAAAATAGTTGACAGATAATCTATTAAAAGGTATTTAGAAATCTGAACACAAACTTTCCTGGTGAAATTTTTTTACAAAGAAAATATTATATGTTTAACACTTTTTATTGTACCTTATATTAAATACAAATACTCTAATATTAGTTAAAAATAAATCTAAAAGTAAGACTTGCAGGATCCACAAAAATGCTCCTTCGTAGTTAAATATCTTCCTATTTGAAATTGACTCAAATCAGTTTACAAGATTTTCCATATTTAAAATCCTCGTTTCAAATAGAAGTTACCAAAGTACCTTTTTTTTAGTTAAATCTTCCTTTTGATTATTTAATAAAAATTTTTAAATAGCGTCATATTGCAGAATTTTCCCGCTTTATTGTAATTGATAATTCCATCTTTTTAAATGTAATTTGCGTTTAAAACATCACTTCTATATTCATTGTAACAATGTAATTATTAAATTACAGTATGCTTACTGCATACTTCAATTATTATCTCCGCAAAGCAACATCTCGGGACTTAAATCAAAATAACACTTCGCGATCAAATTTAGGAATCGACTGAATCGTCGTTTTTAATAAACGCTTCCTTATATATCCAAATTATCTATTTCCAGAAGGTAGTAGAATAGTGTGGAACATTATGTTGCAAGATTTCCCAGAGAAACCCATTAGCGTCTAAAATCACGGCGCTTATCACCTTGTAATCCTTTTCCACTTATTTGTAACACGCTTGCTTCGTCTTTGTTTAACACCAGAGGTTAATGTGTTGCATGGCTTTTTTCCAACGGTGAATGCAAAAGGTAATAAATAATTTTTGTCAGTTATTCCAGGGATTTTACGGATTTTTTCGTGTTCCGACCACTTCTTGGAATAAATGTGTCATTTATTAATTAGATATTTACGTAGTTTTAAATACGAATGACTCATCCTTTTATATTCCTAATATTCCAGAAAATTCTTTATTTAAAATAAATGTCTGTAATTCAGAGAGTAATTAATTAGAACTTTAATTGTTTTTTAATGCAAAAGGAGTTGCATTTTGTAGAAATATTTGCTTTTACGGCAAAACGTGTTTCAGTACAAAAAATTAATATTAAAATTGGGTTTTTAAATACACATTAATTGTAGTTTTTATGCTATTTACAGCAAATTACACGGTCGTAGAACGGGCTACGTAGAAGTGGTGTTGATTTTCAATTTGTTGAAAGGGCGTCGTGAGATTCATACTGAACCCTACCTTGAAGTACTGGCGTGAGTGCATACATAATGTAGTGGAGTTTACCTGTCGATCATCCCCTGATTCAGTGCATTTTTCTTTGCTTTGTTCCATTTGATTCTGTAGGAATAGCAACGATTTCCGCCAATTAATCCTGTCTAGAAAAGAATTGAGCACCCATGTTCTGTAAAGACGTAGACAAATAATAATCGTTGATTATCTAGCTTGCTGAACTGCTGTAATTCAAAGGTGAGAAAATGTAATTAATTTACATTGTCAATTTGTAAAGTGAATTAAATATTTCGTTTGTAATTACTATGAAACGTATTATACTCTATAGGCGAGCACCCGATTAACTACAGTACCCTTGTTTTTATTATAGTAATCAGATACTTTTTTCCGATACTGTTCTGTATACCTCGTAATTCTAAAATTTCTGTTAATGAGTGGAACTGTGAATTAGTTTACAGTAGTTCCGAGTATTACCAGTCGAATGGTCGTACCGAAAAATATGTTGGTATATTGTAACAACTGTTATTTAAGGGTAATACTACTGAGGATTTACAAAATTGTATATAGAATACACAACATAGTAACACCCCAATCTAAAGCATAATTTATTCCCCTGTTCAATTATTTCTCACTAAAGCTGTAGAGACTAAAATATATTTATATTTATATCTGAAATATTTGAAATATCGTAATAGATTTTCCATAATACATAATAGATTGTAAAAAAAATCAGAAATTTCAAAAATACAATTTTGTATAGAACACTAAGGATTTGGAAAAACTTTAAAAAGATGAAAATGCATTAATACAGTAAGGCAAACGTTGGGTTGAAGGAAAAAGAATCCAGATGTACCGTCTTAAGAAATACGTAGCCTCTAAATAGTAAACACACCGCTTCCACTCGTTGTATAATATAAAAAACTTTTAGACATTTCCTTCTTTCTTGCTTATGAAATATTTCTTTTAATACACTTTTCGTATGACAAACTTTAAGAGAACAAAGAAAAATCGTGCCCGTTTCTGATCAATGTTTAATGCCGTGCATGTCAACCAGAATCACGAAACAGAACAATTTCATAATATTCTTAAACATGATGTTGTGGTTAGGAAACGCATGCAGTTAATAAACAGCTTTTCCAATGAATTGGCAAGCTTTTCATTTCAATCACACAGAACCTAATACAAATTCTAATTCTTACAAAAGTATAATCGCACTACCCACATGTTCGAGATCTTATCAAAGATTCGCACCAGACATCTTTTATCGGTAAAGTCAAAAGACGGATTACCTTTAATTATTTGAGACATCGAATGACGCCAATTCCAAGTGTGTCGTAGAATGAAACCCCACAAGGAAGGAGAGATTCAAAGCTATAGAAAAGTATCCTTGATCGAAGTTGGCCGTATATATTTGATAATGGAAGCGTTTCAAGCTCAGAGATTATTTCTGAAGTGAAGTTGACACTTTTCGCATTTTGCGGTGTTTGGGAATTATAAAGTTATACCAAACTGTTAGTTTTTTGTTTGAAAATATTGTAGTGTTGTACAAAGCAAGCACGTTGTGTAATACCACGCAAATAACATTTCGGGCTTAAACTTTTTATGGAGTGTTTAGTTTATAGTTACCGTTTTAGCGATGTGAACATTGATATTCTATGACACACTGTTCGCTAAGCAAGAGTCACATATACATTCTATCAGGTTTTGTACAGCTTGTTGAATTTCAAGAAAAACAGGTTTTTCTTTTTTATACAGAGCTTCCATAAAAGTTCTTTACAAGTGGTATTTTTTTATATTAATGATTGGAGCAAAAATTTTTTTCCGCGGAAAAGCCTTGCTTAGTCCAAAACCTCTAAAACGCCAAAGAAAATTTTTTCGGCCTAAAGTTATACGAAGAATATCAAAAAGTTATATTTTACTAAAAATAGAAATTATCTGTGATACTCACAATTATAGCAAAATTAGTTACATAATCAAATTTAATTCAAGATAATAACAAAACTAACTTTTAAATAATCAATTTTTCAGAATAATAAATCAGAGTTCAACATGTACTCAATCTTTCTAGTAGATGTGGCGTCTATATAGTTTGGGGTTTCCTGGATTCTGATTGGTCGATGGCTCCGCCTCAAGCCCCTCCCCCAGTTTTCTGATTGGTCTGTATCCCCGCCCCAACAACCCCACAACTGTCCTGATTGGTCGATAGCTCCGCCCCAAACCACACCCCTGTTTTCTAATTGGTCCGTAGCCCCGCCCCAATAACCCCACCATTTTTATGATTGGTTGATGGCTTCGACCAAACAACCCCGCTGCGTTCTGATTAGTTAATGACTAAGCCAATTTACTCTACCACTTTCCAGACGTCAAATCCTCTACCTTCCGGCTCCGCCCAATCACCGGCCACCATTTTTCATGACGCCACGCCCTCCTCCAGTTTGAAAAAACGACCTTGACTGTGAAAAATAATTTAATTGCTTTGTTGTACACATTTTATTTACAACAAGGTATTACAATAAATTGATAGAGACCTCCCTGGCCGTTGATCTCAGACTGGTGATGAATCGACGGCTTCAAAGGTATACAAGCTATTTTTAAAAATATGTTTGGTACACTGCTTTTGCAGTATTTTGTCGTTTTTAGATTGAGTAATAAGTAAGAAAAAAGGAGATCGGCCTTTTATTTTATTCTTATGATGTGTATAGTAATTGAAATTTTGCTAGATAGCTGACCATGACAAGAATGTGTACTGCAAGATATAACAAAATGTGTACAGGTATATGGTACTACGATTAATTAAATACCTATGCCAGAAAGTGAGAGCTACGAGATCTGAGATTTTAGAATTTTTAGTAATATGCAAGGTAGGATTTTGACGTACATGACAAAAACGGGTTCATAAAAGTTTATGCACGAGTTTCTTACCCGGATAACTTTGAAGATTATAATACATATCGAACCACGAGTCTAATGAATACATGCGTAAAGTTTTTGAATGAATGTTATGCTTAACCTATATACTTTGAATTGCCGGGTTTTCAAACAGCTGGCGCTGAGTACATCAGATATTATAGATATGACGATTTTGTAAACTATCACATGCGTTATACATGGCTATTATGATTAATAGAAGGTATGTGTTACGTCATCATCGAACAATTTGGTATTGGTGACAATAAATACCATTAGTGCGGGTACCCTACAGTTTAGTGAAACATTTATGCCGGCAGTGGGAGTGCGTGCAGTGTTACAGTCGTGCTCGAGCCGTTACGGAAGACAGTTGTATGAGAGCTTTTGGAAGCGACACCACACTCAACGTGCGTGTTCTTGGTTCTTGGTCTTTGTGTGTGACTTTTATTGCCCCGAGCGGCACAGGCTTTAAGGTATTTATACCCTTTATTAAGTAGTTTGTTGTAGTTGCTTTATTTATTAGATAACAGCTACACTGCCATCGGTATTGCTACAAAAGCAATTGGTCCTTCCCTATAATTAACATATCTAGATCACCTTATCATCCCTACAGTATGAGTTATACTAAGCATGTCAGAACTCGCAGAGCTATTTTCGCAACGGTTCCTACAACAATGCATCGTCATATGTATTGTACGCCAACTCTTATTGTAATATAGCGGTTTGACTAAAAGAGTTCTAGTGATCAAGGTTACACTAGGTACACAATTTAAGTGGAACATTTATAACATACCTAATTATTTTTTCTACGTACTGTATCAAAATGTAGGATATCTGCGTAGGTGAATATTTGTTTTTAAAACTAGCACCTAAATACATTGTATCAAAAGTTCTAAGCGAAAAAGACGACACATAAGTATATAAAGCGCATAATTCCCTAAGAGAATCAGTATTGATTAGTCTGCGGTAGCAGTCGGTCGAATTATTGTTTTTATTCGTACTGATATTTTTATCACAAGTTGGTAGTTGACATTGTGTTCTTTTCCAGCAATGGCGATTTCGATAGTAAATCAGTCTACAAAAGCCAATAAGCGTTACAAATTAACCCAGCATTGTGTTAATTTTAAATTAAATGCTCTCGATAAAGAAGTCGAAAACGCAGAGGAATGGTTAAAAAATAGTTTTAAACAAATTTTTAAATATATTACGAATAACCTGAACGTCGAAGATAAAGTTGGAATTGCGTTTACTGGAGACACACTGGAATGAGATCTGCATGTTCCTTTTTCGCCTGTGTCCCATCTTAAGTTTGAATCATTATGGCAACTACTGATAAATTTATATCAAAGTAACAGAAGTGCTGTTGAGAGCGATACCTTTTCTATACTTTCTACAAGTTTTAGTCCACTTCGAGGCTCTGGCGAAATTCATAACCAATTTACTACTTTCCAAGAGGAGTGCTCAAAACGAAGAGGTATAATTTCAATCAAGAATAGAGATAACCTGTGCTTACTGAGAACGATCACGGTGGCAAAAGCTTGTGCTTTAAATCTTCCTGTTCTAAACCAAAATAACTGTAATATCGAAAAATGAAGGATCAGGAGGTTCAGAAATTGATTCAAAAAATAAATGTTCCAATTCGATCGCAAGGTGCTGGTATAGCAGAACTCCAGCAGTTCCAACAGTATCTTGAACATTCCAAAATCACAGTTTACGTATATGATTCCAAGGAAAGAGGAATTTTATTTGAAGGTCCCGATGCACCTAACAAAATCAACTTGTTGCATCACAACAGCCATTTTAATGTTATCACTTCCCTTACTGGAGCGTTTGGTTGTTGTTACTTTTGCGAGATATGCCATGTTCCTTACGGGCACAAAGCTACGCACAGATGTACTGGTCAATGTACTGGATGCCGACAAGAACCACCGTGTCCAAAAGTAAAAGACGAAATAATATGCATCGATTGTAATCGAAAGTTTAGAGGCCAGCAATGCTAAGGTAATCATAAGGCTGGTCGAAGATACACTAAAAGCACGTGTGAACGTGGAAAAAGATGCGAAGAATGCCTCAAGACTGTACAGGCCGATAGAAAACATATCTGTGGCAAAATATTTAGCAGTATATGCAAGAAACACCGACCTACAGGACATAACTGCCATAAACAATTAGATACAGGTAAACCCATAATTACGAACACACTTTCTATTTTCTATGATCTAGAAACTCGTCAAGACGACCAAAATATGAAAGACGAAAAAGTACATGCACCGGTTCTTTGTGTTTTTGAACAGAGATGTAACAAATGCTTTGAAGTAGTTGGCAAAACGATCGAACGTCTTAAATGTGGAATAAGAAGACATGTGTTGACAAACAAAGACGTTGTTGCTCAATTTTTGATCACTTATTGACGGTTAGTAATAAGCAGTTTAAGAGTGTTGTTGTAATTGCACACAACGGTCAAGGATACGATCACCAGTTACTACTTACATACATCATGGAAAAAACTGACCTTAAGCCTGATGTTAGAATGAAAGGAAGCAAAATTTTAATGATGACCGCAGGGAAATTAAAGTTCATAGATTGGTTCAACTATTTCTCAATGACGCTTGCTGCCCTGCCCAATGCTTTTGGTCTTTCGGAGCTAACAAAAGGATATTTTACTCATCTGTTTAACACCAAAGCAAGCAAAGATACCATTAATTTTAATACAAAACCACCCCCTTGACAGATTTACTACCAAAAATTTTCCAACTTTTTAATTATAAACATTTGCATAGCGTATAAAGTAAAAGGATGTTTTAAAAATTTCTGGGGAACAAGGATTCGCCAATAATTTTGTTTTATTTAGAGTTCGCCAGTATCTAGCGTTTAGACTATCGGTGGGATCTTCGTGCATAGGAGCGTCTCTATCATAAGCAGATGCATAGCATTTTGGACAACCATGATGGTAACAACTCAAATATCTGTTTGTTACAGATAAAAACCCATCCACTTTGCTACCGGCTACAACAGTTTCTTTCTGTCTTAACACATACTGTATATCAATTTTTCTTTTTATTTCTTTATAAAGCAACCATTGACAAGCTATCTCGGACTGGTTTCGCTCTTTGGAGGAATAATACCAATACTACTTGGTGCCAAAAAATTTCTTTTAAACACTTTATTGCATGGTCCTGCTAAGATAATTTTTGGTTAATAAGGATACGCTACCCTGTTCCATAAACATTATGTGGAATTTTACACATGCCTATGTTAGAATGTTTACATCACTGATACAATATTCTATCATTTCTCTTTGTAAATTAAGGACATTCCTTTTGTTCAGTTCATACCATTGTAGAAAACTTTGACGATCTGCAGAGTTCATATTATCTGGGTTATAAAATTTCTGAGAGTGCATGGGTTCTACGTAATCTTTGTTTGCTTTGGTGTTAAACAGAGGAGGAAAATATCGTTTTCTTAGCTCCGAAAGACCAAAAGCATTGGGCAGGGTGGCAAGCTTCATTGGGAAATAGTTGAGCGAATCTATGAACTTTAATTTTCCTGCGGGCATCATTAAAATCTTGCTTCCTTTCATTCTAACATCAGGCTGAAGGTAAGTTTTTCCATGATGTGTTTAAGTATAAACTGGTGATCGTATCCTTGACCGTTGTGTGCAATTACAACAACACTCTTAAACTGTTTATTGCTAACCGTCAATAAGTGATCAAAAAAACTGAGCAACAACGTCCTTGTTTTTCAGCACATATCTTCTTATTCCACATTTAAGACATTCGATCGTTTTGCCAACTACTTCAAAGCATTCGTTACATCTCTGTTCAAAAACACAAAGAACCGGTGCATGTACAATTTCGTCTTTCATATTTTGGTCGTCTTGACGAGTTTCTAGATCATAGAAAATAAAAAGTGTGTTCGTAATTATGGGTTTACCCGTATCTTATTGTATATAGCAGTTATGTCCTGTAGGTTGATATTTTTTGCATATACTGCAAAATATTTCGCCACAGATGTTTTCTACCGGCCTGTACAGTCTTGAGGCATTCTTCGCATCTTTTTACACGTTCACACGTGTTTTTAGTGTATCTTCAACTAGCGTTATGATGGCCTCTAAACTTTCGATTACAATCGATGCATATTATTTCGTCTTTTACTTTTGGACACGGTGGTTCTTTTCGGCATCCAGGACATTGACCAGTACATCTGTGCTTATCTTTGTGCTTGTAAGGAATATGGCATATCTCGCAAAAGTAACAACCAAATGCTCCAGTAAGGGAAGTGATAACATTAAAATGGCTGTTGTGATGCAACAAGTTGATTTTGTTAGGTGCATCGGGACCTTCAAATAAAATTCCTCTTCCTTGGAACCATATACGTAAACTGTGATATTGAAATGTTCAAGATACTGTTGGAACTGCTGGAGTTCTGCTATCCCAGCACCTTGCGGCGGAATTGGAACATTTGCTTTCTGAATCAATTTCTGTACCTCCTGATACTGCATTTTGCCGATATTACGCTTAATTTGGTTTAGAACAGCAAGATTTAAAGCACAAGCTTTTGCCACCGTGATCTCGGTAAGCACAGGTTATCTCTATTCTTGATTGAAATTATACCTCTTCGTTTTGAGCACTCCTCTTGGAAAGTAGTAAATTGGTTATGGATTTCGCCAAAACCTCGAAGTGGATTAAAACTTGTATAAAGTATATTAAAGATATCGCCCTCAACAGCACTTCTGTTACTTTGATATAAATTTATCAGTAGTTGCCATAATGATTCAAGCTTAAAGTCGGACACAGGCGTAAAAGGAACATGCAGATCTGATTCCAGTGTGTCTCCAGTAAACGCAATTCTAACTTTATCTTTGACGTTCAGGTTATTCGTAATATATTCAAAAATTTGTTTAAAACCATTTTTTAACCATTTCTCTGCGTTTTCGACTTCTTTATCGAGAGCATTTAATTTAAAATTAACACAATGCTGGGTTAATTTGTAACGCCTATTGGCTTTTGTAGACTGATTTACTATTGAAAACGCCATTGTTGGAAAGGAACACAATGTCAACTACCAACTTGTGATAAAAATATCAGTACGAATAAAAACAATAATTCGACCGACTGCTACCGCAGACTAAACAATACTGATTCTTTTAGGGAATTATGCGCGTTATATACCTGTGTGTAATTCTTACATTTTGCTTAGAATTTTTAATTCAATGCATTTAGGTGGTAGTTTTAAAAACAAATATTCACCTACGCAGATATCCTACAAAAAATAATTAGGTATGTTATAAATGTCCCATTTAAATTGTGTACTTAGTGTAGCCTTGCTTACTAGAACTATTTTAGTCAAACCGCTATATTACAATAAGAGTTGGCATACAATACATATGACGATGCGTTGTTGTAGAAACCGTTGCGAAAATAGCTCTGCAAGTTCGGACGTGCTTAATACAACTCATACCTTCTATTAATCATAATACCCATTTATAAAGCATGCGATAGTTTACAAAATCGTCATGTCTATAATATCTGATGTACACAGCACCAGCTGTTTGAAACCCTGGCAATTCAAAGTATATAGGTCAAGCATAACATTCATTGAAGAACCTTACGCATGCATTAATTAGACTCGTAGTTCGATATGCATTATAATTTTCAAGGTTATCCGGGTAAGAAACTCGTGCATAAACTTTTATGAACGCGTTTTTGTCATGTACGTCAAAATCCTACCTTGCATGTTACTAAAAAGTTTAAAATCTCAGGTGTCGTAGCTCTCATCTTCTGACATCGGTAATTAATTAATCGTAGTACCACATACCTGTACACATTTTGCTATATCTTACAGTACACATTCTTGTCATGGTCAGCTATCCAGCAAGATTTCTTTACTATACAGTGCATAAGAATAAAATAAAAGGCCGCTCTCCTTTTTCTTACTTATTACGCAATCTAAAAACGACAAAATACTGCAAAAGCAGTGTACCAAACATATTTTTAAAATAGCTTGTATACCTTTGAAGCCCTCGATTCATCACCGGTCTGGAGTCAACGGTCAGGAAAGTCGCTATCGCTTTATTGTAATACTTTGTTGGGAATACAATGTGTACAAAAAAAGCAATTAAATTATTTTTTACAGTCAAGGTTGTTACTTTAGACTGGAGGACGGCGTGAAATCATGGAAAATGGTGGCCGGTGATTGGGCGGAGCTGGAAGGTGGGGGATTTGACGTCTGGAAAGTGGTAGGGTAAATTGGCGGAGTCATCAACCAATCAGAACGCAGCGGGGTTGTTTGGTTGTAGCCATCGACCATCCAGATAAATGGCGGGGTTGTTGAGGAGCGGCTACAGACCAATCCTAAAACAGGGAGTGGGGCTTGGGGCGGAGCCATCGAACAATCAGGAAAGTGGTTGTGGGTTGTGGGGGGCGCTGCTACAGACCATTCAGCAAATAGGCGAGGAGTTGGGGCGGAGCCATTGACCAATCAGAAGCCAGGAACCCCAAACTATATATACACCACATCTACTCTCTCTCTATACAAAGATCAGTTTTTCTTCCAAAATCCGTCACTAAATTTCGAATAGCTGGAGGAATTTCATGGATTTTTGCGGTTATAACTCTTTCTAATTAATCAATATCTTAAAAAGGTTACTCAGAGTACACCCTTTCCTTTAGATAGCCCCAGAAGAAATAATCTAGGGGTGTCAAATCGGGTGATTTAGCTGGCTAAATATTTGCAGAATATCTTCCAATCCAGAGTCCATGAAATAATGTGTCAAGATGTTGGTTGACAGTTCTGGAACTGGCGTGGAGCCCTATCATGCTGATACTATAACGTGTATCGAAACTGCATAGGAAATACATGTAGAAACAAATTTCCAATCCGCCCACCCCCTCACCCTTCGATTTGTGCATGGTTATCGCCTTCTAATTTTGCAGCGCTACCCGCAAATTCTTTAAAGGGTGTCCAGAACGCCTTCTGGCTATCCACTTTCCCGACTTCAACAAGGCTCATTAGTCATGTTAGCTTTTCGATAGCTAATTTTCTATCTGCTAACCTTCGATTTGTCACCTCGAGTGGGCAGTCGAATAGCACGTGCTCTGCGCTTTCTGCGCTCTCACCGCATTTGCTGCGGTCGTTGCCGGATAAACCGAATCTTTGCAGGTAGGCTTTCAAGGCGTCGTGTCCTGTTATTAGCTACACCATTTTGTGATCGAGCTTTACCTCCATCTTATTTCTGGCTTCTATGCTCGGTATAAATTTGTGTCAACCTGCCCGAGGCAGCCTTGCTCGACCTCTCTTCCCATTGTTTTATTGATTTTTCTCGCAGCTTTCTTTTAATCAAAGACCTCGGCATCGACGAGTGTGATATCCGGAAGTCGTCCGTCGCGGCCTCTTTAGCGAATTCATCCGGCCTATCATTTCATTCGTTACCATCGTGCGATCTAACCCAACAGAACTTTAAATGTCCGTTTGGAGGTCTGTCGAGGTGTTCATATTTATTAAAGCCGTCGCAGTCGCTGATGATGTAATACACTTTTCTACCCGTGTGATTTATCACATAATCGATTGCTTCCCGTATAGCAACCAATTCGCATTGGAAGATAGTACTCTAGTTCGCGAGCTTAGTCTGAAACCGAAACACTTTCTTTTGCTCATTATATACGACAAACGCCGCGCCTGCTTGCCCGTCATCCATACTTGAACCGTGCGGTTAATTCTCTCTCGTCCCCATGACCTACGACCCGATTCCTTTAACATCAGCCGAGTGCCCTAACTCTAACACGACGATTTTCCTCTCAAGTTCCCTATTTGCAAGATTCATACTCTCTACAATTTCCTATCCTTTCTCTGTATTGACTAATCTCCTATTTCTGATCTTCCTAACAACATATTCGATAGGAGAGTCCTACTGATCACCAGGGTCGCCTCCGTGGAGGTGGTCGTGTACACCCTCGGCACCGTGAAAGCAGCGGGAACAGAACTCAAGCAAGCCTTGTACTAGTAGCAGCAGCAGTCGTATGTGAAGTGCGATGAAAATGGAATAACGAATGATGATGTTCATTATATTGGCGGCAGGAAATAGTAAATTTACACTTATACAAAACCCGTGATCTACTAAGACAGTTAATACAAAGTTTATGTTTTTTGACAAAGATGTAGCAATCGCGTGGAGAATGTTTAGCGAACTCATTACAACAATAACGACTATGATCTTGATGATAAAGCGGAAACTTAACGACATCAGAACTGGTCTGAACTAACATGGAAATAGCGGAGCGTTACTTGACCAGCAGTTTTTCAAGTAAGCAATTAGCTCTGTATAGCTTGGAATAAAGGTGGGAATGCAATTCAAAATTGCGAACTGTGTGTATATCAAGGCGGTCTAGAATCATGTGTACCAGAATAAAATCCTATTTCTTTACAGATAGAACAAATTTTTAAGCGCCTGCAGAGTATCGACAAATGTGTCCACTAATCTTTGTAAGCCTGACGGATGGTCAGAATTCAACTTCGAAAATTTAGCAATGTTTTCCCGAAGAACGGATGTAATACGGCAAATATTACGATATTTTTCTCGAAGCCTATTGTTCGCAATAGGATAATTGGCGTTCGTAATATCAAAGTTCTTAATGGTGAGCCATGCAGAACATTTAACACTGATTGAAGGTATGAAAATTTATCCATGGCTGACGGTTCGTAATTTAGATGACCTAAACTATCAAAGCGGTCAATAAAACTTTCAAATAGGCAACCATCCCCTTCAAAAGTAGGGAGGGTAAACGGCGGGAAAGACACTTTTGACTTGAAAGTATCTTCAGGAACGCGTAAACTAGCTTGTGACAAGTGAGGTTTACTCGGACTAGTTTCAAATAAAGCGCTCTTGTTAGAAAAAGAATTAGTATCAAACTGCTTACGAATCGCATCTTCCCTTTCAAATTGGTCGTCGACGTCGAATACTGGTACGATTGCAGCGATGATGGCGTCACGTTGGATAAAAAAACTTTGATGAATCTCGCCAATCGATGTCTGTTGAGCACGAAACAGATCACATTTCAAAAATATCTTGAAGCACGTTTATTGAACTGATGCGTCAGAAGTGCATGCGTTTTAGTTTCTCCGTCATAACTAATTTTATAAACGAAATGCAAACAGAAGCGTGTGTGAAGTTTTATCCCAAAGGCGTCAAACCCTAATATAAACCCCAGGGGTTCCTAACAATCAGAGATGAGCCTAAGTATGTAAAGTTAAAGGGTGGCTACAAAAATTATAGGAACACTTATTAGTTGCAGGCTAAGCTTAAAAATTACCTTATGCTGAGAGACATAAGCTAGGGTCACGGGCGATTTTGTTGACCAAAATAAACATTTAGACGCCACTGCGTTTATAAAAATACCAACAAAGTAGAAACCACAAGAGAAACACAGAAACCTTTTGGTATGACAAAAAAATTTTCATCAGTAACCTACGGCAAGAGTATACAAAAACACGTTGAGTCAAACCTAAAGAAAATCTTTTAAATCATTATAGAGAGGACACCATTTGTGTCTTCACAAAAAAGGTGCATGTGTACTTCCAAAAATCTATCAGGTTTATGGATAACAACGACTAGGTGTTAGAAGTCAAAGATAAAATCTTCACTAGTTCCTAAATAAGTTTAAAGATCAAAAGTTTTTTAAGGTATTTATACAAAAATTATCTTGAACTTCAATCAGACAGGCTGGCGTATTTGGATCACAATTAAATTACTTATCTACACATATTTAACAAATGAACTTCAATCTACATTCAACGAACTAGATCTCTATATTTTATATAAAACTTTAAATTTTAAGTTTGATATGAAAAATATCTAACACACAATTTTCTCAACACTATGATGATGGTGACTCTTAAACTGAAGTTAAATCAAAAAGTTTATACTCTTACTTAGTATAATTTCAATAATTGTAATTGCATTTAAATTTGTTTATACGCGAAATAATAAAAATTTCAACTGTAAACAATCCCCGTAATAACAAAAGTTTCTAAAATATCTGGTTTCCGTAAAAGCAAAAACTCTTTTTTTTACAACTACCATTTCAAAGCAGATGTAATAATTTTCATCTTGACAACAAAATTGACACAGTGACGTATTCAATCTAAGTAGAATAAACACCATGTGTGCTCTTTTATTATTTTTTGATACATAAATTTTCTACATATAACTAAAAAGTGCGTTGATGAATACTGCAATTCCATAATTACGTTATAAAATATTTTAGTCGTAACTGCAAAACCCGAAGAGATTATACAAACATTACATTTTCTTTTAATAAACCCGGCACCTTTTAACAACCAAACTTTAATGCCATCGAAAATAGCAATTCTCAAACTCCAGCTGGCTCATAAATAAGCCAACATCTTTACCACCACTTTTAATTACAACCGCATCGAAGTCAAAATGGCTAATTACCGGCAAAGAGCCAAACCTTATCTTTTATTGATTGATCCTTACTCCGTGCGCCGGGACTTACCTATACAACGTACAATTCGAAAGTTACAATGTTGAATGCTTATAACAAACTTACCTAACTTGAGACGCAATAAAATAAAAGCCAATAGCAAAATACGAATTGCTAATAACAAAATACACAATGATGGAGGGATATTACAATCATATAAGTATCTATATCAACCGTCTAAAATATAATACGAAATGTGAAACTAATTATGCATAACTTAAGGTGGCTGTATAATAATTATATACAAAATTTTGCGCAGAAATTCTAATATGTTACAAACGAACAAATTCAAGCCTAGTCAAAGTATCAAACTTATTAGAAAGGAGAACGTAATTCTCGCTAGTTAAACTATTAAAACACAGACGACGTTATCTAAATTCTTAAATAACTCAAATAAGCAAATGTTAAATGCAATCCGATAACAAATACCTGCACCTTATTAAATTGATAACAAATACTCTACAATGATAATTAAATGTACTAAAACTTAAAACATTATATAATCGAATGAAAAAGCGCATGCAACTTGATAAAGCGATTTATTTTGCAAATAGAGCAGTTACTAACGAAGTAGCTTGTCGGTTTTATACATCCGGCTCAATTGGATCAATGTTTAGTGGTGAGTTAGATTGCCACAGACGGTAGAGAAGAGCGGACGTATAAATATGAGCAAATTTAAAAATATACGAAACTTTCAAAGACTTACCATAATAAACTGCAGTGGCGGCGGATAGCAAAAACAAGAAACGTTTAGCACCATTGCTAAAGTACACCTGCCTGTTTACAACAACTTTTAGCGACTGTGCTGTTCAATGTTGTAGCACATACAACACAAAAATAGCTGAATGTTAAAATCGCGGAAAACAATACGTTATACTATCTACACGACGAATGGAAATTTACCTGCAAGCTACATCTTATTCTATAATTAAATGTTATGATATAACTATTAATTTGCAATTGGAACACCAGGTATTGCTAAAAAAATTCATAAGAAGACCTTAAATTTAATTCATCAACATTGCTCTCACTCCATATTTTCCTGTTTCCAATATTGAATTACATGAAATTTTTAAATCCCAATGACTGAAAATGCCTCTTATAACAACATAAAAACTGTTAAATACCAACTTTTCCGTTGAGCATTTTATTGTCCATTCAAAATAATAAAGTTCTGTGCTTTAACTAATAGTAAATATTGCCAGTAACACTTTCTAAAATCAATTCACACAATTCTGTTGCTAGTTAAACCAAAAAATTATTTTCACTTTCATTAATTTTCCATTACATACATAACAACCAGTAGACATTTTTACTCCAAAAATGCATAATTAATACTTCTGAACATGAAAGATCATTCTGCTCACTGTTTAATTTCAGGTTATCCAACAACTCCAATATCAACCAAACTTCGTTTGGTTAATGAGATGGTCTAGTCTGTCGGTCGGTCTGTCTGTCTGTCCGTTGCACGGTTCCCGTGATGTTACAATACATATAATATATGATTCTTATCCAGTTTTTACGCTGAATACGAATACGCTATTCACTTTTCGATATTTCAATTATTAATCAAGATATTCGACTTTAAATACGAATTTTTACACATTACTATTTATTATTTAATTTTTTTATATATCGCGTACAATTAAATTTCAAATATTTAACACAAAGGTAAGTAATATTTGTTGAACTTAATGTCTAAGTTTGGTTGTGAGCCGTACATGCGGCTTAGATTTTTTTTTCATGTTCTCGTCCTGTGAAAAACATCTCCCTTGGCCCCCAATAACCCAAAAATCCAAATTAATGGCAGGGTAGACTATCCAAGTCCCAACCCCCTTAACCGGTCACATCGACAACAATTCCACTAAAAGGTGCATTAAAAATATCTTGCTTGCGCAAGATTGTATCGTATGTCGCGTTTATTGTACCTGCGGAAACATCCATCTAAAGCTGTGTTTCGTTCACTTTAACTTTCTCCCTTATAGCAACCTCGTACATCGTGGGCTACAGGCGTATTACGTGTTCTAATGATTACATTTTAACCTCTTGTTTTACGGACTCGCGAATAATTAATTTAAATCTTTTTCATCGGGTCCAATAAATGTTATTCTTCCCTCTGTAAAATCATATTTCTTGCGATCAGCATTCAGTGATGCAATGTAAAATTTCAATTAATAATGAGTTAATTATTACGTTACTTTGTATGCAATGTGGGTTATTTTGTAATATATAATTTTTTTAATGTCCTTAGTGGTCGAGACGGGAAATATCTGTTTATTGTAAATTATTTTGTTTATGGGAAATGCGTACGCAGTGCTTTTGTCATATTGAGATGTTTGCATTTGCGGTTAATTAAGTCATCGTCCTTAATCGTTATGTTACATTGTATTTAAAAAAGTCAGTATTATACCTTATTATCTGAATTATTTTTACAGAAACAAAATTTGAAATATCATAATTAATTAACATTAAATATTTACAAAATCTTTTAAACATATTTTTTAGTTTGTCCGTTTACATTTTAAGAATTTTCCTTTTCTCTCTAATTTATTTATAGCGTAACGCAACGGTCTCAAATAACTTCAAAAGCAGCTTTCTGGTCGTATTACGATTTAAATTCTTACGCTTTCACCTAATTTTCTTTTGAATTTCAATTAAAGAATGTCGAGAAGAAAGATCTAAAATATAAATAAGACCAAAAGGACCTCATAACTCACTATATCTGACTTTTGGCGACACGTCTGAAGTATTTAAAATCTACAAATAGACTATTGCGAGTTCAGACTAGCATATTTACCAGTTGTGGGTATTTTAAGTGTCACCAAAGTCTCTTCTACATTCCACGTTCCAAACTATCTATCGTGCATTTAGATAGAAAGGACTACCTAATCCGTTTTAAACTCTTAAATTGATTTCTATTGTTATACCAAAAAATCTTAACGGAACACTATATCAAAAAACTTCTGCTAAATATAGAACTGAAAACTGACGACTAAATTGGTTCCCATCATGGTTTTTCTTATTTATTTTGGAAAGCACTAGAGCACAAATGGTGATCTTTAGGAACGTAATGAGCACAAACGCGATACCATCTATACACATGTTCGTTGGCTAAGAAACTGAAAGTCAACGTTAAGCCTCTCTCAGTGACTTTTTGTTTCTCGGAAACAACGCCAGCACAACGATTAAATCCGTTAAACTCTTAAATTGATTTCTATTCGTATACCAAAAAAAACTTAACGAAACAATACATCAAAGAACTTCTGTTAGTTATAGAATTGAAAACTGGCGACTAAATTGGTTTCTATCGTGGTTTTTCTTATTTATTTTGGAAAGCACTAGAGCACAAACAGTGATCTTTAGAAACCTAACGATCACAAACGCGACACTATCTATACACATGTTCGTTGGCTAAGAAACTGAAGGTCAACTGTTAAGTTGCTTCTCTCGGTGACTTTTTTTGGAAAATAATGATTTCTATTCTTATCCCAAAAAAATCTTAACGGAACACTATATCAAAGAACTTCTGTTAGTTATAGAACATAAATTGACGACTAAATCGGGTTCCATCGTGGTTTTTCTTATTTATTTTGGAAGCATTAGAGCACAAACAGTGATCTTTAGAAACCTAACGATCACAAACGCGACACTATCTATACACATGTTCGTTGGCTAAGAAACTGAAGGTTAAATGTTAAGTTGCTTCTCTCGGTGACTTTTTTTGGAAAATAATGATTTCTATTCTTATCCCAAAAAAATCTTAACGGAACACTATATCAAAGAACTTCTGTTAGTTATAGAACTGAAAATTGACGACTAAATCGGGTTCCATCGTGGTTTTTCTTATTTATTTTGGAAAGCATTAGAGCACAAATAGTGATCTTTAGAAACCTAATGAGCACAAACACGACACTATCTATACACTTGTTCATTGGCTAAGAAACTGAACGTTAGCCGTTAAGTTGCTTCTCTCGGTACTTTTTTTAAAACTATGCCAGCACTACGATTAAATCCGTTAAACCTTTAAATTGATTTCTATTCTTATATCAAAAAAATCTTAACGGAACACTACATCAAAGAACTTCTGTTAGTTATATAACTGAAAATTGACGACTAAATCGGGTCCCATCATGGTTTTTCTTATTTATTTTGGAAAGCATTAGAGCACAAATAGTGATCTTTAGAAACTAATGAGCACAAACACGACACTATCTATACACTGTTCGTTGGCTAAGAAACTGAAAGTTAACCGTTAAGTCTTCTCTCGGTGACTTTTTGTTGGAAACAAGCCAGCACAACGATTAAATCCGTTAAACCTTAAATTGATTTCTATTCGTATACCAAAAACTTAACGAAACAATACATCAAAGAACTTCTGTTAGTTATAGAATTGAAAACTGGCGACTAAATTGGTTTCTATCGTGGTTTCTTATTTATTTTGGAAAGCACTAGAGCACAAACAGTGATCTTTAGAAACCTAACGATCACAAACGCGACACTATCTATACACATGTTCGTTGGCTAAGAAACTGAAGGTCAACTGTTAGTTGCTTCTCTCGGTGACTTTTTGGAAAATAATGATTTCTATTCTTATCCCAAAAAATCTTAACGGAACACTATATCAAAGAACTTCTGTTAGTTATAGAACTAAAATTGACGACTAAATCGGGTTCCATCGTGGTTTTTCTTATTTATTTTGGAAGCATTAGAGCACAAACAGTGATCTTTAGAAACCTAACGATCACAAACGCGACACTATCTATACACATGTTCGTTGGCTAAGAAACTGAAGGTTAAATGTTGTTGCTTCTCTCGGTGACTTTTTGGAAAATAATGATTTCTATTCTTATCCCAAAAATCTTAACGGAACACTATATCAAAGAACTTCTGTTAGTTATAGAACTGAAAATTGACGACTAAATCGGGTTCCATCGTGGTTTTTCTTATTTATTTTGGAAAGCATTAGAGCACAAATAGTGATCTTTAGAAACCTAATGAGCACAAACACGACACTATCTATACACTTGTTCATTGGCTAAGAAACTGAACGTTAGCCGTTGTTGCTTCTCTCGGTACTTTTTAAAACTATGCCAGCACTACGATTAAATCCGTTAAACCTTTAAATTGATTTCTATTCTTATATCAAAAATCTTAACGGAAACTACATCAAAGAACTTCTGTTAGTTATTAACTAAAATTGACGACTAAATCGGGTCCCATCATTGTTTTTCTTATTTATTTTGGAAAGCATTAGAGCACAAACAGTGATCTTTAAAATTAATGGCACAAACACGACACTATCTATACACCTGTTCGTTGGCTAAGAAGCTGTAAGTTAACCGTTAGTTGCTTCTCTCGGTGACTTTTTGGAAAACAATGCCAGCACTACGATTAAATCCGTTAAACCCTTAAATTGATTTCTATTCGTATACCAAAAAAAAACTTAACGAAACAATACATCAAAGAACTTCTGTTAGTTATAGAATTGAAAACTGGCGACTAAATTGGTTTCTATCGTGGTTTTTCTTATTTATTTTGGAAAGCACTAGAGCACAAACAGTGATCTTTAGAAACCTAACGATCACAAACGCGACACTATCTATACACATGTTCGTTGGCTAAGAAACTGAAGGTCAACTGTTAAGTTGCTTCTCTCGGTGACTTTTTTTGGAAAATAATGATTTCTATTCTTATCCCAAAAAAATCTTAACGGAACACTATATCAAAGAACTTCTGTTAGTTATAGAACTGAAAATTGACGACTAAATCGGGTTCCATCGTGGTTTTTCTTATTTATTTTGGAAGCATTAGAGCACAAACAGTGATCTTTAGAAACCTAACGATCACAAACGCGACACTATCTATACACGTTCGTTGGCTAAGAAACTGAAGGTCAACTGTTAAGTTGCTTCTCTCGGTGACTTTTTTTGGAAAATAATGATTTCTATTCTTATCCCAAAAAAATCTTAACGGAACACTATATCAAAGAACTTCTGTTAGTTATAGAACTGAAAATTGACGACTAAATCGGGTTCCATCGTGGTTTTTCTTATTTATTTTGGAAAGCATTAGAGCACAAATAGTGATCTTTAGAAACCTAATGAGCACAAACACGACACTATCTATACACTTGTTCATTGGCTAAGAAACTGAACGTTAGCCGTTAAGTTGCTTCTCTCGGTACTTTTTTTAAAACTATGCCAGCACTACGATTAAATCCGTTAAACCTTTAAATTGATTTCTATTCTTATATCAAAAAAATCTTAACGGAACTCTACATCAAAGAACTTCTGTTAGTTATAGAACTAAAAATTGACGACTAAATCGGGTTCCATCGTGGTTTTTCTTATTTATTTTGGAAAGCATTAGAGCACAAATAGTGATCTTTAGAAACCTAATGAGCACAAACACGACACTATCTATACACTTGTTCATTGGCTAAGAAACTGAACGTTAGCCGTTAAGTTGCTTCTCTCGGTACTTTTTTTAAAACTATGCCAGCACTACGATTAAATCCGTTAAACCTTTAAATTGATTTCTATTCTTATATCAAAAAAATCTTAACGGAACACTACATCAAAGAACTTCTGTTAGTTATATAACTGAAAATTGACGACTAAATCGGATCCCATCATTGTTTTTCTTATTTATTTTGGAAAGCATTAGAGCACAAACAGTGATCTTTAGAAACCTAATGAGCACAAACACGACACTATCTATACACCTGTTCGTTGGCTAAGAAGCTGTAAGTTAACCGTTAAGTTGCTTCTCTCGGTGACTTTTTTTGGAAAACAATGCCAGCACTACGATTAAATCCGTTAAACCCTTAAATTGATTTCTATTCTTTTATCAAAAAAAATCTTAACGGAACACTACATCAAAGAACTTCTGTTAGTTATAGAACTGAAAACTGGCGACTAAATTGGTTTCTATCGTGGTTTTTCTTATTTATTTTGGAAAGCACTAGAGCACAAACAGTGATCTTTAGAAACCTAACGATCACAAACGCGACACTATCTATACACGTTCGTTGGCTAAGAAACTGAAGGTCAACTGTTAAGTTGCTTCTCTCGGTGACTTTTTTTGGAAAATAATGATTTCTATTCTTATCCCAAAAAAATCTTAACGGAACACTATATCAAAGAACTTCTGTTAGTTATAGAACTGAAAATTGACGACTAAATCGGGTTCCATCGTGGTTTTTCTTATTTATTTTGGAAAGCATTAGAGCACAAATAGTGATCTTTAGAAACCTAATGAGCACAAACACGACACTATCTATACACTTGTTCATTGGCTAAGAAACTGAACGTTAGCCGTTAAGTTGCTTCTCTCGGTACTTTTTTTAAAACTATGCCAGCACTACGATTAAATCCGTTAAACCTTTAAATTGATTTCTATTCTTATATCAAAAAAATCTTAACAGAACTCTACATCAAAGAACTTCTGTTAGTTATAGAACTAAAAATTGACGACTAAATCGGGTCCCATCATTGTTTTTCTTATTTATTTTGGAAAGCATTAGAGCACAAACAGTGATCTTTAGAAACCTAATGAGCACAAACACGACACTATCTATACACCTGTTCGTTGGCTAAGAAGCTGTAAGTTAACCGTTAAGTTGCTTCTCTCGGTGACTTTTTTTGGAAAACAATGCCAGCACTACGATTAAACCCGTTAAACCCTTAAATTGATTTCTATTCTTTTATCAAAAAAAATCTTAACGGAACACTACATCAAAGAACTTCTGTTAGTTATAGAACTGAAAATTGACGACTAAATTGGATCCCATCGTGGTTTTTCTTATTTATTTTGGAAAGCATTAGAGCACAAACAGTGATCTTTAGAAACCTAATGAGCACAAACGTGACACTATCTATATACATGTTCATTGGCTAAAAAACTGATAGTCAACCGTTAAGTTGCCTCCCTCAGTGACTTTTTGTTTTTTCGAAAACAACGCCAGCACAACGATTAGGTGTGGAATGCTTAATATACGCATTTTAATTGTTTAAAAATTCGAAACTATACTTTTAAGTAATCTTCTCCCGCGGTTCTTTTTCTTTTTTTTTGAAAACCATTAAATCAGTGGCGACGCACTTTAGGACATCAGATAGTAACGATGCGGTATCTATAAGTAGTTTTGTTTGTTCATAAACTGAAAGGAAACGCTTCAGTGCTTCAGTGCACTTAAAACTGAAAAGCGATCGCCAACGTGGTCTTGCCATGGCATTTCTCGGTTATTACAGAAACCATGAACGATATCTAGCGCACTAAAGAGCATAAACAATGCACTCTCTTTACGTATTTGCGTCAAGTTCGCCTCTTGTCAGAGTATATGTTCCCTGTTTATTGTAGAAAAACCCTACATCAATAACGATGAAATTTGAAGCACCAAAGGGCGTTAACGAAGCGCTATTTATGAGCATCTTCTATGGTTAAGTTGTTGAATGTTGATTGCTAAATTTCCCTTTTTCCGCAGTCTTTCCTGTATTTTTGAAACTATAAGAACACTAACATTAATTTTTTGAATACTACAGAGCACTACAAAGCACTATCAATAGGATTTGTTGTATGGAATGAGTACCGCCGTTATTTTCCAATTTCCACCTGCTAGCAATAGACATCACAAGCAATAAGTTTGGTTAAAGGATTGAGGGTACTGTTTTATCATCCCCACTTGAGTTAACAAATTTTTGTCGGAAATGAAGATGATAAATTTTGTCAAAGCGGTGACAATATGCTTAAAAATTATTTCAATAAAAACAAAGTACGTTTATACAAATCGAAAATGAATACTCCAACCAACTAAAGGAATACTTGAGTGCAAAATTTCTGAAATTATTATAGGAGTTTAATTCGTGACATCGCCAGAATTAAATAAGAATATACAATTTTTCGAAGTGCATTGACTGAACTGAGAGGAAATCGGCCTAAATATATATTGACGGCAAAGTCAATTCCCCTTTCCCGGCACAAATTCCAATACTGTGCAAACAAAAGTATGTTGAGGTTGAAAGCGTGCTGACATGTACGATTGATTTTTAAAACATCTTTTGTAGATGTTTGTTTTCTCTGAGCTTTTTGCGACTTTTAAAAAGTTTACAAATACAATTGTATATATTTCACTAATATGTTATAATACTGGAGTTGTCTAAAATTGGTATTAAGTAAAATGCATTCTTGTTAGTGGAAGCAGTATTTCATCTAAATTAATATTATAAAGTTGGAATATGTACAGTGAGTTTCCTATTATAAATTTAGTGAGGTACATTAACGTTCTAGAACACTGAAAATATTGGCCTATAAAAGTACATTAATAACAGAGAAATCAAAAACTCAATGAATAATGAAAGAGCATATTCGACGAATGATCTAGAAAAGTTTAGTAGAATTTTAGTTTTTTTCTGAACGCGAAATTGAAAAACTAAAAACACCACCTTGCCCAAATCAACAATGAATGCTGTAGAGGATTTTATTAAGAAATACTGCCTAACGACCCAGATGAGGACCCTGTAGTTTGCTTCAAACTAAAATTTAATTAATAATAAAACATTGTGTTTGTAGACAATTTGTAAAGAGAAAACAACTAATGGCCTACTTTGCTGAATCAATTAACTCTCGTCCCCTACTTGACCTTTGTAGCTAAGCAACCCTATTTTCATCAGCACGGCCAGAAATACCAGACACGTATTCACCGAGCAGTACCAATATTTTAAATAATCCGATGAAATGTAAGAATAAAATATGTTTACATATACGGCGCGTTACATCCCCTCGCCCCCATTGAATTTGAATAACCAATTATAAGAATTCAACACAAAGTTGAAAGCGCAACTAAACTAATCAAAAAAAATCTTATAAACTAACTCTTAGAAACAAGACATCCGCTTGCCCTATGCCCAACTTACAGAAACTTAGCTGGTGGTACATATTTCTTCAAGTTAAATACATTATGTATACCTAAACTAATCTGCCCTTCATCTAAACACACTTCATAAGCAATAGGTCCTTTTTTACTAACAATGGTACACAGACCCTTAAATAACAAGAAAAGCTTTTTAATTTCACTAATCACAGACGCAGATTGAGGATGAGTACGCACCCAAACCTTTTTACCCACGTCGAAAGAAGTTTTTAATTTATGTTTTACATCATGGCGAAGGCGCCTTTTTTTAGCTTTTTAAATCAATCGTTCGCGAGCCAGGAGCACCATATTCTCATCACTATTTCCCGATTTTTCACTTTCAGGAAGTATAATAAACTTCGTAAACTTACACACTCTTTCTCTTCCAAAATGAAGCATTTCTGGAGTATAGCCAGTACTCTCATGACATACACTATTCAGAAGCCCTTCTATCTCTTTTACTTAATACACCCACTTTGTATGATGGTCAAAACAAGATGACCTCAGCAATCGACCAATCTTGCGGTTTACCCCCTTGGTTAAATTTCCTTGCGGGTAATACAATGAGGTATATGCATTAACCGTATTTTCACTTCGGACAGAAATGCTTTCCATAACTTACTACTAAATTGGGTGCCACTATCGGATAAAACAGCACCTGCAATCTCCACATCCCTAATATATTTCTTTAGACTAAAAACTATAGCTTTGGCTTAGCCTTTTTTAATGGAAATAAAATGACTAACTTACGAAACGCATCGACAAATGCCAATAAAAATGTACAACCGGATCTTGACCTTGGCAGTGGCCCCATAAGGTCGACACACGGCATCCATGGGAATTAAACTACCCATTTCTCCTACTGACCGCAACAACATTTTTAACTGCTGACACCGCTGGCACCCAGCAACTATTTGTCGAATTCTTCGCCGCATTTTTGGAAAATAACAAAACATCCGCAATGCCCGACAACATTTTTTCTCACCAAAATGGCCGTTTTCTTCATGTTCCTGACGAACCAGAGGAATCACGTTGTCCAAAGAAATATAAGCTTTAAAACCCGGGTTATTCTGCGAGCCTTTCTTGAATAAAATTCTCTCGTGTATAACATACCACTTGTTTGCACAGGACTCTACTGCCTTATCTAACCTCAACCTTATTTCATGACAACGTTTATTCTTGGTTTGTGATTACCGTATATTTTTAGAATTTCCCCGCACCGTACGATACAACAACGAACTGCTTACAACCGCGACCACTATGTCCAAATTTTCCGGAATCTCCACCTCCTATTTGTCCGTATGCACCGGATATCTCGACAAAGCGTTGGCGACCTTGTTCTCGACTCCTTTAGAATACTCGAAATTTATATTATACTCTTGGATAAATAACATCCGCCTAATGAGTTTCGCATTTAGAAGCCAACTGGACCGCATAAACATAATAGTGGTCACTGACAACCGTAACCTGTGTCCCTAACACAATTGCTTGCCACTTTTGTAACGCAAAGACCACCGCCAAAGTATCCTTCTCCGTCATCGAATATCTTAGTTCCGGCCCATGTAATGACCTGCTAGCAAAAGCGATGACGCCATACCCCCCCAATCCTTCTGAAATTAACAGGCTCCGATGGCATAACCGGAAGCATCCGTTTGTATTAAAATTCGTTCATTCAAATTTGAGTGTCGAACAAACGTGGCTTTTACAAAAGCCTCTCGAAGTTTCTTGAACACCTCCTCTTGATCTCCCCATTTCCATGATTGTTCCTTTTTCAGAAGCCGCGTAAGCGGAACTGATATTTACAGGCAAAAGAAGAATAATCAGTTAAATAGATATCCTGAGCGTAACCCTTGATTAGTCCCGGATGATTTGGAAATATGTCCCTATATTCAAACAACCAATTTTTAAACACCCCTTTTTCTTTGACAGTCAACGACTCGGCCCTATCGGCAACTTCTGCAATGTCCTACAAAGAGTACAACACCGGAAATTTATAATGACTTATACGATCTTCTTTTATCTCGCTTATTAAGATATGTCCGCCCGAATTTGGTTTGCCCAAAAACTTTAACTATTGTACCTCGCCACAAAATTTACCTCCAAGTGAACCCCTGGAAAAATCAATAACTACTTCATAATCTTGCATTTATTCGCATCCCAAGATCACATCTCTCACCAACTCCGGAATCACCAAAAATGGGTAATTAATTACATGTTCTCCCATTTTTAGGGTTAAACAAACCTGTTCCCTAACGTTCATACTTTTTCCCCATGCTCCCGTTAATTAAGCATTTCTACACGGCACCCTAGGCACTGCAGAACCGCTTTGCACCACCCTTTTTTGTAAACTCTTCGAAATTCCCGTTATCTGAGACCCCAATCTACCAACGCTTTTACGCCAATCATATCATTAACCAAAATATTAATGATGGAATTAATGCGGTAGGTTTCAAATGCACATCCCGCGCCTCTTCCTCAATAACTTCACCGAAATCTGAATTATAAATAGTCATAACCTCCCTTTAATCCCTTTGGGTAGACTCAGTTTCTGATCGGTTATTTTCAGATCGGTCCTGCTCGATACGATTTTTCCTACGCCAATCCATCCTGTCTTAAGCGGTATTATTAACATTGCTCAAACGAAATTAGTGCTTCGATTAGAACCTCCATTATTCGAACCAGGAGCTTGACCCCTGTTATTTAGGAATACCTCGTACGAAGCATCAACTTTTCTTAGATGAGTTTCTACCTCTTCGATAGTAGCCAGACCCGAATTCAAAATGCCCCTTTTTATTTCCATGTCAAAATGGTTCATTACCCAATTAATAAGCTCTCTCTCCGACAAAGGTTGAGTTAAATATTTAGCTATTATCTTAAGAAAATAATGTGAACGAGATCCCGTTTCGTAAAATCCGTATTTAACACGAAAAAGTGTGTCCCTTTCCTGTTCTATGCTCCAGTAACACAAGAGAAATTGTGGTTTAAAATTTTCAAATAACGAAAACTCTTTTATTTCAGCCCAATTTGAGCCGAACCTCTTAAACAATTTACCGCAAAAAATACTCGCTTTTCATACGGTACCCCTGCCTCGTTAAACATGCTTTCCAATCTTTTTATAAATAACACCGGGTGTAATACCCCGTTTGGTGAAAAGTGTAGGTTCGTACCCCCCACATCTTTCCAAACTGAAACATATCCTCGATTCTGCATCGCTACCGACGCCTGTGCATTTACTTCCTCTAAACCCCCACGTTCTCCGTCTTTTCTATCTTCTTGTTTCTAAATTTCTTTTTCTCTCCTAAGGCCGATGAGAGTTACGAAAATCCCTCGCTTAAGTGTTCACGTTTAAATTTTTCAAAACATCGCTTAAACAATTTCCGACTACTGCCGACAAACTGTTATTTACTTCGCCCATTATTTTCCGCAATGAGTCTTCTAGTACACCTTCCCCTACGTCATTCTCTACCGCCTTGCTCTTCTTTTCCTTCTCTCCGGGCATGCTTAATTTTAACACCGCAATTCTGCGTTATTTTGACAACCCTTTCGACTCACTAATCGAATTATCCATATTTTAACAAATGTTTATACCTCACTAGGTCCCCCACCGTTGTTTATTGGCCCCACGTTGGGCGCCAAAATGTCAATGTCAATCCGTGTCGAGGGGTTCAGGTCAGCAAATAAACAACAACAGGCTGAGGGCGAAATAACATTTATTTTTAACTGTTGAAATACATACAGAAATAAATTCACACGTCGTAACACTAGTAAAAGAAAGCCAACTTGACAATGTTCGTAATGTTATATAGCATAGCATGCCCGGTCATACAACGCTTTAATACGAACCGATTACAGCACGTGCTAGTGTACAATTTATACAAATTATCAGGTTAAATACAGGTAAACACTTACGTTCTAGAAGTCCTTGCAGATGCAAGCGTATAAATACCTGCCAGTGCGCCCGGAAGCTTCACCACAGAAACCTTTGCTTGCAGTTTACACAACACAATCATCAATCACTTTAAATTCCTAAGCTACAAAGAAGCACCAGTACACGGAACACTTTTTGTAATAACTCGATAAATCTCAAAGACACAACTAGCAAACATCTACAATTGATATTTACAGAGTAAAAGTAAACCCTTTATACTAGTGGAATGTAAACATCCGACGAAATACATAATAATTAATAAGTGCGATACACGTTCGGCACAGACAGCTTGCATAGCCACCTGTATTCCCGCGCATCCAAACATCAACTAACTCTCGTCCCCTACCTGACCTTTGTAGCTAAGCAACCCTAATTTCATCAGCACCGCCGGAAATACCAGACAGATGTATTTACCGCGCAGTACCAATATTTTAAATAATCCAATGAAATGCAAGAATAAAATATGTTTACATATACGGCGCGTTACAGGGAACTGAGCTGTATCCAAGCAGTGGAAATTTCGGGGAATTGTGTTCTCTAGCTCAGAATAGAAATCAATAGAGGTACGCGTCCAACCAGTACGAAAACGCAAAATCTAATGACAAAAAATAATTGCACTTAAACCTGATTGTTATTATAAACAAGTACAGCTGATGGTTTTGCAATCTTTTCAACTAATCTCGATGGTGCAGAGCGATTTATTGGAAAACTATTAATTCGGCATATGTTCAAGTGTTGGGGATCTTGGTTGTCACAAGCTGCTTAACCCCCTTCACATCCACTGAATATCGGTGAAATAGGGTATATATTTACAAAACAATAGGAAGGGAACCGAACTGTATCTAACAAGAAAGAGCAGCGGCTATGTTCGAAGACAACAAACAAGGACAAACGTGTTGGAAGCATATGTGTGGAGCACAGCACTGTATGCTTATGAAAGAGAGACAGTAGGAGAAGCAGAAAGAAAGGGGAAGAACCTTTTTGAAATATTATGTTTCAACATAGACAGATAAAGTTAATAACAACAGGGTTATAGAAATAGTAGGAGAATGACGATATCTGTTTGAAACAAAAAGAAATAGGAGAAATAGAAGGGCAAGATATGTTTTAAGGCATTTTTGGGAAATTGTGCGGGCAGATAGAGGAATAGAAAGGTAAATGTAGACCTAGATCAGGATATTGCACGCAGATAATGAAAGATGCAGACTGTGGGAATTTTAAGAAAATGTCTAGGTTAACTCAAAATAGGACACAATGGAGATACGCGTCAAACAAGTGCCAGGACTGAAGACTTAATGATGATGATAACCATTCCATCGAAGTGAAGATAAATTTGAAGACGAGCCCCAAGAAAGTAGAGGCGTCTCTGCTGGTAAACATAATTGAAGAATTTAACTGAAATTAGGATTGTGTATCCAGCAGTAAGGGATCCGGAAACTTTATAAGTAACCATTGCATCGGCATTTCACTATTTTAATCATAATTATAGAACCAATATGTTTTGCATTTTAAAAATAATCTATAAGGTACTACCATTAATATTTATTAGATATTACCCTATCAGAGAGAAGTTGCTCCAGATCCAACCACATTGTGAGTAAGATTAAACAATCCGGATAAATGTTCCTTTCAAATGATAATATGCTTGTAAAAAGGTTTAATTTCTGAAACATGTGTTTGACATTACATCAGCGAAAGCAGACATTTTCTGGTAGATAGAGAGAGAAGATTGATTGTAGCTAAGAGGTGTTGTGAGATTTCAATATAGAGCGTCAGGCATTACCTAAAATAAACAAATCCTTATTTATATCGTGCCCACATAAATTTGGATCTTGTTAAAGAATTTGTAAAATTATACACCGAGATATATTTTAATCAAAAAAAAGGTATAATCAAAATCTGTGGCAGGTAAAATAAAAAAAAATAAGCTAGAAGGAAATAAATATACTCATGTAACGTTAGTGGACTACAGTTTAGTAGAGCCTTAATACGTCATTGTAGTTAAATTATTTAAAAAGAGGAAATGAATATTTTACTTTAAATAAACAAGTGGGGGGATAATAATTACACACACGCCCACACCCACCCACACATACACACACCCACACGCACACGCACATGCACGCACGCACGCACGCACACACACGCACCCACACACCCACGCACGCACGCACGCACGCACACACGCACACGCACGCACACACACATACGCACGCGCGCTCACACACACACACACACACACACACACACACACATTATATATATATATATATATATATATAATCAAATTGTTCTTCAAATTATTGGTGTAAAGTCTATTAATAATCACTAGTATATTAATTATTTATTCCAGACATTTCAGTCGTTCTAATACGACCTTTTTAATGGTTTTTATCTATAATATGACCTATGGTACTCTCATAATATGCATCCTTTTATACGTAATTTCTTTATTTACACATGTTTAAGAATGTCTTGATGAATACATTAATTACACCTAAAGCAAAACATTTGCACATAGTCAATTAATTAAAATACATATTTTTAACACTTTGTAACATTTTAAAGCTATACACCTCTAACCTAGTGCAATTGTGCGCTTAATTCGTACTTTGTTATTGATTAAATATTTATTTTTGCATCAAGTATATAGCTTTTAATAAACCCATATCATAACTCAAGTATCTTTTATAAACGCCTCTTCTTCTAATTTATAGTGTCACCTGTATTTTAAATTCCCGGTTAGTTTTTAGAGCATCAATCGAATTCATTTGACGGCCGTTTGTTAAGTGTGCTACATGTGGAAGGGAATTACGATGGCCGCTGATAGACGATTAGTCTGGTTCTTTGAGTAATGTTCCTTGATAGTGAAACAAGTTATAGCACCCAAACAAATACAAATGATTTGAAAACTGTTCAAGATTACTTTAGTAAAGGAAACCACTCATCATGGAATCAAATTAATTCGTTTTATCTGATGCAATATTATAAAATAAGGAACTTTTGCGGAATCACAATTATTTCTAGATTCATTGGTATAGTGTTGGAAATTATGATGTCTTGGTAATGAATTTTTGTCCTTCACACGAGGTAAGCATTAGGAAGATTAAATATATGCATTGCCTGTAAGCAGAGAACATTATTAATATTGTGAAAATCCAACATTTTGTTTGGTTGGTCTTCTTTGTTTAGCAGATGTCATAGCACCTCATAAACTTTAAGGTAATTGCTTTCGTATCTATGGTGTAATATTGGATTGCTAAATTTCTAGTAGTGATTAACTAAAAATTTCATTTACTTTGTATTCTTAAAGCCTTTTATATTTCTATTTTTGATACAATAAATGAGTCAGTACTGCGAATAAATATTGGAAATGCTTAAAGTTATGCTTATATTTTTTATGTAACTATTTTTATAACGGACATAATGCTTGCAAGCTGTAGATAAATCAGGTCTGGTTTAAAACAGCATTAAACAATAACTGTATTTTAAATTACTATGCAAAGATTATTTTGTCAATCTCTAATAATTATTCTTTTTGATATGTCTCTCACTTTAAAATTAATATTTTTGTAAAGAAAACTAACCTAGTATAAAAAGAAATTTTAATTAAACAATTATTTACATTTATGTTACACTTTTATTTGTCACAAATATTTTAACACATTATAAACTTGAATATTTACATGAGGGAAAAAAATATTTATTGAAAGTTAGCGGAAGTTAGTGACTTCTAAAATTAGTAGTTGTGTGAGGAATTGTCAGAACCAGTGAGTAAGAATATTTTTAAGGTTCTGTTAGCGTTGGTCTACTATATTTATACCCGTTGGGGGTGATATTGTTGTTCTCTCTAATTTTTTATTTTAAAATTTATATAATTTTAAAGAACACTTTGTGCTCTTTTTGTTTAACTAAACGTAATACCTCTATTTAAGAAGCTGCGTCCTTTATTTAAAGGGGCAGGTTTTTATTCAGCATAGGTTTCTCATTTTTCTGAGGGTATCCACGTCCGCCTTCAGAATATACCTTGCCTAAATAAATTTTATTCCAGGACTTGGTGGCGCCCTGTTTGTTGTTTTTCTTTTGGTTTGTAATCATGATTTTTGGTCAATAGAGTATTAGGCCCACAACCACGTCTCAGATGCCTGCGCAGAGGTTAGAGATCTAGCTAGTCGGAAGAAATCTCGTTTCATTGGCTTTTAATCAAAGAAAGAGGGCAGGTTTTTCATCCTAGGTTTTAGCCAGAGAAGTAAAAAAAAATCATTACAATTTATTTCTGTTATTACGTCAAAATCGTTGATTTTTTTGATATTCATGTATCATGTGAGTTATTTTATTAAGTTGTGATATATTTTGCTTAGTTTTGAATATCCGCCTTTTCGTTAACTGTTATTGGGTTTTTTACAGTATAAAACAATTCTAACCATTTTCTTTTTTTTTTATTAATTTCTGTTTGATCACATTTTAGTTTATGTTTCGTAAGCGCTGTTTGATTGTTCTTCTATTTAAACGCTTCTCCAAATGTTTTACACTCTCTCCATTCAGAACGTATTTACAGTTACGTTAACATGGAATTTTATAAATACGATTTATTTTATTTTTTAAGGTGTTATACCTTTTATTTTTGTAAAACAATTTTTAGTTAAATTAAACTCTTTGTGCGCTACGTAATGCTATGGTGTTTTAAGCATTTATGCAAACCTTCCGATAGACCTGGAATATATGGTATTCTGACATATTTTGTATTCAATGTAGTGATGTTTTCGTTGTTTCTTTGACCATTGTTGTAGTGTTGGACTATTCATTTTTTGAAAATATTATTTATTAGTCTTTGTGGAGAGTTGTTGTTTCTAAGTATATTTGTTTCCTTTTTCAATCTCAATACTCCGGATCAGTTAGTTTAATAGCCCTGTCTGCTAGGCGTATTATAATAACAGTGGTACTGAGTTATGTGAATTAGCTTAATCGTTTTCCATACAAAAGTCCTTGAAGTCATAAAAACTACAAACTTATATTTATCGTTTAATTACTATTAGAATGAAAATAAGTTTTCTACTTAACCAACACTTACGAAATGTTACATTATATATTTCAGAAACCTTTTACAGATTGTCTAACCTCATGAAATAGAAGTTTGCACTTCTGCCAGAAACATAAACTGAACAGACAGGAAATCAATTTAAATATATATTGACAGTAAGTCAATCTCTGGCATAAATCCCAATACTGTTCAAACAAGAGCACGTTGAAGTTGGATACACACTGACGTACGTTTTTTAAAACATTTTCACGAGATGTTTGTTTTTCTGAGCCTTTGGCAGTTATAAAAAGGTTTCTTTATGCAACTGTATTTATTTCTTAAAAAGGCAATAATATTAGAATTTTCTTTAGATGTAAGCCAGGACAATACGTTCGTGATTATGGGACCTAATCGGCTGTTATAAAAGTTGGAGGATGGAATTTTCGACTACAAGTTTAGTAAGTAAATCGAAGCTATGGTGCGTGGAAAGACAAATCGATAAGCGTGAATTGATAAAAAAGGAGTACGAAACTTAATGAACTATGAAAAAGCATAAGCGATAAATGGTGTAGAAAAATTTAACAGAAATGTAATCTGAATACCCAACTTTTATGGATTCCAACATTTTATTGAACCGTGTTTATAAAACAAAATCTATCTGGATTTATAAACGAATAGTAAACTAAGAAATAAGAAACTGTTTGTTTGTTGTTCTAGTTCCTCAAAACGAAATCTTGCAAATTCTGTATCTATTGTCTTCAGTTTCAAACTTACGCCATCAGTTACAAGTGTAAAGTTAACTTTTGTTTTTTCATTGACCTTTTAAAAAAGCTTTAACTGCTCAAAGGCAATTTTTTGGGCTGCTAAAATAGTTAGTTGTAAAGTTTCATCGCAAATAGAATTAACCCTTTTCCAAGTAGAGTACGTTCGCGGATCGATTAATTGTTACAGATGATAAAACTCGCATTGCAAAGATAAATTGATTACTTCACTTTACTTGTAACAAAATCTCTATCAGAGTACCAATTTTTACAATTTTTCCTCTTAATCTATTTAGTTGTTGTTAAATTATTTACTTAAATTATTACTTTTTATTGTGACTTACATCTAGCTTAAGAAACGAGTGCTGTCCTAGTGGCAGGTTACTTAAGTATAAATTTTACAGATTTAAACTAGCCTTACTTAATCTAAAAGCATCTTCTGGTCTTCTGTACTTCGTCGACGTGTCTTCGTTGTAGTGTATGAGGGCCCTGATGAAAGGGTTTTCATGTTGAACCATTCCGTCGAAGATCTTTGTTGCGGTTGTCGTGGTGTAGTCTTCGATCGTTGGGATCCGGTCGTTCTTCATGCACCACGGTACGTCGAGTGCTGTTCGCAGGTTTTGTTCCGGACGACTTGCAGCTTTTTGATATGGGAGTTGGCACCGTACTTCCACGCTACCAATGCGTATTATTAACTTGAGCAGTTGACGGTCTTGTATAGTCGTATCTTGTTGTATACGTCGAGCGATTTCTCCCGTTTCGAGGTTGGTAGAGGCTGAGTGTTGATGCTCTGACTTGGGCGGTCGAATGGTACGTGTGGGCTTCTTGACGATGATTACCTCTAGGTACTTGGCTTCATTTTTCCACAGGATGGTCTCATTGAGGATTACGATGTCCTTTTTTGGGTTTTGGAACCTCTTCGTCAAGAAGACGGCTCGGCTTTTTTCAAATTGACGTGGACCAGTCGTTTTCGAACCATTATCCCAGGATGGTTACGCTTTCCTGAAGCCTTCTTGTTACTAATCGAGGAGCTAATGTTCTGGTGGCTGCATTGGTATCGTCGGCGAAGAGGGGCAAGGAGTGACTCCAGTTTTCGGTATGTCACTAGTGAACAGAGAGTAGAGAATCGGTGAGAGCGGCGAGCCCTGGAGCAAGCTGGCTTCCATCTGTTGTGTAAATGATCGGGTATTGCCCATCTTTGCTTGGCATCGGCGTAGGTCTAATTGATTTTGAACGCTCAAATCTTTTATTAGCTAGTTGATCAGAAGACAATAGTAAGAGCGCTATTGCAAAACCTCATGCATCTGTTTCTTGTTGAACAGTTGATTTCTTAGCCGTTTCGTAACATTTTCACGTGATACATGTATGTAAGTATGTATTATAATATCGCAAAACTTTTTAACTGAAAGAGAAATGATAGATACTATGTCATGTAAGCCGAACGGATCAGGAAGAAAAGAACGAAATTAGTTTTAGGAAGCTCGCCCGACTTACGGTAATTAAGAGAGACAAAAAAGGAAGAAGAAGAATGTAGCACCTACATCGTCGGAGAATGGGGGTTAAAGAATGAGACAACGGAGCATATCTAAGAAAAAGTGTTTAATAAATATACATACAGCATATACATGCGAACAGAATACTAAGATAGCATATAGAATATATTTATACACATACCAATAGAGAACAGAAAACATAAATACCGATATGAATATAAATATAACCATATTCACTAAGTCTTATTCTAATGATACCAGCATCTTAATATTTACATATAAGCAAAACACTTAACACGATCGTTACCTGTTGATTATCGCGCGGTTTCCATTATGTATACTTTTAAGGGATTTTTGGTAATTAGTATGCATTTATCACATTATAATCTAACCTGCGTGTGAAGGCATCCAACGTAATGTGGTGTAAGAAATGCGCTTTGGTAACTACTGTTTCAAATGAAATTTTTTTTAATATGGAAAAATTTGTGAGCTATAGTAGGGGACAGAGAATACTACTACAGTAAGCCTGCTTATTGTAAAAAGCGATTAAACGGCGTAGCAAGAGGCATTATAATTTGAATAAGGGCCGCTATACTTGCGACCACGTCCCCAATGCTCCACCCGGAGGTACTACATTGCGTAGCAAGAGGCAGCAGCCTTGTTGACTAAATGATATTGGAGAAGAATCGGTTGGTCTCGGGCGATCCTCAATAATTTACAAGGTTGTTGAGGTTGGGCGTGACATAGTCTTTTTGCTAAAATCTTTAAAATCTGCATTGTGGAAAGATATGGGAACCTACCACAATATTTTCCAAGTATGCGTGACCTAAAACACGAAATATGTATGATGGAGAGCTCACAAGTAAAATTCTTGTCCGGAGGTAAAATACCCCCTCATTCGGATCTCCGGGAGGGGGTACTTGGGGCTTGTCATTGTAATAATTTAAAACAACGGTTCGATTTAGTGATAGGGACCTGGAGTGTAAGATCATTACTTAGAGTAGATAAGTTAACGAATTTATCAGTCGAAATGAGAAAAGTAGAGCTAGACATTCTAAATATTAATGAGGTGAGATAGCCAGATTGTAATGACTTTTGGAAAGATAATTATAGAATAATCACAACTTCTGCAACTAATGGACAGGCAGGGGTAGGAATAGTGTTAGGTAAAAGATTAGGACATAAAGTTAAAGAGTACTTACAATTTAGTGATAGGATAATTATGGTTAGATTGAATACGAAACCCACAGACACAGTTTTAGTACAGGTTTACATGCCAACAAGTCAGTACGAGGATGAGGAAGTAGAAAAGGTATACGGGATATAAATAGTCTAGTGAGAAAAGTAAAGGGAGATGAGAATTTAATATCTATGGGCGATTTTATTGCGTTAGTGGGAGAAGGTAGTGAGGGAAAAATGGTAGGAAAATTTGGGTATGATAGACGAAATGATAAAGGAAAAAGATTAGTTGAGTTTTGCCAGGAACATAGATTAGTAACTGTAAACACCCTATTCGAACAATATGTTAGAAGAAGATATACCTGGAGAACACCAGATGATAGGGCTAGATACCAAATTTTAGTTAAACAAAGATTTAGAAACCAAGTTCAAAACTGTCACAGTTATCTGGGGGCTGACATAGATAGCGAGCATAACTTAGTTAAAATGAAGTGTAAGCTAAAATTCAAAAAATTGAGAAAGGTTAAAAGGGAGGGATGGAATCTAGGTAAGCTTAATGATAGAAAGGTAAAAGAGGAATATAAAGAAGTATTAGATAATAAAATGAAAAAGATAGCTATAGGAGGGAACGTAGAAAATAGAGGAAAAGAAATAAAACGGGCTGTACATGATACAGCAACTCAAACTATAGGTAAGAAAAAGTAGAAGCGAGAAAACCCTGGGTAACGAAGGAGATATTAGATATAATAGAGAATACAAGAAAACTTAAACCTTTCAGAGAATTGAATAGTGAAAGTAAGCAAAAATATAATAGAGTTAGAAATAACATAGTACATGATTGTAGAAAAGCTAGAAATGAATGGATGGAGAAGAATTGTAAGGGAATACAAGATGATTCGAGAGTAGGTAAGACAAACAGGGTTTACTGGGCAGTTAAAAAGTTTTTTGGGAAAGATAAGAAAAAATACAAGGGTATTAAAAATGAGAATAATGAGCTTCTATAAATAAAGTTGAGGTAGCAGATAGACGGAAAAGATATTTAGATGATTTATAAAAGGGAGACGATATGGATGAGTTAGAGAAGAGGATGTAGAAATAAGGTTCTCAATATTAAGAGAGGAATTTGATAGAACTGTTAGGGATCTTAAACTAAATAAAGCGCCGGGGATAGTCGATATACCCGCAGATTTAATAAAATATGCAAGTCAGAAAACTTTAGACAAATTATATAAACTAGTAAAAGTAATATATGACACAGGTGAGGTCGCAATAGATTTCGAAAAAAATATTATTATCCCAATCCCAAAAAAAAATCAGGAGCTGATAGGTGTGAGAATTTTAGAACGGTTAGTTTAACTTCCCACGCTTCCAAATTACTAACAATAATAATTAAAAAATTGAGCAGAAGCGTTGACTGAGAATTATTTAGGCGAAAACAAATGATTAGGGTAATTATCGAAATATGTTACAAAAAAATTAAAAGACCCATTTTGCGTTTGTAGATTTAGAAAAAGCATTTGATAGGGTTAATTGAATTGTTATGTTCAGGGTTTTGCGAAAAATAGGAATCTCTCATAAGGATAGAAACATTATTTACAGTCTATGTAAAAACCAAAGCGTAGTAATTAGATTTGATGAAATAGAAAACGAAGCTAAGATTAGCAATGGTGTTAGTCAGGGCTGTATACCATCTCCCTTGATTTTTAATGTTTATATTGAGAAAACTTTAAACTTAGCTAGAGATAGGTATTAGTGTACAGAGACAGAAAATAGACATGTTGCGTTTTGCAGATGATATAGCCATTATAGCATAGTCTAGAAAAGAGTTAGGAGAGTTTTTAAATATTTTAGATAAGATACTACAGAATAACTATAGTATGAGAATTAACTCGGTAAAGACAAAGATAATGACAAGTGAGTTACAGCCTAGTTCTAAACCAAAATTAAAAATAGGTAATACCAAGTTAGAGGAGGTAGATGAATTTTGCTATTTAGGTAGTATAATTACAAAGGACGGACGTTGCAGGAGGGATATAGTAGCTAGAATAGCTCAAGCTAAAAAAATGTTTTTAAAAAAAGAAACACTTACTAATAGTTAATAGTATTACTTTAGATAATAGAAAAAGTTTCTTGAAGTCGTGTGTATTGAACGTTCTATTATACGGTAGTGAGACTTGGAGAATTAAAGAGGTACATAAGAAAAAGATAGAAGCTTTGAAAACTTGGTGTTACAGAAAAATGTAAAATTAGTTGGACAAATAGAGTAACAAATGAGGAAGTTTATAGAAGGATAGGTGAGGAACCCAGTATGTGGAAACAATTAAAGGTCAGGAGACATAGAATGATGGCGCACTAGTTATGACTGAGGGACTATTTAGTAAGGTTTTAGATTATAGACTACCAAACAAAAATAGAGTAGAAAGACCTAGACAAAGCTATATTAGTCAAATTATTAGAGAGTTAGGTTGTGAAGAACGATATGTAGACCTTTTTAGACTAGCTTAGAATAGAAAAGAATTTAGAGCTGCGTCAAACCGACCTTAAGTAAGTCCGAAAACAAAACAAAAACTAAATAAAAATCAGTTAACCAAATTGTTACACTATTTTTTTTCTAGTGTCTTTACTCTACCTTATAGGCGGCAGAGCCTCTATAAATTATGAGGAGTTCCTGTCTAAGGTTTAAGCCCAGGATGAAGAGGATGGGAAATGGCCTTGAGTATAATAGGACCCTCTAAAGAGATCTTCCAGCCAGCTAAGCTTCTTCAACTTAGGGCAGAGCTATGAGCCAAGGTCGTAGGATGGTATACGAAAATAAAAGAATTTGTAATGGATGCCACCGTATCTTAATAATAGCTATAATTGGAAACAGCCCGAAGATAAGATACAGAAATCTTCGAAAAGAAAAAATATCCTTAACGAGCAAAACATAGAAATATAATACTTACTTGTGACTGCAAACTGGAATTGGAACGACGATGTCGTACTGTCTGAAAATTTAATCAATTCTTGACATTTTAGAACTAGGGCTACATTAGAGCCTACTCTCTTTATCCAAAAAAAGTAAATTCCAAAAAGATTAACTAGTCAAGATTATACCTCAAAAAAAGTTTTTAAACACAATTCCAATAAGCTATCCTACTTCACTACAAAAATTTTATAAATATGGTTGCTTGCTTTTATAGAAAAATTTTTGTTGACTTTAATAAAAGAAAGCTTTAAAACAACTTATTGCACTTTCTATTGATTTACAAAAAAAATATATACATCATTTGCACAATTTTATACGTACTGAAGCTTTTTAGATATTTACTTTTAATAATGTCTACAAGTAGTCTCCTATTATTTATATGAATTTTGCAAGTGTAAATTTATTATAGTTCTTTAGGAGAATTAAAAAGTTTTTGTTAATATTCTACAACTTGTGTTTGATACCTAAATAGGATCCTGTTTTGGCTTACATATAATTTGTTAAATATATTGACTTTTCTTAAACTGCAGAACTACATTTTTAATTAATTTAATTTCTTGAATCAAAGTTCAAGAATACGTATGGTTTAAACTAATCTGTACTTCAATTGTACTGTCAAAAAAATAGATTTTATAATGTGACAAACAAATATTAACGTGTCACGTGCTTAGTTACGAGTACATTTTAGTGTAACCTTGTAAATTCAAATAAAGTTATCTTATAGAAATTTTATTGTGTTCATACGAACATTTATGCAATATCCAACTATTCAATTCTGAACAAAAAATTACGTGTACCAATTTAAATCACTATATAGAATTTACAAAAATTATTATTACAATTCCAGTAATGGTTCCGTGACACGAAAATTGAATTAGAATTGAAGAAGACTCACCACAAATAATCCGTTAGACATCAGCTTTCGTCAACCATCGTGTGTAGTTACGACAACAGGTGCGCGCGGTTCACACGTGCACGGCTTTACAGCTTGACTTCTATACAAAACCAAATTTACGAAAAATTCTACCATACTCCATAGCAACATTTGAGAATTTGAACTTTTAATACTGCATAACAAAAAAATTGTGCTTCAGTGTTCCATAACGATTAGATACATAAAATTTAGTGCTTCAATACTCCATACATTACGTGTTTACATAAAATTTTTGCGTTTCAATATTCTATAACAATTAGCCTCATACCAACGTTTCAATACTGCATCCACCTAAAATTTGCGCTTAAAAGAAAACGAGAAAATGATTTGAATGCAAAATTGAAATTTATTTACCTACGTTAAATAACGAACCTGAACCACAAGGCAAATTATTATTCAAGCACGCGCAGAATTGGATTGTTGCATCAACACTTACACAGATAAAAGAAAACCTAAATTCTACTTCGAGTCCATAAACATAGGTGGAGTTCTAAGTAACAAATTGGTATTGTATTGCTAAAATAGAAATTTGATATTTTCTGTATAATAAAGGATTTTTGTTAAATAAATAATTAGAACAAAAGCGTACATTAATGAAGCAGGTAGTCGTATTCGTAACAAAATGTCACCATGACATAACTCACAATTAGTTAGCGGTCTGGCATGCTGGTAGCGATTCGTTAATTAAGCCTTACCATAACATGTAATTTAACACTTTTCCCTTATTGGGGGGGTTAACCAGGTAATATTTTATTTCCTGATAAATGGGAATCATGCAAAAATATCGGAGTTCTTTAACAACCATCAGGTTGCTAATATCTATGTAGAACCAGGTAGATAAAAAAAGATAGAAGAGTATAGGAAGACCTAGACCAAGCTATATTAGTCAAATTATTAGAATTTAGGTTTATATATATATATATATATATATATATATATATATATATATAATATAGTTTAAAGATAATGACCTTCTAGTAATATTAAATGTTTTTAATGGGTTTGAGGTCAGCTGGTAAAAGAAAACTCTTTTATAATGCCTAAATTTTCGGATTTATTTAATCCTTGTTCACAGGCTTCTAAAAATGTTATAAACAACTAGGCTAAATTATATAAATATTAATTGCAACTTACAAGATGAGTTGTTTTAAAAATTAACATCGAAATTAATTATTAAACATAACTATTTTTAGTTTTCACTTTCAAATGTAGGAAGGATATATAATTTGTATAAGAAGAAATGTAAAATAAAATTATGTCAGATTTTGAAATATTTCAAATTCTCTTTTTAAGAGGATACCTGATACCTTTATTTAATGTATATGTTATGTTGTATGTGATAGTTGTTTGTTTGTATGTGTGTGTGTATGCCCATGCGTTAGGTTGTGTGGTTTGAATGTGTGTATGTATTTATAACGTTGAACATATTAACAAATATTACATTAGGTATGTAGCTATGTTTTAAAATTAAGTAAATATGTGTAAATCGAGCTCAAACCACTAATATCAGTTTTTTATTTATACTATCTTTGTATTAAAATGTGATACATTTCAAGAAATAGTCTTTTTGTTTATCTTTCTCTAATTCTAAAATTTTGGATTTTTGAAATCTATTCTATGATCTAAATTAGCTGAATGACTCGATAAAGCACATGAATTTGGTTTAACTTTTATGTCACTTCTATGTTGAATTATACGCTGATTTAAGGATTGACATGTTTGTCCAATATACAGGCCATTACAATCTAAACAATTAATTTGGTACACAATATTTTTTTGAAAAAGTTCGGGTGTTTTATCTTTTAATTTTGAAAAGAGATTGTTGACTGTTAAAATATTTTTCTTTGCATACTTAAAATCATAATTTTTAAATACTTTAATTAGTTTATTTGTTAATTCATTGTCTATATTTGATATTGTTTTATATATTTCTAAATTTTTGCTGTTGTTACTACTTGTGTTATTTTTGTTTATATTACTGTTACTGTTGTTTGTGTTTTTATATTCTTCAGAGGTATATAGTAATTTTGTTATTAGAGGTATGGGATAGTTGTTGTTTTTTAAAATGTTTGAAAGTTTTTTTATATTTTTATTGTAGAATGTTGGATGACATAATCTTTTGATTCGATTTTTTAATCCTAAAATAAAATTTATTTTTGTTTTGAAAGGGTGATATGAATGGTAATTTAAATATCTGTTGGAATGGCTTTGTTTTGATACCAATCTAAAATTATTTTATTTTCATCGTTTCGAATTAATAAAGTGTCCATGAAAGGTACCGATTTATTGGATTCTGTTTCTATTGTGAATTGGATATGACTATTATAGCTATTAAAAATATTAAGAGTTTCAACTATTTTATTTTCTGGGATAGCTGTTATTAAATCATCAACAAATTTCTTTAAAATGGAAGGTTAAACGGAAGTTGTGGAATAACACTATTTAATAATTCATCCATAACTATTTGTGCTATAATGGGACTAAGATTTGATCCCATTGGACATCCAAAATTTGTAAATAAAATTTATTATTAAAGGAAAAATAACTGTTATCAAAAAGAAATTCAATGATTTGTAAAAAATAGTTTTGAAAATTTACAATTTGGTTCTATTGTATTCCAAAATTTACTGATATTGTTAATAACTAAGTCTTTAGGGATATTTGTAAAGAGTGATACAACGTCTAAACTTACTAATACATAACTTTTAGGTAATTGAAAATTGTTTAATTGTTCCGAAAATTCAAAAGAATCTGTTATATTATGATTGTTTTTAGGGATAGATTTTGTTAGAATTTCATAAATAAATTTTGAAAGCTTTTCAGTTGCTGCATTGTTTGTAGCAACAATGGGACGGAGTATCACTCTTTACAAATATCCCTAAAGACTTAGTTATTAACAATATCAGTAAATTTTGGAATACAATAGAACCAAATTGTAAATTTTCAAAACTATTTTTACAAATCATTGAATTTCTTTTGATAACAGTTATTTTTCCTTTAATAATAAATTTTATTTACAAATTTTTGGATGTCCAATGGGATCAAATCTTAGTCCCATTATAGCACAAATAGTTATGGATGAATTATTAAATAGTGTTATTCCACAACTTCCGTTTAACCTTCCATTTTAAAGAAATTTGTTGATGATTTAATAACAGCTATCCCAGAAAATAAAATAGTTGAAACTCTTAATATTTTTAATAGCTATAATAGTCATATCCAATTCACAATAGAAACAGAATCCAATAAATCGGTACCTTTCATGGACACTTTATTAATTCGAAACGATGAAAATAAAATAATTTTAGATTGGTATCAAAAACAAAGCCATTCCAACAGATATTTAAATTACCATTCATATCACCCTTTCAAAACAAAAATAAATTTTATTTTAGGATTAAAAATCGAATTAAAAGATTATGTCATCCAACATTCTACAATAAAATATAAAAACTTTCAAACATTTTAAAAACAACAACTATCCCATACCTCTAATAACAAAATTACTATATACCTCTGAAGAATATAAAACACAAACAACAGTAACAGTAATATAAACTAAAATAACACAAGTAGTAACAACAGCAAAAATTTAGAAATATATAAAACAATATCAAATATAGACAATGAATTAACCCATAAACTAATTAAAGTATTTAAAATTATGATTTTAAGTATGCAAAGAAAAATATTTTAACAGTCAACAATCTCTTTCAAAATTAAAAGATAAAACACCCGAACTATTTCAAAAAATATTGTGTACCAAATTAATTGTTTAGATTGTAATGGCCTGTATATTGGACAAACATGTCAATCCTTAAATCAGCGTATAATTCAACATAGAAGTGACATAAAAGTTAAACCAAATTCATGTGCTTTATCGAGTCATTCAGCTAATTTAGATCATAGAATAGATTTCAAAATCCAAAAATTTTAGAATTAGAGAAAGATAAACAAAAAGACTATTTCTTGAAATGTATCACATTTTAATACAAAAGATAGTATAAATAAAAACTGATATTAGTGGTTTGAGCTCGATTTACACATATTTACTTAATTTTAAAACATAGCTACATACCTAATGTAATATTTGTTAATATGTTCAACGTTATAAATACATACACACATTCAAACCACACAACCTAACGCATGGGCATACACACACACAATACAAACAAACAACTATCACATACAACATAACATATACATTAAATAAAGGTATCAGGTATCCTATTAAAAAGAGAATTTGAAATATTTCAAAATCTGACATAATTTTTATTTTACATTTCTTCTTATACAAATTATATATCCTTCCTACATTTGAAAGTGAAAACTAAAAATAGTTATGTTTAATAATTAATTTCGATGTTAATTTTTAAAACAACTCATCTTATAAGTTGCAATTAATATTTATATAATTTAGCCTAGTTGTTTATAACATTTTAGAAGCCTGTGAACAAGGATTAAATAAATCCGAAAATTTAGGCATTATAAAAGAGTTTTCTTTTACCAGCTGACCTCAAACCCATTAAAACATTTAATATATATATATATATATATATATATATATATATATATATTTTGTGTGCCTTAAAGGCAAGAATTGGACGCCGCCACGGAAATAATGTTACTCTTGCATTAAATATGCATGTACATTGTTAAAATCCCAAAGGCAGAACGTATTTGTGATAGCCATCTATAGAACACAGTATGGTTTCGAATCAACTTCTGTACAGTTTCAGCCTTAGTGCTAGTTCTAGCCAACTGATGGCGCTCTATCTTCCTTTCGCCAACGTACAGAGGTTTTTCGTGCCTATACTTTGAGGTTTCTTGATATTTTGTTAGGGTTAAGACTAGTCCATTCTGACGAGACCCAAGAGGTCAAAACCTGTGGTCAATGGATGTTTTCCCTACAAAATGATCAAGTAATTGTTTTGTAATGGCTATGCAAATACCAGTTCGATTTGTATAGGTAAATACAATGTTATTTACAGATACATCTCATGTAATTGGTATATATATATATATATATATATATATATATAATAATATGATTTGACAAGATGTCAAGTAATTACGAACTGTTTTAAAAACACTACTTGTTGTTGTATAAAATTATTGAGAACTATTCAGTTCGAAACGAAATGCTTGCAGTAGAATGTATTTATTTATATACCTGACGTTTCGAATCTTTATTTGATTCTTTTTCGAAGGGTGTAAATTTACATTAGCATTTTAACTTCAACTAGCAAAATCTTAACAAATTTAAACTTTAATAATATTAAAACTATAAAGAAGAATAAAATTAGATATTAATCATTAATGTTAATACAGATATGTTTGTTTATAAGGTAATCTTCCTCTCTAAAAGTTAAAGGCATTGCAACTGAATTTACATTAGTGCTTGACTAATTGACCTATGATAGCATTTGTTTGATTTTAATGCAAAGAAGGTGCCATTTGAAAATTACAACACAGAATTATGCGTCAATTTTGGTTTATATTAATAATGTTAATCTCTAAAGTGTACAATTTACCTGCCACTATATGAACGCCCTGTGACGTTCAGCAGTACATGTTTAGCGCTGTAACTTTTGTGTGGCCATATGAAAACCTAGTAATGCTAACATTATAACGTTGTGGTATTCTTAGTTCCTTCAACGCACTCGTGTAAAGTTGTAAAACATGGTGGGTTAATCAATTATAGCCCCTTTGAAATTTTATTTTCTTAGTGTGTATGTTATACTGAAATTTGACTTACTTATAATTTAATTATTAAAATTTTGTTACATTATTTAGGTTAATGAATGTTAGTTTAGTAAAAGTAAAATAGTATCTATACATTACTGTGATTATGATTATCGTTTGTTTTCATGTTTGGTTATATAGCAGTTATAGAGTAATTTTATGGTTCGTCAGAGTTCGTGGAAAGTTCTCTAGGTCACTATTGCTCAGTGTCGTGGTGCCCATTTATTTAGTAGCTTTACAGAGAACAATCATATTGTTGTTCTGTAAGAACGCCATCTAACCATTGACCCAACATACGCTGATCTACCCAGGAACTTTAAGCGGTCATCGTCTATGAAGCAACCCTGTAATTATTTTCCATATTCGTAATTGCAATATTGTACCGTGAACGTTAAGGTTAATAATGTTTGTTTAACTTTTGCATTCAGGGTTTAGAGTTAACTATTTAAAATTTTGAAAATATAATTTTTTGTAAGTTTATTAAGTAAATTTTTCATCAACTCTTGTAAATCCTTTTTTAGTTTAGTGTTAGGCACCTTGGTTACGTGCATGCGTGGCATCTTGTCTGTAAAAACCACTATGCCAGACCTATAGTAAAGGGTTAATGTTGTAGTTGAAATTTTATTATTTATTTTTCTTAGGTATCTCAGGAAAATGGTTGTATTGTAAGTACGTAATTTGAAATATGGCAAGTCGCCTATTAAAAGGAACTCCGTTTATTACATTGTACTATACCTTTCTTTACCATTTTGATATTGTTCTTCAGTTGGATATATATTAAGAACATTTGCATTTATTATTGGGTTAACTAGTTATATCTATCTTATCTTTTTGGTAGAGTTTTGCGACCAGTGTTTGTTGGACTCATTCTTAGAATGCGGAATGCTCTGGCTACCGTTGACCGTTTCAATTTTCCTGGTGCCCATTAAATAATTTTTGTTTTAGCACAAGTTGGAATTCCCACTAGACTCATTAGCTGGAATTCCCACTGAACCTACAAGTTCTCTTGGTCCACTGCTGGAAATTAGAAACCCTTCCTAAGATTCTCGTGTGACTAGGCTACCGGAAGTATTAAAACATTATAACCCTGCATCTAGCCAAAGGGCGTGTTAAGCCGGCCAACTGTAGTCGTTGTCCTATATTCAGGGTCATAATGTTATATTGCGCCCTGCAGCATAAGGGTTAGAATATTGAAAATATCTGCAGATATTAATGTGATTAGTGTTTTAAAACAACTTTTTCTTTTATTAATCTTTTTATTGGCAGTGCAAGGTACATAATAGTGTAACAACTTTTTGTATTATAATTTCTGGGTGCGTCTGGGTGAGAATGGTCAGGCTGAATTTTTGAAAATGCCCTTTTGGCAACCAAAATACTGTTCCGTGTAGAAAAAATCATTTTTGAAAAACAATAAAAGGGCAATATTTTGATTAGCAAGGGCATTTTCAAAAATTCACCCTGACCATTCTCATACACAGTCCACACACGCACAGAAACATGATACACAAAAACAGAACAATAAATACAACAGAAAAAAGTTGCAGCTTTCGCTTTCCAGTCAGAAAACATTCTAAATTTTATTGTAAGTTGATTTAGATAACAAAAAGGTGCACTAATGTGGCGCGCCATGTTTTATGGCATTTGAAATATTACTTTGACATTTTCCCTCAAATTATGATGCCATTTTGGTCTTCTTTTCTGAGGTTCACTCCTCGCTGGACGACCTGTAGGAGCTCTTTTACACTCCCTAATGATACCTGGCTTGCGTCTAACTACTGCTGTTGGTTGAACGTTAATTGCAGATTTTCTTTTAAATTTTTAGGAGTTATTACTTCCGGCAGTATTTAAAAAATTTTCCCACCCATTTTTGATTTTAATTGCTTTCAGTCTTGCAACAAACCTCTTAAAGCTTTTGGACACTAGTGCCAAATGCTTTATTACTTTCCTTCATCCAATCAAGTAGTGAGTTATATGAATCATCATTTAAGACTTCTTCCGTACGAGAAAACGATATACTAGGTAATGACTGTTCTAAACTTTGACATCTTTCTTCTCTGTTTGTAATTGTTAAGCATAAATCATTTGGTATATTGAAATGTACTGACATATTTTGTTGTTGATCGGTAAATGGCACATAAAAATCCATCGCCTGGGTATTTTTTCCAAGTGCTAATTGGGCAATTAAATACCTTGATTTGGTTTTCTTATTCGGAGCATTTAAAGGTATAACTGGAAAATAATGTAAAACAGCTGTCTAATGCTTACAAAAAAGATCTTGCCTTCCAATTGAACAACTGTAAAATCCATTTAAAATGTCAACATCATACAATTCCTCCGTTTTTTCACTAGGAACAGGAAATAAATTATTGGATAACTGTTTGATATCATTTTTTTTCAAATATTTTATTTTTCCCAAATATTTTGTTAAAAGCAACCTACATGTTGCATCTGTTTGGTGAATGAAATTTCTTATTCTTCGCACGTAATATTCCTTCATTGCAGTGAAACAGAAATCTCCTAGTGCTACTACATTATATGCTTTATTTCTTGAGAATACTGTATCCTTAAATAATCTAACACTTGTTTCGCTATAATTGTTTGTTTGTTTTTCATGAGTTTTTGCATCTCTATAAGCTAAACACCAATTGTCTTTTTTATTCCAGTAATCTGTTAAATACTGTATACACGTAAGCAAAGAATCGGCAGCTAGAATTGCTGAATTAAATGCATCTGAAGTTTTTGTGGAATGTTGTGTCTTTTCTCTCACAACCATTGCCATACGGACTGAGATACGTGGAATCGACAAAGTAAAGGTTTTGAGCCGGTCCATACAACTTTTAACCCTTTCACTACTCCAACCGTATATATACGCAATAACGCACAGTGCTCCAAACGTGTATTTACGCAAATGTTAAAAAAATATACGCAGCTACAAAGTGCTCTCAACGTAATTGTACGATTAACTCCCTCTACTAACCCCACCATTAACAACACTTAAACTGGTCTTAACGTATCTTAATGTGTAGAAATGTGGCTGCGTTAGTTTAGTCATTCTTAAATGTGTTGCAGCTGCTTAATTGAGTATTGTTTTACGAATTGTTTATGCATAAATTATGGCAAAAAGACATTCTATAGGGTTAACTGATGCAGAAATAGCAGATATTTTGGAAAATAGCGACTTCAAATACGAGGATCTTGCGCTATCTGAAGATGATTGTGGGTGGAATGAAGCTGAAAGCGATGTACTGCCATACACGCCGCTGTCTACCGATAGTAATAACAATATGCAGAGCCACCGGCTGAGTTTGATGCCTCAGGTTCCGATTCGGATGTTGAGTCTATTGTTGGATCTGCTCAGTGTTCCAAAAGGGTAAAACCAAATTATTTAATTTGGTCAAACTCAGACTTGGATCCGAAAATTCACGAGTTTGATAATAATGACTCCGGGTGCAAAGCGTTCAATTTGGATTCTGCGTCTACGCCTTTCGACTGCATTATAAAAGAGTTTTCTTTTACCAGCTGACCTCAAACCCATTAAAACATTTAATATATATATATATATATATATATATATATATATATATTTTTTGTGTGCCTTAAAGGCAAGAATTGGACGCCGCCACGGGAAATAATGTTACTCTTGCATTAAATATGCATGTACATTGTTAAAATCCCAAAGGCAGAACGTATTTGTGATAGCCATCTATAGAACACAGTATGGTTTCGAATCAACTTCTGTACAGTTTCAGCCTTAGTGCTAGTTCTAGCCAACTGATGGCGCTCTATCTTCCTTTCGCCAACGTACAGAGGTTTTTTCGTGCCTATACTTTGAGGTTTCTTGATATTTTGTTAGGGTTAAGACTAGTCCATTCTGACGAGACCCAAGAGGTCAAAACCTGTGGTCAATGGATGTTTTTCCCCTACAAAATGATCAAGTAATTGTTTTGTAATGGCTATGCAAATACCAGTTCGATTTGTATAGGTAAATACAATGTGTATTTACAGATACATCTCATGTAATTGGTATATATATATATATATATATATATATATATATATATAAAATATGATTTGACAAGATGTCAAGTAATTACGAACTGTTTTAAAAAACACTACTTGTTGTTGTATAAAATTATTGAGAACTATTCAGTTCGAAACGAAATGCTTGCAGTAGAATGTATTTATTTATATACCTGACGTTTCGAATCTTTATATGATTCTTTTTCGAAGGGTGTAAATTTACATTAGCATTTTAACTTCAACTAGCAAAATCTTAACAAATTTAAACTTTAATAATATTAAAACTATAAAGAAGAATAAAATTAGATATTAATCATTAATGTTAATACAGATATGTTTGTTTATAAGGTAATCTTCCTCTCTAAAAGTTAAAGGCATTGCAACTGAATTTACATTAGTGCTTGACTAATTGCCCTATGATAGCATTTGTTTGATTTTAATGCAAAGAAGGTGCCATTTGAAAATTACAACACAGAATTATGCTTCAATTTCGGTTTATATTAATAATGTTAATCTCTAAAGTGTACAATTTACCTGCCACTATATGAACGCCCTGTGACGTTCAGCAGTACATGTTTAGCGCTGTAACTTTTGTGTGGCCATATGAAAACCTAGTAATGCTAACATTATAACGTTGTGGTATTCTTAGTTCCTTCAACGCACTCGTGTGGAATTATAGAACATGGTGGTTTAATCATTTATTGCCCTTTGAAATTTTATTTACTTAGTATGTATTTTATATTGAAATTTGACTTACTTATAATTTAATTATTAAAATTTTGTTACATTATTTAGGTTAATGAATGTGTAGTTTAGTAAAAGTAAAATAGTATCTATACATTACTGTGATTATGATTATCGTTTGTTTTCATGTTTGGTTATATAGCAGTTATAGAGTAATTTTATGGTTCGTCAGAGTTCGTGGGAAAGTTCTCTAGGTCACTATTGCTCAGTGTCGTGGTGCCCATTTATTTAGTAGCTTTACAGAGAACAATCATATTGTTGTTCTGTAAGAACGCCATCCCTAACCATTGACCCAACATACGCTGATCTACCCAGGAACTTTAAGCGGTCATCGTCTATGAAGCAACCCTGTAATTATTTTCCATATTCGTAATTGCAATATTGTACCGTGAACGTTAAGGTTAATAATGTTTGTTTAACTTTTGCATTCAGGGTTTAGAGTTAACTATTTAAAATTTTGAAAATATAATTTTTGTAAGTTTATTAAGTAAATTTTTCATCAACTCTTGTAAATCCTTTTTAGTTTAGTGTTAGGCACCTTGGTTACGTGCATGCGTGGCATCTTGTCTGTAAAACCACTATGCCAGACCTATAGTAAAGGGTTAATGTTGTAGTTGAAATTTTATTATTTATTTTTCTTAGGTATCTCAGGAAAATGGTTGTATGTAAGTACGTAATTTGAAATATGGCAAGTCGCCTATTAAAAGGAACTCCGTTTATTACATTGTACTATACCTTTCTTTACCATTTTGATATTGTTCTTCAGTTGGATATATATTAAGAACATTTGCATTTATTATTGGGTTAACTAGTTATATCTATCTTATCTTTTTGGTAGAGTTTTGCGACCAGTGTTTGTTGGACTCATTCTTAGAATGCGGAATGCTCTGGCTACCGTTGACCGTTTCAATTTTCCTGGTGCCCATTAAATAATTTTTGTTTTAGCACAAGTTGGAATTCACTAGACTCATTAGCTGGAATTCACTGAACCTACAAGTTCTCTTGGTCCACTGCTGGAAATTAGAAACCCTTCCTAAGATTCTCGTGTGACTAGGCTACCGGAAGTATTAAAACATTATAACCCTGCATCTAGCCAAAGGGCGTGTTAAGCCGGCCAACTGTAGTCGTTGTCCTATATTCAGGGTCATAATGTTATATTGCGCCCTGCAGCATAAGGGTTAGAATATTGAAAATATCTGCAGATATTAATGTGATTAGTGTTTTAAAACAACTTTTCTTTTATTAATCTTTTATTGGCAGTGCAAGGTACATAATAGTGTAACAACTTTTGTATTATAATTTCTGGGTGCGTCTGGGTGAGAATGGTCAGGCTGAATTTTTGAAAATGCCCTTTTGGCAACCAAAATACTGTTCCGTGTAGAAAAATCATTTTGAAAAACAATAAAAGGGCAATATTTTGATTAGCAAGGGCATTTTCAAAAATTCACCCTGACCATTCTCATACACAGTCCACACACGCACAGAAACATGATACACAAAAACAGAACAATAAATACAACAGAAAAAAGTTGCAGCTTTCGCTTTCCAGTCAGAAAACATTCTAAATTTTATTGTAAGTTGATTTAGATAACAAAAAGGTGCACTAATGTGGCGCGCCATGTTTTATGGCATTTGAAATATTACTTTGACATTTTCCCTCAAATTATGATGCCATTTTGGTCTTCTTTTCTGAGGTTCACTCCTCGCTGGACGACCTGTAGGAGCTCTTTTACACTCCCTAATGATACCTGGCTTGCGTCTAACTACTGCTGTTGGTTGAACGTTAATTGCAGATTTTCTTTTAAATTTTTAGGAGTTATTACTTCCGGCAGTATTTAAAAAATTTTCCCACCCATTTTTGATTTTAATTGCTTTCAGTCTTGCAACAAACCTCTTAAAGCTTTTGGACACTAGTGCCAAATGCTTTATTACTTTCCTTCATCCAATCAAGTAGTGAGTTATATGAATCATCATTTAAGACTTCTTCCGTACGAGAAAACGATATACTAGGTAATGACTGTTCTAAACTTTGACATCTCTCTTCTCTGTTTGTAATTGTTATGCATAAATCATTTGGTATATTGAAATGTTCTGACATATTTTCTTATTGATCAGTAAATGGCACATAAAAATCCATCGCCTGGGAGTTTTTTCCAAAAGCTAATTGGGCCATTAAATACCTTGATTAGGTGTACTTACTCGGAGCATTTAAAGGTATAACTGGAAAATAATGTAAAACAGCTGTCTGATGCTTACAAAAAAGAGCCTGCCTTCCAATTGGACAACTGCAAAGTCCATTTAAAATGTCAACATCATACAATTCTTCAGTATTTTCACTAGGAACGGAAAATAAGTTATTGGACAACTGTTTGATATCATTTTTTTTCAAATATTTTATTTTCCCCAAATATTTTGTTAAAAGCAACCTACATATTGTATCTCTTTAGTGAATCAAGTTTCTTATTCTTCGCACGTAATATTCCTTCATTGCAGTGAAACAGAAATCTCCTAGTGCTACTACATTATATGCTTTATTTCTTGAGAATACTGTATCCTTAAATAATCTAACACTTGTTTCGCTATAATTGTTTGTTTGTTTTTCATGAGTTTTTGCATCTCTATAAGCTAAACACCAATTGTCTTTTTTATTCCAGTAATCTGTTAAATACTGTATACACGTAAGCAAAGAATCGGCAGCTAGAATTGCTGAATTAAATGCATCTGAAGTTTTTGTGGAATGTTGTGTCTTTTCTCTCACAACCATTGCCATACAGACTGAGATACGTGGAATCGACAAAGTAAAGGTTTTGAGCCGGTCCATACAACTTTTAACCCTTTCACTACTCCAACCGTATATATACGCAATAACGCACAGTGCTCCAAACGTGTATTTACGCAAATGTTAAAAAAATATACGCAGCTACAAAGTGCTCTCAACGTAATTGTACGATTAACTCCCTCTACTAACCCCACCATTAACAACACTTAAACTGGTCTTAACGTATCTTAATGTGTAGAAATGTGGCTGCGTTAGTTTAGTCATTCTTAAATGTGTTGCAGCTGCTTAATTGAGTATTGTTTTACGCATTGTTTATGCATAAATTATGGCAAAAAGACATTCTATAGGGTTAACTGATGCAGAAATAGCAGATATTTTGGAAAATAGCGACTTCAAATACGAGGATCTTGCGCTATCTGAAGATGATTGTGGGTGGAATGAAGCTGAAAGCGATGTACTGCCATACACGCCGCTGTCTACCGATAGTAATAACAATATGCAGAGCCACCGGCTGAGTTTGATGCCTCAGGTTCCGATTCGGATGTTGAGTCTATTGTTGGATCTGCTCAGTGTTCCAAAAGGGTAAAACCAAATTATTTAATTTGGTCAAACTCAGACTTGGATCCGAAAATTCACGAGTTTGATAATAATGACTCCGGGTGCAAAGCGTTCAATTTGGATTCTGCGTCTACGCCTTTCGACTGCTTTCAAGTATTTTTTGATAGTGAAATAGTTGAATTCTTTGCAGTACAGTGCAGTTTGTACTATGGTCACATTTCAGGGATTGCGTCCGATAACTCAAGAGTTAAACCTTGGAAAAAAACGAGAAGCGATGAAATATACTATTTTCTGATAGAAAATTTGCTAATGGCGTATCTGAAAAAAACATGATATTCATAGTTATTGGGACAATGATTTACTAACATCTACTCCTTTTTTTATCAAATAATGTCAAGAGACCGATATCTGTTGCTGTTGTGAATGTTGCAGCCAGCAGGTAGCGACAAACTGTGGAAAATCTGACAGATTGTAGATCACAGACGAAAGGCATTTGCAGGGTTTCTCTACCATTTCCAAGATATATGTATTGATGAGAGTTTGCTGCTTTTCAAGGGCCGACTATTTTTCAAACAATATATACGTCAAAGCGGCACAAATTTGGTATAACATTTTTTATGCTTTGTGATTGCGAACCTGTGTATATTTTCGACTTTATTGTGTATGTTGGTGCTGCAATGGAACTAAATTCGGAAGCATACTTTGTTAATAAGGATTTTGGAGTATCTGGGCGGGTCGTTCTGACTTTAACTGAACGATATCTTGGGAGAGGCTATACACTGTACGTAGATAATTGGTACACAAGTCCGATTCTTTTCGCACACTTGTATGAAAAAAATTCGAATGCTTGTGAAACTGTAAAGCGAACTCGCAAGATTATATCTAAGCTATCCAACAAACTAGAAAAAGGAGTGGTACTGTACAAATCTACGGATAAACTTTTGGCCATAAAGTGGCAGGACAGGCGCAAAGTTTATATGTTATCAACTCTTCATAACAGTGAAGTCGTGGATACTGGAAAACAATACCCAAAAACTTACGAAGTAATAAGAAAACCGCAATGAATGTTGAATTACAACGACTACATGGGTGTCATTAACAAGTGTGATATGATCCTCAGCACAGTGGAATGCTTCAAGAAATCTGTCGAATGGTATAAGAAGGCCTTTTTTCATTTAGTGGAATAATCAATGATAAAGGCGTTTGCTTTGTACAAAACTCCGGCTGGAAAAAACATCCCATTGGTTGAATTTCAGAAGCAACTGATCAAGGAAATTTTAGAAAATCACCAACCTACAGTTGACCATGGTCGCGACAGCAGATCGGTAGATGGAAACAATCCATTGCGGCTAACTGTACGGCACTTTATATTTCTTGTGCCAGGGACAAAGAAAAGGCAAATGCTCAATGGAGGTGTGTTGTCTGTGCTAAACGTAAAGAAAGACGTGACACCCGATACATGTGCATTCCGTGCAATGCGCCTCTTTGCGTGTAATGTTTTGAAAGGTACCATACCCTAAAACATTATTAATTGTTATAAAAATATTTTTCTTTATTTGGATAAAGCAAGGGTTATTCATTTGTTTTTGGTATAACATTATACTTTTTTGTTTTTTTTGTATTTTTGCTTAGGAATGTAAGTTTTTTTAAGTTAATTTTTTGTGTTATATATATTTGTGTATGCATAATATGCACAAAACTATAATAACAAGGCTGATTTTTTAACTACAGTATTTAATTTTTATCACTGTTTTGTAACATTCACTGCTCCAGAAGTATTCGTGTAAGAAAAATGAGCAGTGAAAGGGTTAATGCACTTCTTTTAGCGTCAGAATCATCTGTAATGAATAATTTAGGAAAGCCTTGATTACAAAAGGAGTCTGGCACCGTGTCTTTAAGAAGTTGAAGTCCAACTTGGTAATCGCTTACTGATTGACCTACAGTTATTATCACTGCCAAAGGCACAGCCCCAATTTGGCAAGAAGTTAGAAAAAAAGTTAGGCAATGATTTAAGGCATCGCAAGATGAAGTACTGTTCACAAATTTGGAAAAAGGCAAAGTATGTGCTCTTTGCATCAATTTAGTTATAATTATAAGAACGAATGGATTTTTTGATCTCTTGACAACGATCACTTCGGATTCATTCGCCTCTTACTTTTTCGTGATTTTCTAAAAGAATGCCGATATTTTAATTTTGAATCTATTTTACGATTTACTTGTACCTGTAATACTTCATCTCCTGAACGTGGTCCTAACTGTTTGGTTCTCCACTTTTCAAACCAAAACTGCACTGAACGATACTTCGGGTTAATATGGGCATTAGCAAGCTGATAATTGACTGCTTCTTTTGTTCCATAACCACATCGAAAATATTCCTCAAATTGTTACTTTGTTTTCTTTGATGAATGCAAATACGAAAGTGTTTCAGCAGAATTCAGGTTATGGTTGTGTTTGTCATTAATGCGTATTATAGCTGGCATTCCGTCCTAAAATTATAAATGAAATGATTCTTATACTTTACTGTATATTTTTTGATTATCACAAACCTTCCTAATATATAAAGGCAAATTGGATAATATCCTTACTTTTACAAATTTCTCTTTTCCAATTGTGTTTTTTGTTGAAACCTTTATGCGAATTTTGATGCTTGCTTTGCAGTTACAGTTTTTTAATTTTCCTTTTTTATTTTCAGTGACACTAACCCTTTTGTAACTTGTGTGATGACAGTAATATTCATAACTAAAAATAAAGAAGTTATCCTAAGACTGAACCTAAAAGACATATTTCCGTGAAGTAAGTTACAATCAAAAATGCAACCTGAATCTATACTTACCAAATTACAAAATGAGGCGTATTATTCTTGGACGATTTTATAAGTATCCAACTTGACGAGGGTATGTTTGCATATTCTGCAATCCATTATGAAATATCAATTTTATTTACCAAGTTTGCTTTGTATGTTTGATCTGCTGTACTAGTATGTTTAAAAGATGCAGGAAAATTCATTTTAAATACTTTAAAAATAAATGGATTTACACTCACAAAAAAATGTTAAACGAATCACGAACACAATACGAGACAGTAGTGTGCATAGGTAACTAACCACTGCTTTGTTTACTTTCAACATTCTGACTCTTAATCTAAGTGCGCAGTATAACATTATGACCACGAAAATATGACAACGACGGTAATTGGTCGACTTACCACACCCTCTGGTTAGATGCAGGGTCATAATGTTTTAATGCCTACCGGAACAGTAAACTACGTCACCAACCTGAGAAACTAGCCAATATCTACATCAAACTCTCTTTTTGTGACAATAGACAATTTAACTGAATAGAGGCTTTAATTTAAAATAAACTCTAATACTTTCAATTCAAGGACAATAAGAACTAGATTTAATGGAGAAACGTAATTTATTAAAATTAAGCGAACTTCTTGAAAGCAGAACTTGCTTCTAAACTTTGCGAATATTTTAACATCTATACATAGTTAAGTTGCTAAAGAGGAACATGACACTTAAATTTAATAAAATGACTCTCTTTATATTGATATAGATGCTACATGTCCGTACTACCTGGAAAATAAAATACACTAAACTACAGTAAAAATTTAGTTATTTTCCAAAAACAGTGCAACGAAACGTAAAACTTTCTAATCAAACTAAAACAATAGACAGGATGTCGGCAGTAACTGCATGAAACAAGACATGAGCTGACAGGAAATCACCCTAAATACGCATTGACTGGCAAGTTATACGCTAGCGTAAACTGTAACAATGTACAAACAAGAGTTTGTTGAAATAGTATACGTGCTCGCATATGCGATTGACGTTCTAGAATATCTTTTAGATTTGTTTGAATTTCCGTACCATTCGCGGTTTAAAAAGGCTTCTGAATACAAAAATTTTATTTTAGATATAGAGCAGCAAGAATTTAACAAACTTTGGAATTTTTAAAATAACACGTTTAGAATTTCCGAATCTGAAAAGAGATTTTAATGCATGGTGGGATGAGAACCCTTATTAAGGTTTAACAAATGGTGTGACATCATCGAGTTTGGAAACGGTAAATTTAGACAGGTCCAGTAGGTTATCAAGATTGACATAGAAACAAAGCTAATGCAGAATTTAGGCGTATCTTGGATGATGTTTAAACTGGATTATGCTATCGCACTTTTCAAGGAGCTCGTTTCGTCGTCAAGTGGTTGGCGATAAAATAATCTGTATTGTGGCAGTGTCGTATTTATAAATAAGGTTGCTAGATTGTCGATAAATATAACGGTTATGTAAACGGTACTTGTAATTGTACTGTATGAGGATAGTTGAATGCAAACACTTTTAAAGGCTGTAAAGTAATGTTTATTCAACGGATTTAAAGAAGTCTCCATTAATATAAAGGCACTGTGGACTATTCAGATTCCCTGTTGTTAAAGTTCTTGTAGCTGTTAGCAGAACCATTATGTAACAGTTACTTCTACCTCCAATTTGAGCCGGCGTTCTTTTAAGAATTGTTTTAATGGGCCACATACATGTAAATCACATAGGGACCAGTCGTTGTAAAACATTCCATTTCGTATGAAAAAGTAGATCTAGAATCGTCTGCGCTATACGGGGTTGAGCATTATCATGCAGAACAATGACACCATTTATGAGCATCCGGGTACATTTATTCTTGATACTGACACGCAAGCCTTTGGTCAACATTGCTTTTCCTGCCGTAAGTTGAAATATTCTGACGTTAGGGTTTAGGTTCGTAGTGATAACACCAGTCTTCCCCCCGGCAATAATTTGGTGATTTGTTGATAACGCATTAAATGTTGTGTTAATAAAGTCGAACGCTATTCGTCTGCTTGTCACTAAGCAATCGTAATATCCACTGAGTGGCAACTAAAAGCCCGCTTGCACCGTTATTCAGTTGATCCTAACTATATAAAAGTGGGATTAACACTTGAGTTCTGCTTAAACATGGTTCTTGTTCAACGCATATCAGAAAGCCAAGCTATATAAAGTCCTTGTTTGTTCAACGTATGCATGATGTTGACTTATACCCATGCCCGAGCTGAACACAGAACAAACTAAAGAAACGCTGTTGACTAGATCAAAGTACACGAGCTGAAAAGAGAACAAACTAAGAATCGCGTGAATGTCCAACTCATTTTTTTGTGGTACCAAAAATCAGCACGTTCATTGGTCAAACAAAATTTGATTCTCTTACACTCGAAAATTGAAGCACGCAATTTCATTGGTTAAAGACATTATTAACGTTTTTCAACACATAAAGCATAGGAAATGGGAGTGTATAAATATAATTGCAAATTCTTCGAAAGACATTTCTTAGTGCTCCCCATAGCCTTAAAATCAACTGACAGTGCTCAGCATAGCCTGCTAACACTTTAGCGAGCAGCGCTCTCCATAGCCTGCTATACTTCAGCACCCGGTGCTCTCCATATCCTGCGTATTCTCCGATGGTGACGCTGTCCGCCGCGGTACCTAGGGCGCTTCACCATAATTAATCAATCAATAGTTTATAAACTACGTATGAGCGTTAAACACCGTGCCATTCACCACCGACAAGTCGTTATTATGATTGCGTCTGTCAATTCTACCTCTAGGACAACACCCCCGTAAAGTTGAACGGCGACGCATTCGGCGAGGCCTAAGGCACCACTACCACGACGCCTTCCAAAGGGTTGCAAAAATCACTGAATACCTCCGAACTCCTCCAAACTGTACATACGTTCACACCATAATTCTTCATTCCCTCACGTTGTCTCACAAGCAAAACACGAAGCCTTCTGAAGTGCTCCGAAGACCACTCAGTACGTCTGTACCTCTTAAAACTGTAAATATTTCTAACTATCGCTGTTCAAGTTCTTACTGGACTTCACAAATAAATTCCGAAGTCTTCCAAAGACAACCCAAAACTTCCGAACTGCTTCAAACTGTTAAAATCGTTCAATTTTAACTACTTCACTTTTTTTTATGTATTTACGAAACTTATAATTATTTTTGCTTATACCTATTAAACAAATAATCAAGTCAAGTCTACATACCTTGAGATGCCGCCCACCCGAACGATAACAATGACAACGTAGCATATTTCTAGGGATTTGTTACATTTCAAAAGAATACAAGACCTACGTGAGTCCTGTCTTTAATATGTCAAATGGTTTTGTTTACAATAGACTTCAATTTAGTCCACTACCTTAAAATAATATCACCATTAAAAATTCATTCTATGGATTAATTGAGTGGGGCGATCTCATGGATGATGATTTTGTTGTATTAAGCTAAGTTCATACAACAACGAAAGCGAATCTTTTCTGATTTTGCAATTCGGAAACATGGAACGTCTTAAAAGCTGCGAAAATATATCACGAATAATTAGGAATGTTATATCTAATTTCCTTAAGGTTGGCTAAAAATATAATAAATTCAGCGCGTTGTCAAAAATATTTATCAATAATTTATCTTAAATAGTTTATTTTATATTAATTATTTAATTTGTTAGAAGTCAAAGGTAAGTTCTATTGTTGCAAAGTTTGGAGGAAAAGGAAAATCAATGTAGGTTTTGTAAAATTTAAATGATACACCCAACAAAAGTAACATTTAATATGATGGGAGTATGCGAATTTCGCAAAAATGTTGAAATTTTTTCAACATTTTTACGAAATTCTCAGCCACCATTTTATTCGGATAAAAATTGCAAATTTCGTCGTTGTATGAACTAGCTTGAAAAATAATAGATTTTGGTTTTCCATGTCAGATCCAGCATAACCGAGTTCGAGTGTATTTTAATTTGTGTACTTTACTCGTAAAGTCATTCACGCAACCCAATCTGAGGCGTCAGGTTATGCAGCGTTGACGACGCGAAGGAATTTAATTTTAAATAATTTGTTACGTACGTATTATTTAAAAACATTACAACAATGCGTACGCCAACTGTTCCGTTTATATTGTAAATAATTCACAGCTAAATTTATTTTCCGTTGAGTTTGTTGATTATTTACGTCCGCTTCGGTATATTTAAATTTGTTAGTGTAAAATTTCATGTTTTACTTCAAGTACATGCCTACAAGTGCCGCGAGTGATAAACTTTGCTATCCGCATGTGCAAGAACATTATATTAACCAGAAAACACACGAAGCAAGTATCAGTATCAATTTGTCGTTCTTGAAGGTCGCATCACTGCTTACAAGTTCTACGTAGAACCATTACTTAGAAGAACCGCTTTTCTTCAGAACAACCGCAAAAGAAGAGTAGATTTTACACCGTTTTTCCGTTGGCACGGCTGCGTAAACAACAGGTGAGTGCTTGAAGTAATTGTTTGATCTGGTTAAAATCATTAATTATATGTTATCTGTTAATTATCATTTTTCTGTCGTATACATGCCCACTTTTCTTTACCACAGAGCTATTTGAAATTTACCGCAAAATTTTACATTGATGACTTCTCGCCGGATGTGAATGTTCAACAAATTCATATAATTAATCAAATTGCTTATCAAAGCATTGACAGCTTTAATTAACATCATTTCTCTCGTTTGAGTTACTTACGAGTCTTTCTTGTTATCTGGTTTGCTATTAAAACTAATAGGCTTGCATTTTTGTTATCGCCGCAAGGCTATTTTAAATCATCGATATTTCGTTTTTATTTTATCTGCTGTTGTATTTATTTAATTTTAACCATGGCAGAAAAGTTGAAACGTAACTGTTTTCTACGTAATACTGCAATTAATTCGCTGGATGAAATAGCGCTAAAATGTACCGCCGAAGCAACCTTTTTTTATTTATTTCGCGCACAGTACCAATCTATCGAGACGGTTCGAGAAAATTTCTTTATACACCATATTTGGATAGTAGGTGCAATTTCTTCCGCCGGTGACGCCGATGAACAATTTGAAATGGAAGACGCTTTTCGTAAACGCTTCGATAACCATTACTTCTAAATAAAAGCGCTCTATTTCAAGCTTTTACCAGCCAATCGTCGCCTCGGGCTAATATGGCCCCGCCGCTAGATACTTTAAAGTCGAAGGCGTCACTTCCTCCGCTAACGCATCCTACGTTTGATGGGGAAGTTTGTTTGTTTGAAAGTTTTATTGACCGCTTTGATAGTTTAATTCATCTTAATAACGATTTGTCGGACGTAGATAAATTTTCGTATCTTGAATCAGCACTAAAAGGTTTCGCACTCTTAACCATTAAAAACTTTGGCCTTACAGCAGCCAATTACCCTGTTGCCTACCATAAACTTTGCGAAAAATTTCCTAATATTCGTCACATTACCTCAGCTCTATAGAACAATATAGACAAATTTCCCAAATTAAATTCCAATAACCCTGCCGGTTTGCAAAAATTAGTTGATACGTTTGTCGATAATTTACAAGCGCTTGAGAAATTTGATTTGCCCATAGAGCAATGAAATTTTATTCTTGTACAAATGATCTTAAATCGCCTGGATATACACACTGCCCGTAGTTTTGAATTGGATCAAGATCCGACCGCTATCCCATCTTATAAAGAATTAATTGCTTATCTGGAAAATACGTGTAAATCCTTATCGAATTTGTCGGTAAACCATAAAACGGATTTAAACAAAGTTATTCATTCCAGCAATCCGTCTAAGCCTCGATCCGCCGTTTCCATGTTAGTTCAGACTAAGTCTAGTGTTAATAAATGCCCGCTTTGCAAACAAGATCACAATCTTTATCGCTGTAATGATTTCGTTAAACTTTCGTCGCAAGATCGCTACAACTTTGCAAAAAACCAACATCTTTGTATTAATTGCCTTAGCAATTCTCACATTTTAAATAAATGCCAGTTTACTATTTCATGCCGCCAATGCAATCAACGTCATCATTCCTTATTGCATTTCGATCGCGTTTCGTCTAAACCCGCTTTCGCTGCTAGTAACCAGGCTCGCTTGTGCCCGGACACCGCCGCCTCTAAGGTATCACTTCGTCCTACTCCGGCTACTCAAGACCGCTACAAGCCCTCCGCTCCTCGTGCCTCTGAGGAATCATCTACTTCGTTTAGTTGTAGTGGTCAGTCAACTTCCAATGTCGTTTTATTTAATTCTCTAGCTAAAACTTCAGTTGTTCTACTTTCCACCGTTCAAGTGGAAATTGCTGATTGCTCTGGTTCTTTCCAGCAAATTCGCGGTTTACTCGATTCGGGCAGTTTTGTAGCTGTGCATCCTGGGACAGATGGTGTTGTTAGGGTGGTCACACTTAAAACCGCTCATGGCGAGCTGAAGCGTCCTGTGTCAAAACATTGCCCTTTGTTCTCAATCTAGAAAAAAGAATACTTATTTTTCTTTTGTTTTGTAAATTCTTTTTCCCTTTTGTCGCTTTTTAATTTTGCCCCCCACGCCCCACCAACCCCGCCTTATAATTATTTTTCTTTAAAATGCCTTGCATTTTGGTGGGCGGTATGTCCCGTTTATATTGTAAATAATTTACAGCTAAATTTATTTTCCGTTGAGTTTGTTGAATATTTACGTCCGCTTTGGTATATTTAAATTTGTTAGTGTAAAATTCCATGTTTTATTTCAAGCACATGCCTACAAGTGCCGCGAGTGATAGACTTTGCTATCCGCATGTGCAAGAACATTATATAAACTGGAAAACACACGAAGTAAGTATCAGTATCGATTTGTCGTTCTTGATGGCCGTATCACTGCTTACATGTTCTACGTAGAACCATTAATTAGAAGGACCGCTTTCCTTCAAAATAACTACTATCGAAATAAATGTGCATCGCTACACCCGCCAAAAGAAGAGTAGATTTTACATTGTTTTTCCGTTGGCATGGCTGCGTAAACAACAGGCAAGTGCTATGAAGTAATTGTTTGATCTGTTTAAAATCATTAATTATATGTTATCTGTTAATTATCATTTTTCTGTCGTATACATGTTCACTTTTCTTTACTACAGAGCTATCCAAAATTCACCGCAAAATTTTACACCAACTGTATCCCGAATTCTGGTTTGAGTATTGGAAGCAATTGCAAGCCTACGACCCATCTACACAGTAATACTCAAGAAGAATGAAATTACTCAAACTCGAAGGGATTGTTACCAAATAGCAGAATTTTTAAGAGTAGTAGGTGCAGTTCATTGTACCCATATAATAATGGAATCACCAGGTGATGGTTACTTCAACAAAATATATTCTAATCAATTTTAATACATTGTAGGGGCTAATGATGACGAAATCTTTAGAAACCGAAAGGACAAATTTTCAATTAATGCACAGTGTGCAATGCAAACTAAATAATCTTCGATCTTGTGGCACGCTGACCTAGATCTACACATGATGCAACAATTTACAACAATATCCATATTAAGACTAGTGTGGATGCTGGTTTATTTCACAGTAGTATACTCCTTGGTAACAAAACTGTGTGCTACATATTTACGCAGTGTATTATCGCTATTTTGTAGGAGATAGTGGATATAGATCGCGAGCTAACTAGTTGGTAATCCACAAACCCCAGCAGAAGTGCGGTTCAATGAAGCTGATGTCAAAGCGTGAAATTGTATCGAACGAATTTTTGGTATATGGAAACCAAACTTTCCTATTGCTATCTTTGGCATGAGAGTAAAATTGCAAACTAAGATTATAGTCATTGTTGCCACCGCCATCTTACATAATAGAGCGGTTGTTCAGACCAACGAAATACTTCCTCCATCTGAATATATGGACCCTGTAGTATTAAATTACTTTATTGAAGAAACTCAGTGTCCCGATGAAAATAATAATGAAGATGTTGCAGTGCATGAAGTAAGCCGCTACATGGCTCAATTGGTATGCGTGAAACTGCTAAACCCAAGATCCGGGTTCAAATCCCGACACGGTTCGCTTAAAAAACGTTAGACGAACATTTTTTCCAAAAATATGCCCTTGTGTGAGTGTTGTCACGGCTCGGTTTCAGATTGATTCCTCTCAATCTTTGAAATACTTTCCGCAAATTGGTCGTGTTCCTTAAATATCTTCCCAATCACATCATTTAAATATACGAGTCATGTTTTTCATGACACATCACGTAAAATGTTATCCCTTAAACGATCAAAGGTGGCGTTTCAAAGTCCAAATGGCATCGACATTAATTGCCATAAGCCAGTGCCAATAGTAAAAGCAGTCCTCTTGATCTTTGGTATCAACATCTACTTGCCAGTACCCGCTCTTCAAGTCCAAGATCCAGAATCACCGTGACCCTGAGACTGTATGTAGGGTGTCGTTAATCTTCGGTAATGGGTAACTATGCTTTTTCGTCAACGTCCTTCGACCAGTGATACTCAACACATAATCTTTTTTCACAAGTACAACAGGCGGTGCCTAATAGCTATCAGTTAATTCGAACACATTTGATTTTTCAATACTCCACCCGATGGTACTACATTAGCTAAGACGCCAGTTTTTTACATATAAATTTAAAATTTTGACGAATCCTTGCTGTTCCATGCAAGGTAGGGATCTTTAACTTGCGTGACATTACTCACACACGGAACCTACATTTTATCTCTCATTGTACGATGGGGTATTTTTGTGAAAATAGCTCGCCTAACATTTTTCAAGCGGACTGTGTCGGGATTCGAACCCTGGACCTTGGGCATAGTAGCCACACGCACACCAACTACCCTAAGTCGCTTAGGCGCCTACCACCAATATTGCTTATTTTAATTAGATATGACGCGAACGCTTTCATTCACGCCGTGGACGTTTACAAAGGCTATATATTCCTTAATGACTTTACAGCCGTTTGGTGTAGGAAAATTACAAAACTTGGCAAGACAGTATTAGACTGTTAAGTAGCACAATCATGTTGCGCGTTTTTAACTCATTACTAAAAGCGACCAAATTCAAAAACGGCTATAGATATCTTCAGTCGCCAAAAACCTGTTGTTTTAACTGAATCGTCGACAAGACACATTGCTCAAATCTGTGCAACTGGATATTGTATATGAGTTGCTGAATATACAAATTCATGAAAAGGTTGCGTGTTCCACGGTTGAAACTTTAACTGCTTTACTAACGGCCACACGTACAGTCGAGTGAGAAATGTCGACTTCGGTTAAAATGTGTAGCACTAATTCTATGAGTGAAGCGAAGAAAAAGTGCGTGTTACGGCCCACTAGATTTAATTGTAAATAAATAGTCCTCCTCTTCTGTTTACGTGATGACGCGGTGCTATTAGACAAATAGAATTCGTGCATTTAATTAAAGTGGTAATTTTCTCAAACGGTTGTTTATCTTATGCGACCTAGGTAATTTTAGTAATCTTCCTAGAAACGAGTGTTTCTTTACTGTTCTATACATAAAAACTTTAAGTGATATACAACATGATCGCCAGTGTTACCAAACTGTTTGATCCTACAAGAACAGATGGAATATGAAGTGAAGCACAAAGACGTGGCAAATCTGTCTTGGGTTTTTGTTTTCTTTTTCTTTCTACAACTTCTTCGTCAGTACGGTATTCTTCCTTTTTTTTGTTGTGGTAATGCACGCAAACCATATACGTTCCTATTGTTGCTCTCTTCCCTGTCTGCACAGTATACGGCGGCTCCGTGGCGTAGTTGGTATGTGTGTGACTACTACGCTCAAGCTCCCGGGTTCGAATCTCGACACGGTCCGCTTGAAAAATGTTAGGCAAGCATTTTTCACAAAAATACACCTTTGTTCAGATGAGAGGTAAAATAGAGGTCCCGTGTGTGTGTTGTCAGACACGTTAAAGATCCCTACCTTGCGTGCAACAGCAAGGGTTCGGCAAAATTCCAAATTTTTCAGGTAAAAAAACTCGCTTCCTGGCCAATATAGTACCTTCGGGTGGAGCATTGGAAAATCACATGTAGTGTCTGCACAGTATACCGTAGCAAACATTACAAAAGCACTTTTATCAAGATTGTTTTGAACAACAGCCATTATATATTTAACACATAAATTTATTTAGCAACAAGTGTACAACACGATTGTTACCTCAAAGGATTAAAGCAATAAGTGTCTCTAAAATATGTACTTTACGAGAAACAGAATTTATTTAACCAACAGAAAAATCTTCCAAAAACGGGTTAACATATGAAATTTAACCTTCTTAATACATTAGCAATAACAAAATAAAGTTTCGGATTTTGTACACTAAAAATGATCCCGTTAACAAAACGACGTGAACCACAGTCATCAGATATTTGTACTTAAACTCACCCCGCTTTACAGAAGCTATCGCTATCACGTGAGGACCATTTTTGTCTACTCCTACCAAACGATTGCGAAAATAATTACTATCTATTAATATAACTTGCGTCAGCTAACATAATATCAGAAACTAAATCAGGATTATTAAATATAACTGCTTTATGTTATTTTATCGACAAAAATATTAAAGAAAGTACAGGGTTGTTTTAAATGATGGACCCATTTTTAAAAATTCGTATTTATTAAAGTACAAATCCAAAATAAACAATTGTTATACCAATAAAAAGAGGAAGTTGGGCGGTTATGGTTCCAGAAGCGGCCAGTAGAGTTCGCGTGGCAATAGGCCGTCATTTCGTTTCACTATCAGTTGTGAGTGAGATGACTACTGTGGAGCACAAGGTTTTCTGCGTTCTTGAGTTTACAAATTGTAGTGCAACGGCCATTTCGTACCAAATTCGGTATTGAACCACCAACTAAAATAAACATTAGCCGATGGTTTAAGCAATTTCGACAGACTAGAAGTGTGTGTAAAGGAAAAAGCACAGGCCGACCGTGAGTGTCAGAGAATGATGTCAGATGGATTGAAGGAAGTTTTATTCGCAGTCCATTTAAGTCTACCGATAGAGCGAGTAGAGAACTTGAAATACCCCAACTAACTGCATGGAAAGTTCTGAGACGCAGTTTGCTGTACAAGCCCGACCGATTACAACTTCTGCATGCTCTCAAGCGTAATGACAAAAAGAAGCGTCTCGAATTTTGTGGTTATGTGCTACAACTGATGGAGGATGACGCGTATAATTTTTAACGATGGAGCGACTTTCCACCTTAGTGGAAAAGTCAACAGACACAATGTTCGCATATGGGGTTTGCAAAATCCAGATTCAACATTGCGACATGAAAGAGACTCACCGAAAATAAACGTGTTATGTGCCTTATCCCGTATATAGATCTATGGACGTTTTTCTTTGTGGAAAAAACTGTAACTGGAATAACGTACCTGGACATGTTGGAACAATGGCTGTTCCTTCGAGTTATGGAAGTTTCACAGGACTTTATTTTCCAACAAGATGGAGCTCCCCCCTATTGGCACCTCGATGTACGAGGATTTTTGAATGAATCCCTTTTTCAGCGCTAGATAAATCGCAGGGGAAATGAACCCATGGCCCTACACTTCTGACCACCGAGATTTCCTGATCTCACCCATGTGACTACTTATAGGAATATGTTAAGGATGCTGTTTACGTTCCGCCTCTACGAACAATTCTGAACAATCTGCGGAACCGTATCAATACTGCCGTGCACTCTGTAACAGCAGATACGCTTTCTCGTGTGTGGATGAGTTTACCTACCGCGTAGATGTTTGCCGTGCAGCAAACAGTGGACACATTGAACATATATAATGTATTAAAAAAAACTTCGAAACTTCCACTTTTCATTGGTATAACGATTGTTCGTTTTGGATTTGTACTTTAATAAATACAAATTTTTAAAAATAGGTCTATCATTTAGAATAACCCTGTACTTCAAATAATTCGTATTGAAAATTACTGCATAATTTAATGCTGCTGTAATAAAACTTGCTACAAACATAACCCACGCAAACGCCAACGTTCAACACATATATGAGATCTTTAGTTCCCTTCATCATTCTCAAGAAAAAAAATATACGAAGTACTAAAACAGCTATCTCTATATGTCTAAAATTTCAAGTGCTGAATTGTATTGAATTTAAAATTCTTCCACATGAGCGAAATGAACTTTCGATAATTTAAAAAAGAAATTTTCTAAATTAGTGTATGCTGGATAGGACCATCTAACGTATAGCAGCAGGGATGTATCAGAAAGGGTGAAAGATATGCAGTTAATTTCCACGATTTTCTCTATATTTTTCGTCGCTCATAGCTTTTAGTAGCTCATTTAGTTTTCCATTTTCGTTCTATCAATGTACGCTCATCGCTTTCTCTTTTCTGCTTTACATAACACCAACTTACTCTCGAAATATATAACCAAATGTTTATTCTATCAAACTAAAGGACACATTACCTAATGCTTTTCTAGATCCGCTGAACCAAAGTACGCTTGTTACGCTCTCAATATGGTAATATTATGATCAAATCGTTGCTGTTTTATTTTTCAAATGGAAATATTTGTATTCCGAATCCCTTTTAAACCGTTAAAAGCTCCCGAAAACACAAATATCACCCAAAGATGCTTTAAAATGTCAGTGGCACATGTCTGCATGTATCGAACCTCAACATGCTCTTGTTTGAACACGATTGGTGTTTACGCCAGAGCTTTCACTCGCCTGTCAATACGCATTTAACTTGATTTCTTGTCAGATCGAGTTGTGCTTTAAGATCAACTGAAAGCGTAGAGAAACTACATTTGATGCTAATTTTATTTTATTTTTAGCATGTGGATTAGAAATCGAAAAAGTTTCTTCGATGATTCTGGTAGTTTTTCTTATTGGTTCAGTAATTCCTTTAATATGAAATAGAACAGGAGTGTTTGAAAATGAGTGATAATGCTAATGAAATTCTCCAAGGACCTAATATAATTTTCATTTATACATTTTCGGACTTGCTGCTTTTATATTAAAAATCATTAAAACTTGTCAACACTGACATTTTTTTTAGAACAAAAACTACTAGATTAAAGTAAACATGCATTACAACTAGATAAGACTAACATTTCTAACATATCCTCCCTGTTGGCTAGGGATGGACTCGGGCTTGGGCTTTCGGGCCGGCCCGGCATCCGGGCCGGGCCGTTGACTACTTTATTCGGGCCGGGGCCGGGCCGGGCCTATCTTTTTTCGGGCCGGGCCGGGCCAAACGACTCGGGCCGGCCCGAACTTTTCGGGCCGAAAAACGCACGAGTAGATACTCCATCGTCCCTTCACTTCTATCTCACATTGAGTAAGTAAACGTTCTTAATTATATTTTCACGTAGTGTCTTCATGAACCCATTAATAATCAGCTTTTCGTCTTGTTTAGTGTAAAGGAAACGTGATATTATAACTCACTTCTTATACCGAATATTTTTCTAGTCCTATTTAATGTTCCTCATGGTGTGCTTTAGGCAAGTTAAAGATGCTCAGGAACATCAAACTAGGTGATTTATTCATAATTCAAAAGTGCACAATTTATATTATGTATATGTATATACTCCAAATCTCAATCATGCGGAGAACGTCGATATTATCAATCGCGTGTATAGTTTATGTCTACCGCCTAAAACACTAGAGAGTTATTGCAAAGCTAATTCTATCAATTTTTTAATAAAGTTTTCCCTTATTTGACATTTACACATGCCCAATTACACCTTTAATGTTTGTACTTTATTAAAATACAAGACAAATTTATTTAATTTAAACACAGGCAGGGAATGCGTTATTTAAGGCGCCTTAATTTTGTCATATGCCAAATGCCTAACGTACAAACTTACACTTAATTGTCTGCTTTGTGTATAAATATAGCGAAATAAATGTTTTTTTGTAGTGTTGTTTCCGTAATTAAATTTAGAAATATAATGTCCAAGTTTATAACACGAAAAGGATATAAAACGTCAACGCTCTAAATACGAGGATGCTGTTTTGTAATGCTTTTCCTAGAAGTAAACTGTAAAAATCCTTTTGAAAACAGACATGCTATATGCTTGGAAAGAAGTAAAAACAGTGTCTTCAAGTAAACTCAAAAAGTATTCCGTGAAAACACTTTGACAACACACACAAATGTTATCGAATCAGTGGGAAATAAAAGACTCAAATAATAAAAAAAGGTTCATCTTTGTGTGAATACAATTTCTTCGATTTTTTCCAATATAGTTAAACATGTAGATCACCTTATCACAAAAGCGAATTAATTCTTTATTCATTTTTAAAACATAACCTATAGATATAGAATACTAAACATATATGTTTGAATAAAGAGTAAGGGAAAAAACACTTGCACTAACACTCCTTTAGATTGGATGCAAACTTTTAAAAAGGATATTTTATTTGAAGATTCTTTTAATAAAGTCTGCTTGGAATGAGTTTGCAACAACTCTCTAATTTCAAGTAGGTAATTTTAGTAAAATTCTTTGAAGTAGGAACGACAAAATAAAGCGGACGCAAATTTATTATAAAGGTTATAAGGTGCGTTAAGCGTACAATTTCATAAACATTGAAAATTGCTAAACATTTTGTACCTTTGTTACCTGTTTTTAGGATTTTTTAAAGAATTGTTACGTTTATTTTCAGCATAAATTAATTACCCTATTTTTCTCTCTTATTAATTCAATACCCGCTCGAATAAATTTTGTTTCTACTGTTAAATCCTTCAACATAATTAATAATAAACACGCTCTCGAATAAATTCCTCAACTTAAATCTAGTTGTTTTGAAACGACAAGTTTATGCAACAACTAAATAGTTATATCCTGTTTTAGGTATCCGTTATCTTGATATACATTACGACCGCCTATAATGATTTTCTCTATTGTTTTAATGTAAAAACTTGTTGAAATAAGGTCGCACACTATCTGATAAAACCCGGGTTTTCCAGTTTTAATCGCACCTCGATAAGCGAGGATTTGCAGTTGGAATTCGTGTTATTTGAACCATTGTTAAATTTGCTTCTACAGCTTGTGCGTCGACATATTTTCTACATTATCCGTCACCGTATTTCAAAAGCAGTGCACGTCTGTTTATTTTCTGTTCGACAACTAGGAGGTGTCTTGCGTGGATTGCTTTTTTAGCTGGAGGCCAAATGGGTTCTTCCTTTTTGTAGACCAACTGCTTTTGTCTGTAGGTCGTTGCTGTAGTTACGATGCCAGGGTGAATGGATCCTGAATACCTCGGCGTTTCTGTGTTGACTCACTCCCGGCGGTTTTCAAGCTAAGTATCCGGACACCTACAGGTATGCAACTCGTTTCCTTTTGTGTGTTGTGTCAATTGCATATTCCCTATCAACATTTGGTGTAATTATGTGACAAGAAACATCACATTGTAGAACTATTGTTTGTTGCTGCTAATCGATATTATCGCTCTACATGTGTGATGTACCTGTGTTAAAAGTATTGGACAGACACACGCTTATTCCTTTGTACTGATTAGTTTATTTTACAAACGGTACTATGTACGATTTAAAAGATATCTGACAAAAGCTTTCACACGTTAATTCTTTCCTACTAATTAGTTATTTTACAATAAGTATTAGGTGAAACTTTAAAAATGCTTGACAAAAGCTCTCACAGGTTTATTTACTACTGATTAATTTTATTTTGTGTAAATACGAGATGCGCACTTTGTATCTAATGTACTAAATGTTCATATCACCTAACTGTTTGCTTTCAAATAGTAACGCTTAATTTATTGCTCTTGCTTGTTTGTACAGAATCCGTTATTTAATTTTATTTGTTAATAGATCATCGAGGGCGATGTGTTTTTTGTTTCTTTTTGGTATGTAGGCAAATCCTCTCTCTCCGCGTTTATTAGTAAGCCTGGTACTTACTTTTCTTCCGGCTACGTCTAGGTACGTAACAGAATAAAAAATCAAATGATATACTACGATATGTTCCACAAGTATCTTGATTGTAATTCAAAATCTTTATACTCTTAAATTAAACAAAAGAGTGATAGCTACTTGTTGAACACAACAGAAAAAAATATCTTCTAATTCGCCAAATAAAAGTCGGGCCGGCCCGAAATTTCGGGCTGGCCCGGGCCGGGCCGGGCCGGATACTTTTCTGCGTCGGGCCGGGCCGGGCTTATTAAAAGCCCGGCCTGGCCCGAGACCATCCTTACTGTTGGCAGGGATGTGACATAATTTTCAACTAATATACTATACATATATAAATTAATATATGTAATATATGCATAATTACAATGGAATTAATAGCAAAAAAATAAAAAATGGAAAATTCTTATAAATAACATTTAAACTAAACACGTCACTTTGAAAACAGTTAATCGAGGAACAGAATCACAGGCCTCATACCGATGGAGGAAGAGGGCATATCTTTGTGATGAACCGCTGGGTCACTCCGGTCTGGGTGCGAATAGAGACAACACGAACTATGTTGTCGGTGCCCTGATGTAACTGAACAATGCGTCCTTATGTGCATTTAGTGGGAGGAAAATTATCGTCCTTGATGAGAGCCAGAGTGTCAAGTTTTACATTTTGGCACGTAGCTCTCCATTTAAAGCGTTGTTGTAATTCGGAAATATATTCCTTAGTCCATCTCCGGCAGAAATGTTATATTATTTGCTGGAGGCCTTGATACAAAGAAAACCTGTTCTCTTGTATATGGACTACACTAGGGTGTGGCACTGTTGTTATGGGCTTTCCAATGAGAAAGTGTGAGTGAGTGAGTGGTGAGAAATCATAGGGTTCTGAAGATAGTGGGTATAAGGTCAGGAGCTTGGAATCCCTTCAATCTGTATCCATAAGCTATTAAATTCTTCATAAGTAAAAGCTCAATCATGAATTACGCAATCAAATGAAATTTTGCAGATTTTCCCCTGCTTCCCAAAGAACACCCATATGAGGTGAATATGGAAATAAGAAAGTCCAATTGAAATTTTGTGCAGCTAATTAAAATTCTATAATGTTCTTGTTCTCAATTAAAAAGTTTGCCAGTTCCTTAAGTTGCGAATGTGCACCAACGTATGTGCGACCATTATCAGAATGAATTTTTGTTGGCATACCTCTGCGAGAGGCAAACCTTCGTAAACATAAAATAAATGTAGTCAAGTCAGTGACTGGCTACAGATGGATTGCTTTGGTACTAAAACATATGAATAAACAAACATAACACTTGTTTAATTTTGTTCCGCAAGTTTTGGGCCTCTTGGAGCTACTTTTTAAAAAGCTTCTTCCAAAAACTCTTCTAACAAATTTATTTAAAACAGAAATTACAAGTAGAAATTCACAAATGGATGCGTTATATTCATTAACGTTTTTAACAATCAAAAATTACTTTACAATTACTTTCACTAATAAATTTAATAAAACTAAATTTTAGTAGCTTGAACAACCAACAATGGTAAAGTTGTGAAGCTTAAGACTGACTGCCTATCATGGGCTCCCGCAGGTATTTATGCTGTCCCTGCCCCTCACATTGCTTGTGGGAACTGCATAGCTCATTGCTATTTTCCTTATTCATTTATACAATACAAAGTAACAATCTTAATTCTAACAATAGGTTTCTTACAGTCTATTGTGGCCTGCGCTTGCAATTCAAGTTACGTCTGAAACAGAATGTATTCACATCCGTTCTCATGTCTGGTTTATGAACTTCCATTAACCTTTTGTAATATGTCCTTCAATTATACATTTTTGCATCTAATTTAAATTTTAATGATTTCTGTTTAATTATACATATATATTGATTTAGGAGATATGTAACTCCTCCCGGCGTAGATAAAAAATTAAGGGTTTTACTTAATTTTTAAAACTTATTGTTCCTAAGGTATCTTTTGTGATTTCTTTATTTACCTGTGTTTCTTTGTTCTTATAACTAACATTTGTTTCTTTGTTCCTATATCTAAGATACATTTTGTACCATAAATACATAGTTAATACAATTATTACAATGATCAATAAAATTGTCCAAACACTGATATTATCGTAGTGTAGTTTAGGCACTTTCACTTCGTTTAAATGTTTTTTATAACTGTCCATTAACTTTACGGCTTGGTAGAGGTCGTCTAGGTCTAGATGTTCTAGTTGCATTGGTTTTGTGATGATTTTCTCTTTTTCGGTTTGTGTAATCTTGAACTGTAGTTCGGGTGGATTTGCGAATTTTTTCGTTATTGCGGGGTTTTGGTATACTCGAATAATTTCGTTTTTCAATTTTAAATAACAATCTACTTTTATTGTGATTACATTGCTTCTAATTAAAGCTGGGCTGTTTTCGTCTTGGTTGCAATGGGTGGTTGCTATTACTTCTTGTGGGAATAGAGCAATCCATTTGTTGTCTGTAACCTTTTGAATTTTTATATTGTTAATTTATACTGGTTTTGACTCGCAATTCTGTAGTGATTAGAGAATCTTAATAGTTGTACTTCACAAGGGCTATACGTTTGAATAGCAGTCGTCGTTAATAATTGACATAAATATTGGCTGGGTGCCACTACTTTGCATTTTCAATTTGAGAAGCCATACCTAAGTTCATTTAGGGAAAGGAACTTGGTTTTAGGAATAATAAATTGATACTGGCTAGCAGCTTTCATGGGGAAAGCAAATAAACGATAATAATTATAAGGGTTGATTTCTACTATGGGGATTTCTATTAAAAACGTGATTTCATGATTCTTTACATAATCTTTTACTACGACTATTTTTTCAAACAAAAGTATATTAGATTCTGTTACTTCAAAGGTTAGTTTACTGTTAGTTACGAGTGATCTAAATCCTAATAATTCATTTATTAAATCAATTGGTTCTATTATATTAGCATGTAATGTGTTTAATTTAGCAAATGTTACAGCGTTCTCTAGCATGGCTAAAAATTTGTTGAATTATGGTTGTTCGCGCCATTTCGCTCTCCCAACATGGTATTCTTTATCAAGCCAGACTAGATAAGGAATAGCATAATTAAAAGAGTCGATTAACAACTATCCGCGAACGCAAACGTGTTTCATTCAATTATTCAATATTACTTTCTATAATGTCTTCCTACCATAATCATTTCCTTACTCCGTTCCTTTACCTCTGGCCAGAAACAGTACTGAAAGGTGCCGCGTTAGTGCTCCAGATGTTGTGCTTCGGTAAGTGCTTTTAAGTATTTATGTGACTTTGTATTCAAAATCTATGTTTCCTTACTTTTACTCTACCTTACAAACCCTGGTATACTGCCTACTGCACTCCAGGCGATTTCTAATTGTGCCCCTTGTCGTTCCAAGAGGCGCATACAATGGTAATAGTTGATATCATTTGATTGAATATCGTGTTGAATCTTATTAAGTCTCGCATTCCTAGCATTGTGGTTTGCATGTTACTTTCAAGGGTTATTATTCTGTTGGTTATACTGTTCTTGTTTTTTACTAATTTACTTAATGTATTGTTGAATTTTATTATGGTTGACTGAGTTAAGGATATTTGATTTCTAACAATGGTTTTTATGTCATTCTGACTTTCAATTAGTCAATTTGACTCGGTGATTTTCGGTTATAAAATTAATTTTTATTTTGTGAAGTTCAAGGGTATTTTGTATTGTTTCGTTTCTAAATTCGCTTCCATTGTTTAAAGTTATTGATTCGGGTGTGCCATAAAATGTAAAGTATTGTAGGAATCCTTGAGTAATATCGATATTATTGTTTGAAGTAAAGAGTATCGCTTGGCCTACTTTCGTGAATGCGTCCACAACTATCAAAAAGTTTTACGCTTCTACTTACTACTTAAGTGTCTGCGTGTAGTTTTTGAAAAGATTTAATGGGTATTTTAGTTATCATTAAGGGTATTTTTGGGGGTGACCTGTCGTGTTTTGCTTTGTCGCATAATTCGCATTGGTTGATAAAATTAATGATTAATTCTTTCATGTCTTTGAAGTAATATTTTCTAATGAGTTGTTTTAATGTTTCGTTGAATCCATGATGGTTGGGTTTTTCTTCGTGTTGATTTCGAATTGCGTCGTTTATTTCGTCAGGGTCATCCAAAGTTATTAATTTCTGTATACATTGGATGATTTCGGGTCCTGAGTTGTTAAATAATCTAATGTATAGTTCTAAAAATCTCCTGTATAAATGTTGAAATAGAAATAAAAACGTTTTTTCTCTGGGGTATTTGTCTTTAAAATTTTTATTATCTGCTTCTCGTTATCATCTTTCGTTATTTGAATTTGATATATCTTTATAATAATTTTTTTTGTATATTTTACTGGATTGGGGTTGGTTAAAACTTCGGTAATTATGAATTGATTTAGTTTTATGTCGCTAGCTTCATTTAAAATTTTAATTGTGGTTTTTGGTTCTTCGTTTTGTGTTGTGTGAGTGTCTATTTCTTCTGATCTTCTCTTATCTCTGTTTCGTCTACGTTGCTCAGAATTGATTCCGTTTCTATTGCGTTAAGTTGAATTCTGCTTAGTGCATCTGCGTTGTTATTATAAATTCCTCATAGTCATGTTCTTCTAGTCGAATCCTCTATCTTTGTAATTTTGAATTTGGTTTTTTGAGTTTGCATAACCATACTAATGGTCTATGGTCGGTGAATATATATAGAATTTTTTTCCATAAAGATATGGTCTAAAATATTTCGTTGCCCATATTATTGCTAACAATTCTTTCTCAATTGTGCTGTATTTTTGTTCTGCTTCATTTAGTGTCTGTGATGCGTAGCTAATTGGTTTAGCGCTACCTACTTTTCCTTGGCTCAATACTGCGCCTAAAGCTACGTTCGATGCGCCGGTCATCAATATAAATGGTTTTGAAAATCTGGATATTCTAATATAAGGTGATTCGTAAAGATGCATTTAATTTTCTCAACTGATTTAATAAATTCCGGGGTGTGTCGATCTTATTACCTTGCTTTAAGCAATTCGTTAATGGTTTGGTTATTTGTGCATAACCTCGTATTAATTTTCGGTAATAACCACCGAGTCCTAAAAATCCTTTAATTTATCTATTGCGAGGGTGGTTTGAAAAGTTTGCGAAACGAAGGGGAAAATGAAAAAATTTATTTTTAAAATATAGTTTATTTTTCAACATAATCTCCGTCAAGTTGAATGCACAGCTGCTTTTACTTCTTCGTCCGTGGAAAATCGTTTTCCCCCAAGGAAAACTTTTAGTCGTGGAAATTGGCGGAAGTCAGAACAAATCAGGCGAATAAGGTGGATGTTGCAACAGATCGTACTTCAGATCATTCAATTTTTGCATTGCTACTGCACTTGTGTGTGGACGTGCATTATCCTGTTGGAAAATCATCTTCTTCTTACGCAATGCAGGTCTTTTTTCACGAATATTTTTGTCCAATTGGCCTAGAAGTTTAGCGTAATATTCACCGTTTATTGTTTGGCCCTTGGTAAGATAGTCAATCAGTAGGACACCTTTAGCATCCCAAAAAACTGATGCCATAACTTTTCCAGCCGAATTAACGGACATTGTTTCAATTGTTGCTTGGTTTCAGAGGTATAATAGACTAATAGTGAACCCAAGTTTCGTCTGTCGTACCAAATCATCGGACGAAATCGATTTTATTAGAGTTAAGGCGGTTTAAACTCTGTTAACAAATTCTGTTCCTCTGAAGGTTTTGATCAATTGTCAATATGCGCGGCACCCATCTTACCGAAAGCTTTTTCATACCTAATTCCGCAGTTATGATATGAAATGCTCTTTCATCTAAGATACCTGCATCCTTAGCAATTTTGGAGACCTTTAATCGACGATCCTGCGTAACCATATCATTAACTTCTTGAACGATTTCTGGCGTGGTGGCAGTTTTTGGTCATCCGCTACGCGGGTCATCTTCTAAGCTCTCACGTCCACGTTTAAATTTCGTCACGCACTTGTACACAGTTGTAGATGATGGAGCGGAGTCTCCTAATGTATCCTGCATATCTTTATGTATTTCTGTTGCTTTCCAACCCTTTTTTACAAAATATTTGATAACAGCACGCGTTTTATCCATTTTGAAAAACTCACAAAACTAACATTACTTCATATAGCACCAAATTAATACTACTTGACAGAATAATGTCAAATTTAACATCTGCGCACTAGATAGTTGGATCCATCAATTGCATATATTTTATTTGAGCTGATGCTGCCATCTGTGCTCCATTTTGCGAACTTTTCAAACCACCCTCGTAGTTTTGGGTAAGGGGTAATTTAGTACTGCGTTTGTTATGTTTGGATTTGGCATAACTCCTTGTGAGGTTGAGAACTTTAAAATGAGCTTCCCGTAATCGTTCAAAAACTTCTCTTAATTTTTCGATGTGTTCAGTCAGTGATGTTGAGAATACGATAATGTCGTCTAAATATACAAGACATTTATCATTCTGTACCCTCTTAAAATGTTGTCCATTACTCTTTGAAAAGTAGCGGGTGCGTTCATTAATCCAAACGGCATGCGTTTGTATTCATAATGTCCTCTAGGTGTACTAAAAGCTGTTTTGATTGTGTCCTTATCGTCCATCTCTACTTGGTGTAAATACGGGTTTTGTAAAGTTGGTGTTAAATGTTTGCTTTGGAAATTGTCTAAATTGATTGTGGAAGTTTGTGTTGTTAATTCGTAGTTGATTCGTTTGTGCGTTAAATTGTGTACATTTCTGTTGTGTTGGAAGTTGTCTCGCGGCTTGTATTGTTTTCATAGGTGAGTAATTTTTATTTGCATTGGGGTTATATAGTCTATTTCTATAGTACATCACGTTTTCTTCCTATACAATCATGTTCATTGCCTCTTCTAAATTTTGGGCATGTTGAAATCTTATTTTGTCCGATAGACGTTTAGGTAAGGCGTTGATGTATGTGTCTAAGGCCATTTCGTCGTACATTTTTGTGTTCAATAATCGGATATTTTGGTCGGGTTTTTTAATTTTTAATTTTGTCAAAATTAAACTTCGTACGTCTTGACATTTCATACCAAATTGGTAGGGTGATTGGTTAGTTTCCATTCTTAGGTTTATGAAATCGCAGACCAGACATTTGATGTTCCGTTGGTCGCCGAAATATGCAATCAGAATACGATTGAATTTTTCCCATTCGATCATATCTCCCCGAGCAATCAAGTTTAATGCTCTGCCGGTCAACTTGCTTATTATTAGGCGTAGGAGTAAAACATTGCGTTCGCTGTCTCTTGGTTTGTAAAAGGATTTTAAAAATATCTCGCACGCGGTGATGAAGATGACTAATTGCGCTCGACTTCCGTCATATTGGTGAATGCTCTCAAGATATAGCTTCATATCGGAATTCATGGTTGTTAATAATAATTAATGGTTGCCTTCAGATCAGTTGGTATTGTTTTTATATAAATCGAGAGTTATTTTTCAGTTTCTATTGTTAGTTTTCAGTTTGGTTTATATACAGTTATTTAAAAATCGTTTTACGTTTTTTATATGTAATTATCAGGTGCTATAGTCACATTGAGGATCTCTGTTTGGTAATTGTTTAATCAGTTACTGTCGCGTTGAAGTGTATTTATAACTTGCAGATATCACGATTGTTGCGAATTGAGTTTCAGGTTTTTTTTTGTAATAACTTCCTACAATAACTGTGTTATAATTATACGTTTTTATTTCAGTTTTGTGCTGATTAATTAAGTGTTGTGATGATGGAGTTACGTTAAATGTTGCATTAATAACTGCATGGATGCTTTTTTTATAATTATACACTTCAGTTAATGTGTTGCCTTGAAATATAAAGTTTCAAGTTTTTTGAATATATTCTTTCAGTAATAATCGTTGCAAAAATGGTACAGATGATTGTGTTCTATTTATACCTTAAGCTTCAGACTTACTGAATAATTCGTTTCAATAATAAAGTACATAAAATGTTTCTATAACTATACACCTCCATCAATTGTTGCAATGAAGTGTTTAATTATAGAATGTGATGAGAGTTAAGTTTTGAATGAATCGTTGCTGTAATAATTGCTGTAATAAACTGTACATAACTTTTGTTCTAATTATACACTAGGCTTCAGACTGCTGAAAGCGATAATCAATAACCAAATGGCCTTGTCGTAAGTAGTTGAAACAATTGTTGAGTTTTTTGCTTCGACGATACGTGCAGGTGCTGAAAGGTCTAAAAAAAATTTTACAAGCATATATTTTATGTTGAAACTTACACAATGAGCAGGTTTCGGTATAAGAACTTACGTAAAAAAAACTTTGTCTTTGATTTGGACCCTTAGTAAATTTTGGATTTTGGGGTTGTCAGTGAGCTAGCTTGCGGCGATTTATACCTTTCAATGACTTCTAAGAATGAACACCGATCTTCTAGGAATGTTATAAGGGGTCTTTGTCAGGATCACTGTTTTGTTTTGTTATCTCAATCTCCCATTCCTTCTTACTTTGTAAATAAAGTTTGCCATGATGGTACAAGTTCACCTAATGCTTGTAATGCTGTTAAATGAGCTTGTAATAAATCCGAAAATTGTCGTAAAGACATTGCAGACTCCTTTGTGATTTTTGGAAAATTTGCAATGCCCTTTACGTGTGATTGAATAATAAGTTTGCTGTTCTTGTAACGTTTTTCGATTAATGATAGTGCTATCTGATAATTGTTTGAGCTGCCCTCTAATGATTCAATCATCTTCAAGGATTTTTCACCAAGACGTTATTTCAAGTAAGCGGGATATGTTCTCTAATTTGTCATTGTTGTGAACTAAGGACTTAAAACTTTCAAAGAAGCATAAGAACTGCTCCGGTTTCCTCATGCAAGTTTTAAGTTTCAAAACAGATAGCTTAGCCTTACCGATGTGACAATTTTAAGTGATTAAAATCGATATCTTAACAAACATACTGCGTCTTTGTCAGGTTTATGTGGTTTTCCTTTGTCCCTGTTGCGAATTGACTACGTTAATTCCAACGGTCGTCTGTTTTCGTGTAACCTATTAAAGTTTGTTTGTATCAATGTTCTTTAAAAATATATCTTCCCTTGTTATTTTGCTATGCTTTTAAACGTTTGGGTTTTACCGAAGAAAAATAAGACTCCTATTTCAACACATATTCAACGCTTTTACATTCCCGTATAATATTAAATATAAATTAAATATGCTATACTTTTACCCCATTATTATTATTTCTTTTGCCCTATATTTAAATAAATACTAAATTACATCGTTCCTAGCTAACTATTACTAAACTAAATTAACCCTACATTATTATATATTACCTAAGCTCTAAAATAATTGTCTACAATATTCTAATTTCCTAAATGACTAATTAATTTTCTACTAACCTATAACTCTAACTTCTAGCTTAACCTATGCCCTTATGTATTCCCAATGAACCCTTAATTACACGATACAATCCCCCTATTTTAATATTAAGAATAACAGAAATTTATTTTTGTTTTCTTTATATTCAAATACCCCTAAAATAAATCTGTATATACACCTATTACTATTTCTTATTATATAACCTATCACTATTATTTTAAACTTATCACTATTATTTTACACTTATCACTATTATTTTGCCTCTATCACTAGTATTTTACACCTATTACTATTATTTTATATTCATGATTCCCTATTTAAACTTAACTTGTTTCCTAATTCTAAATATTACTCTTCTAACATACTTTGCCAGCTTAATCCGGACCTTTTCTCCTATGCACATAACTATTTTTTGTATTCTAAATTCCCCCTATCTTTCTTCATATTTATTTCAGACAAACCAAACGGTACAATTTAAAATTATACATTCTTCCATCTACGGAAAACCCTGTGTACCTTCTAGAATTTCGATGCAAAGGAATTAACCAGAACGAATTTCTCAGATCAAGCTTGTTAAAAATACGTTTGCCACTTAACCCTGCTAAAAGTGTGTTTATGGACGGTGGACAATTAAACTGTGGTTTAGTTCGTGGATTGATCCTTCTCGCGACCAAACATAAACAAATACTCCCATCCTTCTTTTTATCGACCACCATCGGATTTAAAAAATGTGTGTTTGAAACTTTTATTATGCCTTCTTCTAACATTTTTACAAGTACTTGGTTTACCTGATTTCTGTATGCTGCAGGTATAGGATATATTTTTGTACTGAATGGTTCCGAGTTTGCAACCTCGAACACATGTTCGTAACCCAATGTTGTGCTCGCTTATACTCCCGCCAGCTCGGAATGTTTTCTTAATAGATTTCTTACTCCTTCAACTTTCTCATCTGGACATTTAAAAGTATTTATTCCATTAACTTTCTCTTCATCTACTTCTATAATATTTACGCTTAACCCAGTGTCATCCTCAGTGACCTCATACCTACTCATCCAGGGCAACTCTACGTCCCTTACCTTCACCAAACTCTTATCGCAATTAATTATAATCCCCATCTTCCTCATACAATCTACTCCTAGAATACTTTTAAATTTGAGTCCAGGAACGATGATAAACTCCTGCTCACAGCTTACTAATCCAATTTCTACCCTTAACATGACCATACTATTTACTACCGCAAACCTTTTCTTATTAGGAGCTATTAAATGACTCCGTTTTATCGGCATAACTCTATTTTGAATTGCATCTTGGATCTTTTTGTCGAATTCCTCCGATATCAAACTCGCCTCCGCTCCTGAATCAAGCAACGATCCTACATACCTATTTAAAATTTTAATTTCAACCACCGGCAAACAAATTTTCTCTTCTTCTGGTTCCTTCTCTTCCTCGATGTCCATAAATTCGCGTGGATGTTCATATTTATAAATTTCAACTTCTAGTGGTCTGCCCGTCTTTAAAAATCCTGCCTAGCTCTGGTCTCTCCACTAGGTCCTGGTTGTCCTTCCACAACTTGTGTATGTCCCCCTACTAGTGTCCTGTCTCTCAGATCTCTCACTATTATTCACATTTGTCGACGTTCTGTTCATCTCAGGTGAGCTACGTTGCCTTTGTATTCCAGGTTTTGGAATAGCACCTCTCGTGCTGCTGTTTCTCCTAAAATAATTTCGTTTTGGTCCCCAGTTATTCCTAAAATTTTGGTTTGTCACTCTTTGTTTATATACATTTTCTCTCCTTCCTTCGAATCGTACTACATTTACATTCCTGTCCCTAATCTCCCGAGGTTTTCCCGAACTTACATCATCATACCTATGCAGGTACTCCAAAAATGTCTTCCTCTCTACTATATTTTGTAGAAGCACGTGTTGCTGAACTTCACTCTCGAAGCGTCGCGACAAATATTTTATGATTTGACGATCCGTCAATGGTGGATTTAATTGCTTCGCGATGCTATATTTTCAAATCGCATATTGTTCACGGGATCCTCCAAAGTCTCTTATACTTCCTTGAAATTAGATTGTTCCTAACCTAATTCTGCCTATGATCGCTCCAATAATGCTTAAGAAATTTCTCCTCAAAATCTAAATATGAACCAATAGCTGGCCCTACCAAATTATATCAGGTCCCTGCGTTGTCTTTCAATAAGGCCTTCGCCACATTTAATTTAGCCTGTTCGTCATACAAATTACACACCAATGTCCGGATATTATTTATTAAAATGTGTGGGTTCACCTATTGTCTCCATAAAATTTCATCTGTTGTTCTACTGAAATATTACTCGCAAAAATCCTTGGGCTGTCCCCGCTAAAGCACTTATATGTTGTTTAGTCCCTGTCACCTCTCTCTCAACTCTGCCTATCTGGTCTCTACATGACTCATTCACTTCAGTTATTTTTCATTTATCTCCTCTTCACAAAACATTCTAACTTCCGTTTTTAGCTGTCCAACTTTACTCCGAATCCCAACTATACTCCTTTCATTTTCTCAACTCTCATTTCAACCTCCCCAATTTTTACTGTTAAACTATTTTTGAAATCAGAAAATTCCTTCGTTGAGTTGTCTATTTTCACGTTAATTTGCTCAAACTTCCGGTTCGATTCGGCACTCACTCCGCTTAATGTTTCGTTCATTTGTTCGAATTTACGGTTTGATTCTGCACTCATTTTCTCTAGCATTCTTATGATCATCTCGTTTCCTTGATCTCTCGATTCTGTCCTCAATTGATCCCTACTACCTCCTGCTTCTTCCAATTTTCCCGATTTTTCAAATAACGAACTATCGTCACTTCCAATTTCTTCTCCTTAACTCCTAAGCCACTCCTTTTTCAACATCCCTTTACCATACATCCAAAATTAAATCTAAAACTATCACTAAATTATTTACAATAAACCACCCTTTCCTCTCAGGTCGCCAGTTTCCTAAAATAAAAGCAAATTTTTTTTTCTGGAATCGTGCCCCTCACGTTCAGGTCGCCATAAATGCTCTGAGATTTACCTGTATACTAGGCCTCAGCTGCTCTAATTCGTGCCCCCCTTGTTAGATCGACATCAATGCTGTTAGGTTTACCTGTATTCTCGCCCTCAGCTGCTCTACACTTTTCTACTAGCTAAAATATTTCCAAATTAACACAGACACCTACCTATTAAATCTAAAAACTCTCGCTTAATATCATCATGCTGAAACCTAAATAGAAATTCACATTTCTCAATCACACACTCAAAAATAACTCAATTCGCGAAATATATCACACTCTATTAACATGAGGTCAATATTACATTTTCAAAAATGTCAATTCTTTATATGCATTCGTATTGTCAACAATTTTATAATAATGATAATATTCAGATCGATAACCCTTTTAAACACACATTTTTAATTAAAGCAAGAGGGCGTTTCTCACCTTACGTTAAAACTTTGTCTTATCATGAGCTCATAGTAAAACTCTATAAATGTGCATACTAATTTACTGCACTACCAAATATCAATAAGCCCTCTATATTTCTTTACAAACACCTGGTTATCTGAAAATTAATTAATTATTCTTGATTTTCAAAAATAAATTTTAATTTCATTTTAAAGTCTCATAAATTTCAGTTCATAAAATATATATATATCAGTAGTAAACACACCAAAACACAAATCAAAATAATCACAAAAACCATGGAAAATATTCACCACTCAATGTTCTATATAATGGCCTACCTGGTAGCTATCTTCTGAATGTTGTCCACCAGCTATTCCCGGTCGAATCACCATATCTGCCGCTACTCCTAACTATCCCTCCATAAACAATATCTAACCACAAACATCCAATCTCCAAATGTTACTCCTCTTATTCTAAATTAAATTTAATACCCAAAAAAATCGCTGCTTTCATCATCTAAATAATTTTAATCTTTACTAATTTTGTGCATTCCAACAACACAATAACAATTTGTTTGTACTTATATATAAGATTAACTTTTACTTAAATAGCTTTTAAATAACTTTTCATCAAACTGTACTAATTCACTTGAAAGTAATTAGATGTGTCGCGAATAACTGATGAAATTAAGGAGAGCGAAGCCCTTCTTCGAAAATGGTTAAATAACCAAGAATTCACCCCCCCCCCCTGTTTCTAAATCGCACGTACAATTCGTACCCGTTTCTATAATTCTTAAAATTGTTTGTTAACCGTCTCGTATTCCAGCGATAAATCTCTAACGGATTTCGGTTTCGCATGAACTTCGATAACAAAACACACAAATACTTGGTAAAACGTCTCTAACTGTCAACTGCGACTTTCATTCCACGAAATTAGCCTCAACGGTTCAGTTCATTCCCACTACTTTCGCGCCTCCTGATTAGAACAAACCATCTTTCATTTTGCTTATACCTATAACTTCATTTCACGTATAAGCCTCCACCAGCTGAATATTTACCCTTCTTAATCTCAACCTGTCGCAAGTATATCTATATCCTCCAATCACGTTGCTTGGCTCCTTTCTCCCGCTTTCAACCGACGCGTGCCTGCTTATAAAATTCCTTGAAATTATCAATTTTCTTTTCCCCACTAAAGTAAATTTGTTCAAATCTCCCTACAATACTAGCTCTGTGATTAACTTTATGCCTCTCGCTTGTATGCATATGTTTTTGCCCCATCTTTGTTCTTTCGTGCCAGTTGTCTTTAACTCCCTCCAATACACTAGCTCCAGAATTAAAATCGATATCTTAACAAACGTACTGGGTCGTTGTCAGATTTATGGAGTTTTGCTTTGTCCCTGTTGCGAATTGACTACGTTAATTCCAACGGTCGTCTATTTTCCTGTAACCTATTAAAGCTTATTTGTATCAATGTTCTCTAAAAATTTATCTTCCCCTGTTATTTTGCTATGCTTTTAAACGTTTGGGTTTTACCGAAGAAAAATAAGACTGCTATTTTACCACATATTCAACGCTTTTATATTCCCGTATAATATTAAATATAAATTAAATATGCTATACTTTTACTCCATTATTATTACTTCTTATGCCCTACGTTTAAATAAATACTATATTACATCATTCCTAGCTAAATATGACTAAACGAAATTAACCCTACATTATTATGTACCTAAGCTCTAAAATAATTGTTAAAATTTCCTAATTTCCTAAATGACTAATTTGATTTTCCTATAACCTATGATTCTAACTTCTATCTTAAACTATGCCCTCTACGCCACCTCTCCGTGTTTCTCTATTTTTTTAATTTTATTATGCCACGGCGATTTCTTTTTAATATACACAAAGTACACAACGTTACGATGATCAATTTTCATTTACCCCTTTAACTCTTACCTGTTTGAATTGATAAAACGAAGTCAATCAACATTTATATAATGAAAGGAAATAATATTTACACTTCACAATTTTCGTAATTCTTTAAATACACCCTTCAATCAATTAATATAATATGGATTATTTATCACAAAATTTATATTTTTTAATTTAAAATAAAGTCACTAAAAACAACACCCTTTTACAAAAAAATCTGGAACCGTCGAGACCTTTTTATAATTATTACGTAAGTTTCAACGTACTCAATGTCCTTGTTGACTCTTTAGAAATGATTGAGAAAATTAATATTTTCAATGTTAAAATTTAAATTTGAAGAGATTTCTTAAAACTAGGTAGGTCTGACCTGATTTGTTTTGTGTTGTGGATCAACATCCCTTCATTATTTTCAATCGAAACCAATGCTCTACTTTGTACTCCTTATGTTGAACAAATAATTCAGTACAGTTACGCCTTGTTTCCAAAAATCACCTCGTGCTTTATTCAATATTTCTCTGCATACGCCTTAAATACCACTTTAGTATTCTGAATTTCTAAACACCAGACTTAGTATCTTGGATTATAATTGTTTTAGACGCAGATTAGAATTAGAATTGTCCCAGAATTAGAATTGTTTTCGACGCAGATTAGAAGCTCTATATCATTATGAATATTTAATTTAAATTAATTACTTAATTTCTACTCACGTTTTCTGAAAAAAAAACGGCAAAACCCTTCATATATTCTTAGCGCAATTGATCCACAGCACTATTTCACTATAATATAAATTTTACTTATCTGACGCGTACATATTTGGTTAAAAGTGTTGTGGATTTGACCTGCTTCAAATTGAGACTGACTGTGCCTTATCAACGGTGGGCGTTGTATAAGCTTTTTCCCACTACATTTGAATTGGTTTTCCAAGCAGTCTTACAGATTGTTGCAAGCAACCCCTTTTGGCTTTAATATTCCCTGTATTTTTAAGCTGATTTCTGATGAAACTATATTGGATTCTCATATCATGCTGTTTATTTACAATCTTTTATTGCCTTATTATTTATTATCGTTGCCGGTCTTCTAACTTATGTCTGTTGTTTTGTGTAGATAAAGCTTTTGAATAATTGTACAAAATAAATGATGTAACACGAATACTGTTTTCGTATTTATTTAAACTGATCTTTGAAAGTGCGTTTTCTTATCGAAGCGTTTATTGTTCCTTCTTTATTACAAGCGTAATTGTATGAAGATTTATTAGGTTTTATCTTATCTCCTGCGTATTTGTTTTATAAACTTGTTAAACACTTCTCAACGTAGTTTAATTACATGTACGATTATTTCTCTGCTGAATACGCGTTCTATTATTGAAAGAAATGATTTCTGGCAATGATTACAGTTAATTACGGTCTATATACAGGGTGTTAAATACTTGCTATTTACATAATGTACGAATTACTTATTTTTCTGCTAAATAAATGCAGTTTTCTGATTCCCAATGCTATTTACAGTTACTACGCGACCCTTACAACTCAATACACCCCTAAACAACTCCTTATCACAGCAATATATATATATATATATATATATATTGTAGTACGTTAGTATTCATCAACTTATGTTGTGTAAAAAAACTATCTAAAATATTTATATATTTAATAGTTAGTTTATATCCATAATTTTGAGCATTGCTTCCTGTCTATATCGGACATAAGTCAAAGAACTTGATAATGTCAGATATGATTGACAAAAATACTAAACATAATTGAAAGTTAGGTCTATGTAAAGTTCTGTACACGATTTAAATTTATAAATTTCCCAATTATAGTCATCGGTCTCGGTGGCGTAATTGGTATACGCACAGTCCCGGCAAGACTGAGATGCAGGTTCAAATCCTGACCAAGACCTTATATTTTCCTTCTTTCAATTACTAGCTCGATTTGATATGATCATTTGGGCTTTGCATAAAAGCCTAAGTTATTACCACGACTCAGCCATCTTTTTTACTTTTCATTAATTTAAGACTCATTAAACTACTTTTTGTTTATATATATATATATATATATATATATATATATATATATTGCTATGATAATAGGGTAGTTTAAAGGTAGATTAAGTCATAGGGGTCGTAGGATAAATATAAGCAACTTTAACTTTAAGAAAATCAAATAATTCAAGAATTTATAAAAGTAAATCGACGATTCTACATAATGTCAATAAAGAGGACTCTGTATATGAAAGATATGTAATTGAATGCAGGAAAATATAAATATTCTTCCTAATTTTCTTTGGGAATTAAACCACTTATATTTTTTAAAATCAACTTAATTAAGAAGAATGCTAAACAAACCACAACAAACATACAGGAAACATAAAGATGTTTAAGTATAGTTTGCAAGTAAAAATAAGATTTGAAAATGCAACAAATTGCATCAAAATTAAATTACCGGGAAACATAGAAAAATTGGCATTGCAAATATTTAACAATTGCGTCAAAAATATCAACGTAAACGCATCCTAAATAATTCATTATTAAAAAATCGTTACGTGACTAGAGAAGAAAACATTTGTTCAGAAAACCAATATTCTGTGGAAAACAAATAAATACCAGGCGGTTCAATTATATGATAAATTAACAAACATCGAATACGTGAGTTAATGAAAAGCCAAAAGTTGGAAATCCTCAAATAATACGGCAAAATGCTGAATGCGGACGTGATGAACAGAGCATTCGTCGAAGATGTAAACTAGGTAATTTGTAAAAATTCCGAGTTCTGCCAGATAAGGCAAAGGTATCAGCCTAGATTGTAAACACGCCAATGAAAACAATTGGAGGAAGGGCTTATATATACGATAGAAACTGAACGACATTTTAGTCTATATTTAACTGAGCAACAACTATGTTCGAAGGTATTAAAAACTCACGCAATTAGTGAAATGAAAATTAAAACAAGTGAGATTTAAAAGTGCGAGAATTTGTGCAACGAAATCCGATCTATAGATAGACGTAAGTTAAACAACTTAATTAAATTCATTTCTAATATTTACAAAACAGGGCTTTAATTTGGAACTTCTAATTTTGGTGATATTTTAAAATGGACATATTCTAATTCGGGTGATATTTTAATCTGGACATATTCCGATTTGGAATGTTTAATTTTGGTGATATTCTAATTTGGACACATTCCAATTTGGGATGTTTAATATTTTAATTTGGACATATTTTAATTTGGACATTTTCTAATTTGGAACGTTTAATTTTGGATGTACTGTAATTTGGTACGATTTTAATTGGAAGCGATTTTGGGAGGCGATTCTTATATGGGACCGGCATACCAATAAGCAAAGCGGACACAGCAAGAGGATACAAATCATAGACTAGGATGGAACGCCAGAACCCATTCCAGGTTAGCAATTTTAGTACACTGTGTTATTGAAAGACTGTTTTCAATTTAATATTTGCTATGCATTATATATTTGGAAGAGTCTTCAAAAAGGTCAATTAAATAATATGAAAACAGAGGAAGGTATCTTGGAACGTTCGAAGGTCCCTGAATATAATTAAAAGATGTTTTTGCTGGCTTTCAGAAAAGCATAAATCTGGTATATGTAAAAATTTTGTACAAAAAGAAAAATTTCGAGTGTTGTAAATATTATCAATTATCATATTGTGTGTTCTAGAATTGCTTTATTTGATTCAATAAGAGTTATTCAGTAAGCTAGTCGGGGTAAAAACCTTAAAATTAATATTTCATGTTAGTAAGAACGCTAGTAGTTGTGATATCCCACACGCAGGTTACGCCACTGAGGTGCTGTGCTCGTGTTACGACTCGCCGGTAGGCAGGTGTATAGAGTTCCGTCGTGACCGCGATATACAACAGACGTGCACGTGCTCTGACGCGATGTATAATGTTTGACATTAACAACCATTGTGTAAATGTATAATATTTAAGTTGTACGTTATGTTGATTTATTCCTGTATTAACCCGAGTTCTGTTTCTTATTAAATCGCTTTATATAAATGCATTTTGCTTGCTTTCATAACGTGTTGAAATGCTCTGTTCCATCACATTCATCAGGTTATGGGCCCAGAACAGCTCAAACGAGAATAACAAATAGCAGGTGCAGTAACGAGCGATAATAAACAAAAAACGACAGGTGTGCGTGTCGGCGTTTTTTTTAGTAGTAGTGTCGGTTAAGTTTTTCGTGTATTAACGTGTCGAGATTGTTTATTGTTTTTCAACATGAATTGTGCGAATGATTCGCGACTTGAAATGTTAAATAAAGAAAATTTCGATACCTGGAAAATACAGATGGAGGCCCTATGCGTGGAGTTACGTGAACAGAACCTGGGGTAAACCAGATTTGAAAGATGATGACCCATATTCTAAGAGAGAAATTGAAAAGTGGCTTAAAGGCGATAGTAAAGCCAAATCCGAAATAATTCTTTCAATTAGTCCTTCTGAATTAAAACAAATTAAAAGATGCATTACTTCAAGGGATGTTTGGTTAAAACTGGAAAATACGTATCAATCTAAAGGACCGGTTAGAAAAGCAAATTTATTGAAGCAACTAACATTACAACGTATGGACGAAGGTTCTGATATACGTGAACATGTGAACAAGTTTTTTGATGCTGTTGATAAATTAGCCGAAATGGACCTTGAAATAAATCCAGATTTACTCGCAATTATGTTATTATATAGCTTACCGCCGAGCTTTGAAAATTTTCGGTGTGCTTGTAACATACTGTTTTAATACGCTTTAATAGTTTTATTATTTCTAAAAATAGTTATTTTCTAGTTTAATTTTAGCATTCTAATTATTAGAATGAAGGCCTTGTAGCATAAATAGGTCTGCAATTGTAGCGGGTGCAAGATCACCCAAGTAGCTTCCCAGCGAAGTTTCCAGGAAGATCTAATCCAAAAGTCAAACAGTTTTCTAAAGGCACTTACTTTAAGGGCCCTAAACATGTCAGATTAGTTGCTATCTATGATTAGATGTCAATCATGTTCTAGGACCCTATTTATGTCTGGGTGGTCGGAAAGAATTTTTCAATTAGCGGAACACTCAACTAAAAAGTAGTTCGAAAAGCTACTTGTGTGGCAATCTTAGGCATTGGCAGTTTAATTAATCTTAAAGATTTACGACCGGCGTATCCTAAGCCGAGTATGAGCGCCAAGAAAGGGGTTATTTTTCAATTAACTCAAATGTATATAAGGATGCCAGCCGGTGGCAATGGGGGTTGTTTATTTCCAGACGCGTTAGAGTCTGAAGCTCGTGGTCTTGCAAGATTGAGTAAGTGTTTTATTTCTCTGAATTCAAGTGCGTGCCGTTATGTTCAAAGTTAGTTTATTTTTCTGAGTAAGTAATTATTATATATGGTATTACTATGAACTCAAAGCTGTTTATGCATCATAAGTCATTTATTTGTTTAAATACAATATCTGTCGACTTTCATAACATACAACTTCGGGTTAAATCTCCGTGCCAGTAATTTTATCCCGTTAAGGTTATTGTTAAAGACCGCATCTTTTGAAGGGTTTCTTATTTTATTGTGTTTCGACGTAGTCCGAGGCTTGTAATAACTAAGCCACGAATTCCGTTATTGTACTAGTTGACCCGTGTGAAGGTCATGTTTTTCCTGTTATTGATGACCCCGTGATTAAGGGAAGGTCGTTTCAGTATGCAAGTTAGTTAGACTACGGTAGCGTTAATTAATTATATGTATTGGGGTGTTTGCACCCAGAACTGTTGTTAATATTCATAAAATAAGGACTTTAGAATTGTTTAGTTAAGTTGTGTTGTGCTAGCCGGAAACTTAATAACATTTGTCCCTGTGAAGTGACGTATTTTCTGTCTTGCAATCTTAGTTCATCGCCACGAACAAACTGCGACGAAAGCTCTTACCGTGATCGGTCCATGGGCCGTTTAATTCCCATGGTGGCGCCCTTTTGTAAATATTGTTAATTACTGTATAATTTTGTATGCATATGTAATTAGGTTAAGTTAGTTAGTAGGCCGTTTAATAAAACAATTGGAATTTTGTCTTAGTGTGTTGTTGGTTAATGAACCTCCCCTTCTGACCGACTGCAGCAGCTGCGAGGCAATGTCCCGAAACGTGAGGGTACTATAGTGTTAGAGATCCTTCCCATTTATTATTTATTATTAATTGGATACCCTCACGCGGTAGGTAAATATTCAAATTACATGCTATAGAATCAAGAGACGAATTGCCATCCCCAGAAACGCTACGAATTAAAATAGTAGAAGAAAGCGATGCCAGGAAAGGCGATAATCGGAATAATTCTCAGAATGCTTTGTTTGTAAACAAAAAACCGGGTCAGTGGCGGCGTAAAAACAAGAAACCCGCGAATAATTATAAATTTACCGAAAGTGTACTCGCAAATAAAGGCGGAAATGTGAACCAATCTAATAAATTTCGCTGTCATAAATGCAGAAAAATCGGTCATAAAGCCTCGGAGTGCTACAAACACAAGAATGCTAATACGCAATCTTCAGCTAGTTGTTCCCAAAGTGCTAGTGAAAATGTGAGTTTTGTTACTTCGCAAGTGTGTCAAATTGGATCTCAAAATCAAGATACCAGATGGTGCTTAGATAGTGGAGCTTCTTCACATTTGTGTAGGAATGTTGAAAGTTTTCAAGAACTCGAAGAATGCATGCATGGTAGCTTGAATTTGGCCAACAACAGTTCAACAGATGTCGTAGCTAAAGGTATTGTAACATTTAGCACGGATATACGAGGTGAGTCCAAAAATATTATTTTAAGCGACACTTTTCATGTACCAGATTTGCGTACGAATCTATTGTCAGTTAGTAAAATTACTAAAAATGGTTTTAGAGTCTTATTTAAAAAGGACTGTGCGTTAGTTCTCAGCAGAGATGGGACTGTTAAGTTAATTGTAGATCGCATCGGTGATCTTTATTACGCGCGCGAAAGTCAGAACATTTCGAACTTAGCAATAAATAACGGACCGGTACATATTTCTCAGAAACTTTTACTTTGGCACAAACGTTTAGGACACTTGAATTTTAAGGATCTAATGGATTCTATACGTAAAGGTGTTATAACGGGTATTGATCTTGAACTTGATCTGAAAAATATTGACCTTAATTGTGATATATGTGCAAAATGTAAAATCGTTCCCAAATAAATCGGTCAGGGAATCGAATTTATTAGACATTATTCACACGGACGTTTGTAGTCCTATGCGTGTTCTATCGAATGGAAAGGCAAAATATTTTGTTGAATTCATAGACGATCACTCGCGTTGGTGCGAAGTACGATTTATTAGTCATAAATCGAAAGTTACAAAAATTACGGTGGAATATTTAAACTTAATTGAAAATCGGAAAGGTAAACGCGTCAAATGCTTTCAATCAGATAATGGCACAGAATATACAAATTTGAACTTTGATACTTTATTAAAGGAACGTGGAATTACTAGGCGTTTAACGGCACCGTACAATCCGGAACAGAACGGGGTAGCCGAGAGGAAAAATCGCACTTTACTCGATTCAGCTCGCTGTCTACTCATGGAATCCAGCTTGCCAGACTCATTTTGGGCCGAAGCCGTCAATACCGCAAATTATATTCGTAATCGTGTGCCTACGAAAAGTCTAAATGGAAAATCTCCACATGAAGTTTGGATGGGAAGTCCACCAGATGTGAGTAGTTTTAGGCAATTCGGTTGCAAAGTTTTCTGTTTGAACAGAAATCCGAGCAAAGGAAAATTTGATGAAAGAGCTAAAGAGGGAATATTCTTGGGTTACTCGAAGGAATCAAAGGCATTTAGGGTTTGGTTACCTGAAGAGCGAAAAACCGAAATAACTCGTGACGTAAAGTTTGTTGAATCAAATAATAAGCAAAATTTACAAGAACCGTCTGACGTTTTTGCTGAAACTAAAGAGAATAAATTAGCATCTGAAATCGAGTATGAACCCCCTAATACTCTTATTTGGTCAGAATCCGCCGAAGTCGATAATTTAGAAAATGATGTGTCTGAAGAGATCAGTTTAGTTAAAGGACCGGGAAGACCTAGAATTGTCCGGACCGGGCACCCGGGTCGTCCCGCAAAATTATTTAATATGGTACCAGAAGCAAACATAAGCTCTGAGACAGAGGAATATTTGTTTATGTCAGAAGTTCCTATGAAACAAGCTTTAAATTCGACTGAAGCTGACGAATGGTATAAAGCTGTGGTTTAGGAAATGGTTTCTATATTAAAGAATAAGACTTGGTCTTTAGTTGACAGGCCACATGATAAAGAAATTATCGGAAGCAGAATGGTTTTACGAAATAAACTGAAAAGTGACAGGAGTCTTGATCGAAGAAAAGCAAGATTAGTTGCGCAGGGATACGGTCAGCAACCAGGCGTACACTTTAATCAAACTTTTGCTCCTGTAGCTCGCTTAAGTTCAGTAAGATTAGTTTCTGCGATAGCAGCGTATTTTGGAATGCATATGCATCAATTAGATGTGACATGTGCTTATTTAAATGGAGAATTGCAAGAGACCATATACATGGAACCTCCAAAACAGTTAGCAAAGATCTTGGAGATTATTTCTCTCAACGATGAATCATATATCGGAAAGGTATCAGATGATATACTGAAAGATATACAGAGTGGCGACAAAGTTTGTTTGCTGAATAAGGCCTTATATGGTTTAAAGCAAGCTGGACGAAGTTGGTACGCCAAGTTAAACAAAACATTACAAGAATGTGGTGCTAAACCAACAAATTCTGATCCTTGTTTATATCTAATGGGTCAAGGTGATGAATTAACTCTGATAATAATCTATGTTGACGATATATTGATTGCTTCCAGGAATCTCAAAACAATTGACAGTTTAAAATCTAAATTGTTCAAAAAGTTTGAAGCTAAGGATCTCGGTAGCGTTGGATACTGTTTAGGAATTTAATTTTCTCGAAAAGATGATAAAATTATGCTACATCAAAGAGGTTACATAAAGGAAATATTAGACAGATTTGGAATGTCTGAAGCTAAACCAATCGGTACTCCCATCGATCCGGGCACAAAGTAGTCTAAACCAACTGAAACCGCGTCGAATGAAGAAGAAATTACCGTACAGAGAACTGATCGGAGCGTTGACTTATCTATCAGTCGCAACGCGACCTGACATAAGTTACGCTGTTAGCTATCTTAGCCAGTTTAATAACTGTTATAGGAATTGTCAGTGGAGCGCAGCGAAGCTTGTTCTTCGATATCTTAAAGGAAGTATTAATTTAGGGTTGGTGTATTCTCCCACTGGTAACGCCGGCAACAAATTCCTTTTATTTTAAAAATTACAGTTTATTAATTCGATAAATTATTGCCAGAATAGCATTCAATTCAGGTTATTTTAATTTATAGATAAATTGAAACATATGCCAATTCTGACAATAACTAAATTAAAACAGATAGTAACAAACATCGGTGTGATTCGGTTCGCTAGTAAATTGTGGCATCGGTGTGTACGTCAAAATAACCCCTTGCACCCGTCTTAGAGTGGGTTCGAAAACGTTAAATTTCTAAATTGGTGATCCTTGCCTTCCTTCAATGACCATCCTAAATCTCACCCTTTAAACACCTATTTAAAGTGAGCCGCAGATCTTGGGTAAGTTCATTGCTTTATTTTTGTTTGTTCATGTTTAAAAGATTACAGTCCACTGTGTCTTAACCGAGCGCTAATACCCACCAAAGGTGCTCTAAAGGGGTACGTAGATGCCGATTGGGCTGGATGTACGATCGACAGAAGATCTTTTACAGGATTTTCATTTATGTTGTCTAGTTGTCCAATCTCATGGGAATCTAGAAAGCAGCGTACTGTGGCTTTTTCGTTTACAGAGGCCGAATATATGGGATTGACTGAAATTGTCAAAGAGGCTATTTATCTTCAAAACGCCCTGATAGAACTTGGTTTCGAAAAATTAGCTCAGGTAGTTGTTTATAATGACGACATGAGTGCATTGAAGTTAGCTGATAATTCAGTGTTTCACGCACGAAGTAAACACATCGATGTGGAGAATCATTTCATACGTGAAGCCCTGAACGACAAGCAGTTTGTTCTACAACATTTACCTTCGGAAGATATGCCTGTGGATGTACTTACGAAAGCTTTGTCTCGTAAAAAGTTCGAAAATTGTGTGAAAATGATGGGTTTGTTCAACTCTACACAGTTAGCCGCGTGTGTATCAAGGGGGAGTGTTAGTAATAACGCTAGTAGTTGTGATATCCCACGCGTAGGTTACGCCACTGAGGTGCTGTGCTCGTGGTACGACTCGCCGGTAGGCAGGTGTATAGAGTTCCGTCGTGACCGCGATATACAACAGACGTGCACGTGCTCTGACGCGATGTATAATGTTTGACATTAACAACCATTGTGTACATGTATAATATTTTAGTTGTACGTTATGTTGATTTATTCCTGTATTAACCCGAGTTCTGTTTCTTATTAAATCGCTTTATATAAATGCATTTTGCTTACTTTCATAACGTGTTGAAATGCTCTGTTCCATCACATCCAACATTTCATATAATAAAGGGAATAACACAGCAATAAAATAGGGCATATCACATATGACATCCCAATCGCGGGGCGAATATCACAGTAATATATATATTGCTGTGATACCACCAAAATCCTGGTACTCCGCTTTTCGAATCGAGCCCCACAGATTGGGCGTCAAGAATGCTGTGAAACCTCTTGAATTACCTGGTCTGTTGATTTTCTTCTGTTAATCGCCTCGGCTGCTCCTCTAGATAGCTTTCATCCTCATACATAAAAAAAACAAACACATTCCTACCACAAACATCAACGTCAACTCTATTTACATCAATATTCACAATACATTAAAATTTCAAAATTAAATTTTGGCATAAATTTCAGTATCAGAAATTTTCAAGATTAAATTTGTTATCATTTTCAAGTGCATCCAGAATTAAAGTCCTTGTAGGATGCCTACTAATTACTATAACAATATATGCAGAGTACAAAGGGAGCATCTACCACCCCTTTACGTTAATTAACCAGGTTCGTCTAATTGAGCTCAAAGACATACCCATATTTTTATCATAATCCAGAACATCAATACTAAATACTCCTTTCTACTTAAACAAGCAAATTTCACCTTAAAATTAAAATATTATTGTTAGTACAATTTCACTACTGTCCATTTTAAATAAACAAATTAGAAAGTTATTCAACACACACCAAAATCTCAAAGTTCAAACAAAATAGTATAATTTACCTGAAGGTTACTTGCACTCGTAGCTTCAATGTACATCGTCCCTTTTGTTACTCACACCATTCCAACTGGGTTATATTTACGGCTTCTGATTCTCAACGCTTTAAAAATTTTCTCCATCACCATTTATTTAAAGTTGTTTCAGGGCTTTTCCGGAACTAATCTGTGTATATCTGAACCTTGTTTTGTGGATCCAGACCCGTTTATGCACCATTTAAGTATTAATACCCCCGAAAAATAACAAAGAACTTCATACTTCTTTCACCAAGATACGCCAAAACTGCCTACTTTTGTGTATTTATTTGTCATAGTCAATTTTGCCAATTGGTACAGTGACACTAAATTTTATTACCTTGTATCTAAGTGCACTCAAGTACATTCATGTTAGCACGTAACGAACAAACTATTTTGAATCACCAAAATATACGAGCAAACTTTAAATTATTTTATCAAACTAAAATGCACTGTTTAACATCTTGAATCAAGTCGCGGATGTAAGAGAGCTTGTTTATATTCACCTGGGTATATATAGAAGTTAGCCTGTCTGTCGGTCGAGTCCCCAAAACGGCCAGTTTCTAGAATTTCGCATGCTCTGTTCCCATTCCGTAGCCCGCGCGTCGGTTTTTACGAATTTTGTACTCGCCCCAGTTAAATCTCAGAAAATTTCCACACGGCACGCAAACATGTCCGAGAATAACTAATTAAATTTTATACAGAAATCGTTGTTTCTACCTCTGATATTTGCATCCTATTTTCAACCAATTGTGACCCTCGTGACGTTGCTTAAATCACGCCTTTTACTATATGTGTCTCGGTCTTGTGCATATTATCTGTCTCTATCTACCCTGTTCTTATTAGTGCAAATTGATATTCGTTATTATCGATTATTTTAGTCCATGTGGAGTGTGAAATATCCTACCTTTAGCATTTCTCGTAACTATTAAGTTACGGTTTCTCCAAGATTCTTTGAAACCATTTGTTATCTACAAAATTTTCGCCGTACATGACATTTAAACTACGCAGGTGTTTAAACATAATATTAATTCTCAGAGCTTTATTTTCTGGTATTATAATCTTGGATTTTCACAGACTTTTATGCTTATTATTAATAATGGTTTAATTAACTCCAATTAAAATTGACTTCTATCCTTTCATTTTTAGCGAATACAAATTAAATATTAATTATTATGTGTACACTTTGTTTAATACCGGTTACTTAAAATAGGGTTAATTAATATAAATTTTGCACGTAATTTCCATTTGTTTCTTTCTTAGGAATAATTAAATTACACGTAGAGCTTTTTAATAGTGTTTCTTTTGATATAAAGTGTCTTGTACATGATTTAAATCTCTTATTTTTACTGAAACGACCGAATTTATTTATGCTTCATGGTTTTAATAAAGCGTACTTTTTCCCAAAGCTTCTGCACGGTGATTAAAATTATTTGATGTGATTATTTAATTTTCTACCCTGGTCTAAATATGAGTAATATATATATATATATATATATATATATATATATATATAGCGATTAAGCTAGTGTTAATATAACAATACTCTGTAAATACGTGTGATTGTGAAGAATAATTATTAGATTATTAGAATGTATTTATTGGAATTAAAGGCCAAAGGGTAATATATAAGAATGAGCGATTTTGTGCTAGAACGATAGTCGTTCGTCTACCAGTTCTTTATAGTATTGTTTGTTCATGTTGTTTTCATTGAGCTTTGTTAGATACGTTACGTGTTAGACCCATCACTTTTATTGTATAATTATCACAATTCATAACTTTTAACTGTAAATCGAAAAATGACGAGACTAAAATTAGACATGCATTTCATAAAGGGGTTTAGTGCGCGTTAAGGACCATTAGCAAAGAATTAACTAGTTCATGCAAATGTTTTAATCAACATTTCTGGCCACGCTATCTTCTGAATAATATTTGAGTCATGTATTCCTTGGTGTAAAGAAAAAGAATGACCATTCAGTTTATTTATTCCGTGTTATCGTGAGTATGGCTTGCGTTTATAATAGAATTTAAACTTAGTCCAAAAAATGAAGCACGAGTAAACACATACGCCTTCTGTTGCATAGTACACAAAACAACTTTTGTGAAGGAGTAATATTGCATTACTAGAAAATTTGTAGACATTGTATCAAAATACGATTTAAATTCGAGAAGTATATGGATACCCTACATCTAAAGAATTTTACTGAAGTTCACTTGGAAAGGTATTTTACGGTAGCTCAAAGATTGCCTTACGCCCTAAGGGTAAAGAGTTTTCCTGATCTCAAAGAATTTCCTTCATTTATACTGCTGACAAACAAAGAGACGTTTACCTGACTTTGTACACAGTCGTAAGCGTTGCATCTTTCCTTCAAGATGGGTCAACAAACAGCCTCAAGTGATCTAGGTACGTTTTACAACTACTGTAAATTAAATCCGGAAAAGCAGCTTCCATTGTATATTATTACTCCCAACAATATTTACACAATAAATATAACCGAAGACAAAGCTAACGCTGAAGCTTCGTGTTTTATTTTTTAAGTAAACAAATCGAGAGAAAACCCGTTCTCACTGGCTTTGCGTATTGCGGAAATAGCATCATCGTGGAGTGGTTGTGCAACGGGCATAAATTTAGAAAGTAATGATTAAATTACATATTACGAAGCTGAGCGTTTAAATGTTAAGAGCTTTTCCGTGTATTCTCGTATTTGTCACTAACATCTCACTGTTTATTGCAGGGGATTGTGCTGAATCATAATATGTCTGCTCGCATCATCCGCAGCAACCAAAGTTTGGTGCTTCAACGGGTCACCAGACAAAGCGCAGGGAAATATGTTTGTTCTGCTGTTAACAGCGAAGGAGAAACTTTGAGCAACGAGATGTCCTTTCGGGTTCAATGTAAGTATACACGTTTGCTTTTTTATTTACGATAATGCAACGGTGAAACAAGTTATTTATTGCAACTCTTTACAGTATCACTAATCTCAACTATTTTTAAATGCTCTTACAAAACTGGTACAAGAATAACCAAGAAAGTCACTTACTCTAAAGATGACTTTTTGAAATATGGGCTAAGTTGGTTGAATTTTAAAGATGTTCTTAAATAGGACAGTGAATTAGTATCCTATGCATAAATTGTTAAAAGAAGTTTTAAATAGAAGCTTCATCATCGTTAGGTCTTCAGTCCTAGAACTGGTTGGACGCGTATCCTCATTGTTTTCTAGTCTGAACCAACCTACACATTTCCCTGAAATTTGCACAGTCTGTATCTATCACTATCTGTGTTCGAAAGTCTAATTTCGATCTACCTGTACCTCTCTTTTCCTATCACTGCTTGCAATATATCCCGTACTATTCCCCAGAAATGCCTTAGAACGCATCCTGTCCTTCTATTTCTCTTATTTTTTTCGTTTTCCACGTATATCTTTATTCCTCTGCTATTTCTACATCCTATTTGTTATTATCTGTGTCTGCCCATGCTACCATCCCCATACACCTGAAGCACAACATTCCAGTAGGCTTCTATCTTATTCTGCCTGCTTTCGTACTGCCCCTATTTCATAGAGATACTGTGCTGTGCTCCACATTATGCTTTGAACAGTTTTCTTCTTCTATCTATGTTCCTTGTCTTTGAACATAGTCGCTGTTCTTTCTTGTTTGATGTAGTTCGGTCACCTTCTATTGTTTTACAGTTATATACCCCACTTCCACGATATTCAGTGGTTATGTGAAGGGGGATAAGCAGCATTTGGCTGCCAAGCTCCCCAGCACTTCAACCTATGTCAAATTAATAGTTTTTCTAATTTATCTTTTCGCACAGTCAACATTAGTTGAAAATATTTCACAACCAACACCTGTAGTTGTTTATAATAATCATCAGATTTAACAGCACATATTTTTTCGTCATTGGGGTTTATGTATTGAAATTGGTTGGACTTGTACCTCAGCTTATTTATGTTCTGAGCTAGCCTACCCAGTTCCCTGCAATTCTCACAACAGACTATATACAGCTTGATTCCCTTCTATTGTTTTCTAATTATATGCTCTATTTCACCGAAATTCAGTGGTATGTGAAGGGAGTTAAGCAGCCTGTGGCTGCCAAGGATCCCCCAACACTTAGACATTTGCCGTATTAAGCAGCCTGTGGCTGCCAAGGATCCCCCAACACTTAGACATTTGCCGTATTAATCTATATTAATCTATATTAATCTATATCTTTGTGCCCCCATGAGTAGGTTGGTATGCTTCCTAGGATGACGTAGCGCTTGTCATCTTCGCTCGATAACCATCCCAAAATGATCATCATAAATGGAGTTGCCAGACAAAATTTTTAAAAACTTAGTCAAAAGACAAAATGAAAAATAAATAAACAAATAGTCGAATTCCTACATAACATTGGCAAACCTTCTAAGAAGGTACTACGCCCAATGTAAATTGAGGATATTGGCCTACTGAAACTAATACGTTTGCTTACATTCGAGTGTAAAGGGCGCATGAGAAACTGTTTGTATTATCAATACACCTTGATTTGCGCATAATCCCAGAACTTAGTTGGTTGTTTTGCAAAAGAGATGAGTCCGTCTGATGATCTGCAAGAACATTGAAACCGGTCACGGGCTTTTCTTTTTGCAAAATAACCAACAATTTATATTGATTTTCGTTTTCTATGCTCGAATTACTTTCCCCATACCTGCAAAATAATTCTTTGTCAAGTAACTAGACACGTATTAGCTTCAGTAGGCCAACATCTTCAATTTGCATTGGGTGTAGTACCTTCTTGGAAGGTCCGCCACTGTTAAGGCCGCGATAGCATCCCTCTATTTTCATAACACGAACTAATTTTAAAATAGCCGCGTTTGTGGTATAGCTTTCGCATGATAGAGGGAACTACTTTATTTTAACTTTAGTAGTTTAGTGGTTCATTTCCAAGTTAAGCAAATAACGGTTGCTAGGAGACGGCATGATGCTGGTTTATTTTCTCTATTCCTGTAACTATCCGTCGTAAATGACCTTCGGCGAACTCGAGTTGTTAGCAAGCAAAGCGTTAAGTACGTGTATTCTAATAATAGTCAAGGTCGTTTTCCGAAACAAATTTGTATTGTATTTTTTCATTTATCTGCATGTTGTATTCGCTAATTTTTATTTTTGAATGTGTAGGTTATTGTTCATAGAGTGACATTTCGTTATTATTAGAAACAAACATTTAGAGGTTTATTTAGTGTGGGTGTATTTACGCTTTAAGGTAAGTATATTTTAAATTCCTATACTTTGTGGATAGACGGATAAAGTAATGGCGAAAATGACAGAAACTGAGTACACCAACTTTGGTATGTCCTATATAAATTAGTTTAAAAACGAAATAAATCCTATTTATACGTTAAGCAGTCCAAATTTCAAATATTTATCTGAAATACGGAAAAAATTACAGTATACTTACTTTCTGTTGTCGCCTGTTGTAAAGTTTCTTTTATTTACGTATTACATTTTTTAGATTGGTAAACATAAGAAGGTGTATAACCAAAATCCAAGTGGTACCAGAAAATGATCGTCCAAGTGTAAAGTAGCCCGCTTAAGATGGCAGAAAATGCAACAATTACCGCCGTAAGTTATAATACCTCAGTAGTGTAGCTAGGATATCTTTATGTGGCTGTTTATTTTGGAATATAAAATTCAAAAGCAACAAAAGTATACCTATTTAAATGTCGCATATCCACCCACAAGAATTATACATTCTTCAGATGCCTTGAGAATAGAAAACCCACAAATTACCCGACTCTCCACTTAAGACTACTTGGAATTTATAAATATGAGAATGCAAACCAAAAATATTAATGTTTTTGCATTCTTCATAGAACTAAGTTAGTGTGATTACCCTGAAATTATGACGTAGAGAAAATTACTTAGTATTTTCTCAATGAATAGTTTTAAATGTACGTTAGAATAGCACATCTGTACTGTATTAGAAATACTCATAGAATTTGTAGGGCACATACATAACAATAACATTTACGTTTTGTTTCATCTGCAAACAATGGTTCAAGCCTTCTAATTACTCTGGTTATGCCCCTGTTACATTATAATTTCACAAATATACATATTAATTAGATGTCATAATAAATCCCACATTTTTTCAGTTTGAAATCCACTTCTGATAATTTAGACAAGCCTGGCCCATCAGGTTTGCAAAGATTACCTGAGTAATACAAGTACTTTATCTGAAGAAACTTCCGACCCAGAAACAATGAAGTCGCAGACTGGGATAAAGTATGAAAATTTGTATAAATAATCCAAATTATTAGATAATTGTATTTCATATTTAGAAAACTATGTGAAAAATTAACCGAGTAAAGGTCACATACACCTCCAGATAATTGGTCATTTATACCAGAAGCAGACTGGTAATACATTGTTATTTTTATTTCATATCCATGTATAAGGTAGGAAATTTATCTACAGGGTGGTACACTTAGTATGTCAAAATTAGCTATATATATTATATTATATTATATAAATTTCGGGGAAATCTGTAGGTTAGTTCAGAATAGGAAACAATGATGGTACGCGTCTAACCAGTTTCAGGACTGAAGACCCAATGATGATGTTGATATATATATATATATATATATATATATATATTGCTGTGATATACTCCTTTGAATGCGGGAACTGGGTCCTTTCAACAAAAAAATTCTAGTCCCACCGATTGGGCGTCATAAACTGCTGTGATATACTCCTTTGAATGCGGGAACTGGGTCCTTTCAACAAAAAAATTCTAGTCCCACCGATTGGGCGTCATAAACTGCTATGATCCTCTTTTCGCCTCGGCTGCTCACCTAATTTTATAAACCTCCTCATTCATAAAAAAAACAAACACATTCCTACCACAAACATCAATGTCAACTCTATTTACATCAATATTCACAATACATTAAAATTTCAAAATTAATATTCAGCATAAATTTTAATATCGGAAAATTTCAAAATTAAATTTATTATCATTTTAATGTGCATCCAGAATTAAAGTCCTTGTAGAATGCCTACTAATTAATATAACAATATATGCAGAGTAAAAGGAGCATCTACCACCCCTTTACGTTAATTAACCAGGTTCGTCTAATTGAGCTCAAAGACATACCTAAAATTTCATCATAATCCAGAACATCAATACTAAATACCCTTTCTACTTAAACAAGCAAATTTCATCTTAACATTAAAATTTTATGGTTAGTACAATTTCACTAATGTCCATTTAAAGTAAATCAATTATCAAGTAATTCAACACACACAAAATGTCAAACAAAATAGTATAATAAAGTTATTCAACACACACCAAAATGTCAAACAAAATAGTATAATTTACCTGAAGGTTACTGTCCTCGTAGCTTTAATGTACATCGTCCCTTTAGTTAATCACACCATTCCAACAGGATTATATTTACGGCTTCTAATTCTCAACGCTTTTAAAATTTTCTCCATCACCATTTATTTAAAGTTGTTTCTGGGCTTTTCCGGAACTCATCTGTGTATATCTGACCCTGGTTTTGTGGATCCAGACACGTTTTTGAACCATTTAATTATTAACACCCCCGAAAAATAACTAAGAAATTCATACTTCTTTCACTAATATACGCCAAAACTGCCTACTTTTGTGTATACATTTGTCGTTGTAAATTTTGCTAATTGGTACCGTGATACTAAATTTTATTACTTTGTATCTAAGTGCACTGAAGTACATTCATGTTAGCACGTAAATAACAAACTATTTTGAATCACTAAAATATACGAGCAAACTTTAAATTATTTGATCAAACTAAAATGCACTGTTTAACATCTTGAATCAAGTCGCGGATGTCGAGCTAGCTCGATTTGAAATGATCATTTGAGCTTTACTTAAAAAGTCTAAGTTATTATTTCATCTTATTAATTTCAATACGTAAGTATTTATCAACTTACCTTGTGTAAAAAACTACTTATAATATTTATATATATATATATATATATATATATATATTGTATTGATATAATTATGAACACCCTGTAGATATGAAACAATTTTTAAAATAATACAGCCGACAATTTGTGAAAATTGCATTTTTTTATAATTTCTACAATAAATAACCGATATATTAAACTTTGTCACTCTAGTGCGTCGTTCTATAAATATGCTAAATTTTGGGTTCCTAAAAAAATCTAATATTTTGTTTGGTTTTTTAGAATAGAGACTCATGAATTATATTTCGAGATAAATCACTCTCCTAAAGAACCAACTGTTAGTGGAAACCGCATTGTGGATTTGCAATATGTATTAAGTTGGTCCATAGATCTGCAATACCGACATTCCCAAATTTGTACTGGTTGAAAACTATATCTGAAAGAGGCATGTAACAGAGGATTAGGTCTAGTAAACTGCCTTATGTTTGCATGTACAATGTGTGATAAGATATACAAGCATTACACTGATATTTCGCAAAAATCAAAAATTAATTATGGATTTGTTTGGGTTACTCTGGCAACTGGCAGTACATATGGACATTCTCAGGAAGTATTTGCAGTTATGGATATACGTCCCATGACACTCTACCAATTTAAAAAAAGTTGAAGCTGAATTAGGCGCTGTAAGAAAATCTAATTGTTTAGTATCTTACTTGACAGTTTGTTTAGGTATGGAAGGACAATCTTATGAAGGATATGGAGGAGAATGGAAAAGTAGAGTTAGAGTTGGCAAGACAAAACCTTGATGTCGATGCAGATGGAATTCCATATATTACAGTATATCTGTAGTTTTATTCCAAACCTTCCCGCCTTAACGCCATCTTCCCGGTGTGAGTTTGGGTTACATTATAACAACACAACGTAGGAGTCGTCGAGCCACTGTCACTAGATGTTAGATCATGGAGCCCGGTGTACTGTTTATAGAGGCGTTTGGGTTAGCCTCTAGGTCGGTTACACTACAAGAGTTTGTATATAATAGTGAGTCGAACGATGAATCTAGTTTCCCAAATAGCCATACCGAGGATTGCGAGCGTACTCTTAATGTCTCTGAAACTAATTTATCTATGAAATTAAGCAATTGGGTAACTGATCGTAACAAATCCCATTCAGCTATTACTAAGTTGTTGCGAATTTTGTCTGCATATCATTTATCCGACCTCTGGACTACAAAATTTTGTTAAAAACTCATACTACTCGATAAATAAGGATATTGGACAATTCGGAGTAGTAAATTTATTTCCGCACATCTCATTAAATAATGTATTTCCCGATAAAGAAATCAAACCGAGTTTCAATATTGATGGCATACCCTTATTTCCAAGTTCTCACATTCAAAAATTTGGTTCCTAAATAGCTAAATATTCACTTTTTACAGATTTTGTGAAACATTGTGAAATTTTTATGGTAAAGAATGTTTTGCGTACAATATCCACTCATTGTGTCATTTGAGGAAAGATGTTGAAAAGTATGATCCATTAGATCAATTTTCAGTCTACAAAAAAAATTAATAAAATGTCCACATAAGCCATTAAAACAGGCGTTCCGTAGAAGAAATTAATACTGCAAGTACTACCAACTGTTCATCGGACGATCATTCACAATTCATATATATTCATTATTCTGGTCCATTACTACGTGAGAGGTCTACCTGCTCCCAATTCAAAAAAATTATTTGCAAAGGCTATACATTGATTAATTGTTCACACTTTATGATGAACGATAATACTATCGTTCAAATACACAATATATTATTAATTCTGGAACTAATGCATTTGTGGTTGGAAGATAATAAATGAGTCATTTTGCTATATCGCAAGTATGTTGAAGCAGTAAGACGTGTGAATGTGCTGCTCTTGTAAACAAATCATTTGGATAAGCACTAGCATAGCCTAATTGTATATTTTTCAATTATTGTAAAATTATTCATTTGCTTCACTAATTTTTCTTGTAGAGATATGTAGTGGTATAAAAGTAGTCTATGACTAAACTTAGCATGTACCTACAAATATGTCTTATATACTAATATTTAATATAATATTAACAAGAATAAAGTCAATTTCAATTCAAAAGCTGTTGGTATATTTATTACTAAACATTTATGTATTGACCCTAAAATATGGGGTTTAACAAATATTATTTACAAATGCCTGTTATTCCCTCTTTTCACCAATAGTTTTATATCATTTGCATTGCTACGTATTGTGTAAAACAGTGTTCCTTTTAAGTTTTTGGTTGGTAATGACTTACCGTTCAAAAATACCTATATACACATTATTGTAAATATTACAATTGAACCTATTTTTATTTTCTTAGTTATTCATTAAAAAATAAAACATTTGTAATAACTTTGTTTTAATAAAGCACACTTTACAGGTAACAAGTCAAAGTTTTTTGTACTGGAAATACTTTCTTCGATATTAGCATTTGATGAAAATATTAAACCGAAGACCCCAAATATTCTATTAGTTTGAAATATTTATTGAAATAAACGTTTAGTCGTTTTTGAGAGTCAATTTAATGTAACAAAGTAGCTATTTTTTTGACAGAATAAACCAAAAAGGAATTCTTTTATGGTTTATTTCTAATTATCTATAGATAGGTCTAGTTTCGTAAATTGTGTAATCCTAAACAAACTTTTATGCTTTTATTTTTAATTTAGCCTAATATATATTTCATAATTAGTGGGAGATTTGAAGCACAATTTGAGAAAATGTCATCATTATCACATCTATTTGACTTTACATGTGAACTTTGTATGACCAAAAAATGACTTAAGTCTGCTACGTGCTGGTAAAGAATGAGAACGCTAATAAGTTGCCTATATATTTAAAGTTGATTTTGACACTTTTCAAATTGAAAATATAATTACCATTGCAGACCCCTGGTGAAGATACACAAAACAATAAACATCCCCAAAGTGAAGTGTAAAATGATGTAGGAATAATTATTGTTTTTTGACAATGTCCTCCCCCCAGATCGTTCAAATTTGTAAATCATTTTGCTGAGTACCAAACTCGCAACCTAATTTGTAAAAAAATGTATCCTAATTTCTTGTGATGGTTCCACTAAGATATTTTAATAAACACTTCACTTTGCTAACTGAAGAAATATTTTGCTTACATTGAATATTGTAGAATTTCTAGTTACGTTTTGGGATACGGCACACTATCCTTTTTTTAAAAACTATTATAACATCAGTATAAGCTTCACAAGGTAACACTGCTGCAATAATTTACTTATCGCTGGTAAACATAAACATGGAAGTTTACAAACTATGGATGTTAAGGTTATGTCATTTTTGGCTTCATAAATATTCGCAATTAATCTAATCATTATTATATTACACTTATCAAAAGGTAATTCACCATATATTATTAGTTTACTTCATTTCAATGCGGCAAAAACAAAGTACAAAATAATTCAATTTGAACTATTCTGGTTTTAAACCTTATTCTACACATCATTAACAGTGCCATCTTCGGCGAAACTCGTGAACGATTTCTATTAAAATGGCGTAAAATGAATGTAATAATTCAATAAAATCCATTTAGTACACTACGACTATCATGATCAATATTTTTGAATTTTTTTTAAACAGAATGATCATATATGTATTCTGCTATCCAACGAATGATTTTTTTTTAAATACAAATTGATTCTGTTAGATGTAGTAATTAAAATAAGGTCAGTGAATTTTAACATTACTTTTAACTGTTATTTCTTGCTTATTACTTCACTTTAGAAAAAAAAGCAAACCTTCGTTAGAAAGTACGAAGTTTTGTGAGTCTAAAGGTGAAGTTACATTTTGCTTATTTTCAATCCAACAAAAGTTATTTACCAAACAGAATAACCTGTTTTTGATGGATTTTAGGCAACCAACCATACATCCGATCGCGCCCTTAAGTAGGAATTCGGCTATTTGTTTATTTAATTTTCATCTCGTCTTTTGACTAAGTTTTTAAAAATTTTGTCTGGCAACTCCATCTATGCTGATCATGTTGGGATGGTTAGTTGCTTACATTCGAGTATAGAGGGCGCATGAGAAACTGTTTGTATTATAAAATACACCTTGATTTGTGTATAATCTCAAAGCTTAGTTGGTTGTTTTGCAAAAAGATATGCGTACGTCTGATGATCTGCAAGAACAGTGAGACCGGTCACGAGCTTTTCTTTTTGCAAAATAACCAACAATTTATATTGATTTTCGTTTTCTATGCTCGAATTACTTTTTCCATGCCAGGCTAAATTATTCATTATCAAATATTATAGGTGTAATGCATATCCGAGTTTGGACGTAAACTTGTTTGGCATTTTTCGACGTAGGACATTAATTGAACATCATAATGAGTAACTTTTACGGATTAAGAATTTATCGACGGGACGAATGGTTATTAAGTTTAAGGGTAAGCTTATTAGAGTAAAATATTATAAAATATGTAAGTGTAACATATTGTGGAAAGGATAATGGTATACCACAAAGTTAGTATTAAATGTTTTTTGTTTTTATGAACGACACTGCCAATAATTTGACATTTCTTAATATCTATAACTAAATAGGAAAGCAGAAAAATTGGGAAGGTGTTCAAATTCCGTGCCGTATTAAAACCGTCCGATTTCTGACCGCCAGCCGTACTGTCTGAGATTTCCGCAGGCCGCGCCGGTAATTTTTCCGCGCCGCTCTAATCTGAAAGCATCTCATGTAAAAAGTAAGGTAAAACTTGGGCACGCGGTACCGCACCGGTAAACCGCGCTGCAACCGGATAGTGTGAAAGCGCCCCTATTGTTATACAATTGTCGCAGCGTACAAAGTTTTAGTTTGGTTCAGTGACTAGCATGAAATCACAAGCTCCTTCCCTACTTTAGAAGAGTTCGATCACCAACCCTTTACTTGTAAGAACCTTTTCTACAATTTTTATAAAAGAAATTGAGTAAATGAATTGTTTTTATTGAGACAACGCAATAAAAACAGTATATTATTAAAAATTATTTTATAATTAACTTTCAAAACCTAACTATCTTAATAGAATCTTAATGAACGATACGCATCAACCCTTAATTTTATTTAAAGATGATGGGCATACTTGACCAATCCACCAGACGGATGGCCGCCAAAGTAGATGTTGTAGATATAACTGTTTGACAAAAGGCAACAAGACAAAACATATAAATGTAGGTATTGTGGAACAACCTCTCAAGAGTGATCAAGGCAAATATAAAATTACCCAAGGATTACATACTATTTACCACCACAGCAAAAGGATAATAATCTATAGGTCCTGACTTTATCAGGCCACCTCTCGCGTGTACAACACTCGACAAAAGTGCCTCCAATTTTCTACTATACTACTACTTCTTGTCGATAATATAGCTAGTCTTATTTGGTAGAATGCACTTTTCTGGCTTGCGCTAGAAAAGGGCGCTGGCGATATTAAATGTAATTTTCTTTTAAATTAAAAGCACCGTGTGACAGAAGTTGTAGACGCACCGTAACAAGTACGCCTGTTACAACTAACGTGCCACCCCATAAACCTCCAATTTAATTGACTCCTGAAATATATCCCATCTCATAACCTCCAGGAATCATAATCCAAGAACATTCAACATCCTCCCAAACCTCCCATCACGCCAATTCCACAAATCATCATCCTACAATACAAATAAAGCGGACTGTCCCCGCTTCCTGAAATCCTTGAAAAACCAAATCTCTAACCACCAATCTGCCCTACCAGAGAGCTCTTATCCAACTTTACTCGCAAACTCCATTGTCCGTGCCGCATCCACTACCATGCCGACAAGATATCACTCTACTCGCACGACACCTTGGTAGAGTCCTACATTACAAGACACAAGACGTCGCCTAAACGCTCTACGACACAAAAAACACCGTCTACGCAAACTTGCTGTTCAAAATAATCAAATAGCACTATTGTGCACACACTACCGACAAGAACGTTCAACCTTTAAAAGTACCATCTACGAGGCCAAGAAGAATCACCTACAAAACATTGTTGACCATCCCACTACCAATCCCTGAGAAACTTATCGCAGATTAGCAAAATCACTTCCAAATCAATTCCACAAAAACGCCCACATCACTTTAAAACCCCACCATCCAAAATACTTTATCCCTCCTACTAAACATTCTAGGGATATCCCTACCTTCCAGCAAGCCCAAGTCATCTCCAATTGCGAAACCCCTCCTAACACACCTCCTGATGACATCCTCGACACCGACTTTCTCCACTCCATCGTGTCTAAATTAAACCCACATAAATCTCCAGGTTCTGACAACATCACAAATATTATCATCCAAAAGTCAACCTATCCTCTAACTATTCCAAAAATGCTTTACCACCGGTATCTTTTCTGATACCTTTAAACATGCCAATATCACCTTACTACTGAAACCTACAAAACCTCCTGAAGACCCATGTTTCTACCGCCCAATAGTCCTTCTTTCATCCATCGGTAAACTCCTTGAAAAACATATCGAAAATAAATCCCTGATTTTCTACAACCAACACGGTTTCCACCAAGAGCACAACGCAGAACAAACAATCTCTTTCTTAATCTCCAAAGTCCGATCATCACAATCCAAATACGTCCTAGTAATTTTCCTTGATTTCCACACCGCCTTTGATCTTCTGTGGCGGCCCAATGTCCTTAACCAACCTAAAATACTGAATTTCCTCTTCAACATATATAAAATCATCCAATCGTACCTGTCTTCCTGAACAGCTACCCTCCGTACAAACTACTTTTCCACTACCATGTCTTTATCACAAGGCTGTCCTCAAGGATTTATTCTCTCACTTACCCTTTAGAACCTGTCCATTAACCCTCTCCTTGACCTTAATATTCCAAACACAGACACCTTCGCCTATGCAGATGACCCTACGTTCCTTATTCACGGAAACTCACGGGGCCGAATACAATCGACTGCAGATATCCGAATCCAACAAATCGAACAACGGTCAATTCTAAATAAGCCACCCATCTCCCCTACTAAATCCAGAATGTTACTTCAAAAAGGCTTCCTCGACCCCCGCCGCAGTCCTACTGTTCATATCCTAGAAACACCCTTAACTTTCTTTGAATCTGTCTCCTACCTCGGTATCCATTTAGAAACCCGTCTGAACATGCAAACCCACTTCCAAAAAATTCGTTCAAAAACCAAGTTAATCCTGCACAACATTCAGCAATCCTTACCAAAATCAATCCAATTAGGCTCATCTACAAGAAGACTAATCTTGAACAATATCATAATCCCCATCGTCCGTTATGCTGTTGACTCTTGGTATCCCATCACAACCCCCCATTCCCGCAGGATCCCAAACCCAATCGTACGTCCTTACCTATTATATGTCTCTCGAGCTTATCGAACGACCTCCACTGCCTCTCTATACACAATATTAAAAATCCCCCCCTTAAAAATTCAACTGCATCACTTCGTGCAAACCCGTAACCTAAAATTCCTTCGTCCGATCCACCTCCATAATGAAACACTATCCCCAGATACATACCGCACAATCCCTACTTCCGACCTTAAGACCCGTATCTACAACTCCCTCCTTCACTCCTGGCAAGAATCATGTTCCTACTTCGATACCAGCAGATACACCCACCATATATTTCCTACCATTACCGACATCCCCACTCACATACAAAATTCCAGCCGTACAACTATACAATTCCTAACAAGTCATGGCAAATTCCGATTCAGACTACACTCCCTCCACCTAATACCTTCTCCTCTATGTCCATGCAATCGTGATTCCCCCGAAACCTCAGAACATCTACTATACCATTGCTCCGACCTTACTTCCAACCGAAATACCTTCAAACAAATCACACAACTCGACCTATTTTTCCCACTACCCGATTTTAAATTCCCAGTCTCTAATTTTCCCCTTCCTTTACATGCCTTCCTACAAGAAATTTTAGACACCAAACCTCCTATATTCCCATCTTAACCCCCCCCCCAAACCTGCGATTAAATACAAAACAACAAGTTAATACTGCATCAGACCACAAGGAGTTCCGCCTCCCCCTGCCTTGGATCAAATATTTGACGTCACCCGAAGATATAAGCGAGTCTGAGAAGAAGATCACCTAAAACCGAGTGAAATTTAATTTACCTTGTTTTTCTTTATTTGTTTATTTCCTTTTTATTTTATCTTAGGTTGTTCAAGCCAGGATGGGCCAACGACCAAGGTATGGCTTATAATAAAGAATATTCATACATATATACATACATACAACTAAGAAGACATGAAGAGGCGCATAGATAACGCATTTACAATTACTAAGCAGCAAAGTATCTACCGTTTTCCTTTTTTTTTGTAACAAATCAACAAACAAATGTTTTTCTCTTATCAATCCCTTATTCAAACTACCATGATGCAAGGTTTAGAAAATGATACTATTCGTTTTAGCACTCTCGGCGGAAAAATAATTTATATTCTTCCAAGTACTAAATCACAAATATCGCTTTCGGTACACGATGGAATGCGGTTAGCAGGAAATCCTGGTAAAAGCGTAACGGTTTATTTTGTAGATATCAATTGGAACCACATTCCAGTGTTTTCCGTGCACAGCCCTCAACGTTTCACCGTGGCCAGAAAAACATTGCACAACACATCAGGTGTAATGCTTTACCCATGGCGGTTGTAATTCGTTGATTCAGCTGTTAATTTGTGTAGGCGGCTCCGTGACTTATTGGTATGCGTGTAACTACTATGCTTAAGGTCCCAGGTTCGAAACCTGACACAGTCTGCTTGAAAAATGTTAAGCGAACAATTTTTATAAAAATACGCCTTCGTTCGGATTAGAGGTAAAAAGGAAGTCCCGTGTGTGTGTGTGTGTGTGTGTGTATTGTCACGCACGTTAAAGATCCCTACCTTACTTGGAACAGCAAGAGTTCGGCAAAATTCAAAATTTTCCAGATAAAATAGACTTGCTTCCTGGCCAATATAGTCCCTTAGGATGGAGCATTGTAAAATCAAATGTAATGTTTAATTGTGCACTTTTACCCGGTACTCAGTGGACTTGATATATCCCTACGCAAAAAATCTAGGACGTCAATCTGGGAACCGGTACTCCAACTTGTTGCAAAACAACTCCATAATCCTATCGCTTCATAATGCGGCTCCAGGAAGTGCTCCAAAATGTCGAAGTACGTGTTATCATTAATAGCCCCATCGGAAGATATAAAAGGCCCTATAGACTTTTGATCTAGTAAACCCCATTTACACATTCGGTGTGGGTGTGTCCCGTTGCCACTTCTACAGCGCATTCAGTTGCTGGTTAGCCCAAGTTTGAAAATTGTATCTGTTCACATGTCCATGCGTGTGGGTTACTAATAAGGGCATGCTGCATCAAATTACCATGTTCAACAGCCTGCAAGAGGTCATGACATGTAGCTTGCCTGGCTGCATTCTTCTCCTCAGGCTTATGCATTACCTGGATGTGATATGTATGTTTATTCAATGTGTAACGTAGCATTTTTCACACTGTGCTTTTTTGAACACCGAGGTCGCTACTTAGTTTCCTAGTCGATGCGTAGGGGTTGCGTCTATGGCTTCTGCCTACACGTTGCACAATCGCTAGTGGTACTGGTGGGCTCCCTGGACGTTGTTCGTCCACCACAATGCCTGTTCGCTTGAATTTGTTAACCATGGTTTTAATAGCCATTCTGGTAGACCTAACTTTTGAAATCTTTCTGCACCTGGTCATACCTCAATCCAACCAAACGAGCACACACAGCGCTGTTCGTTCCTCTGTTGGTAGCATTGTTGCACATTATCTGCAAAAAAATATTTCTTAATATCACCAAAATGAATAGTGATATTATAATCACCCAGTATTATAGAAGAAATGGAATGCGACGAGATGATGCCAAATTCACAATAACTTTAGCATGAATACACTTTTAGTTCAGAAACAGCTTTGAGTTCTTTTTATTGCTGTATTTAGTAACGCCATATCAGCAAATCCAATAGAAAAAATATTGACTATGTTAAACTCTAGACAACAACATATCCTACTAGTTGCTCTCAGACTGTATTACTAAATAAATGTAGATAAAGCATAATGCTTTATCCGCCAGACTTAATCAATAATAAAAGAATCTTAGTAATACAGGATTGATAATAACGCTTCTGATAAATTCACGATGAATTAAAATGCGTATACAATTCGGAGCTTTTCTCTTTGGAATGGGTTTACTAATTGCAATACGTTACAATATTATCTGCCACATCTATTATCTAGAGAGAAGAGACAGTATAAACTCCCCATAATAATAGGACCGAATAAGATGTGTGTATTAATCGCCTACTTGATTACACGTCTCTGAGTAAGGCAATAGCTCGCGGCGTATATACCTCTAATGATCTCTCCGAGGATAGCTTTAGCAATATTCCGGACTAATCACAACGCATAGGTTGTGTGTGATCCACGAGCTTAATTAACATGTAGAAGATGTCGTATTGTACGAGGTTTGGGTTTATTTCTTGCATACTTAGACATATAATTTAGGAAAGCTCTATAAGTTATGTAACGAAAGCTTTTGGTGCAATAATAACAGTTCTTTATCATCAACTGATTACACAAGCCTTTTCAACTGCTCGTAGCTACAGTGAAATTCTAAAGCACTCATTCAGAGCGATTTATTTCCAGCTAATCGTTAACAGTAAAAATACTAACTTCTTAAAGTAATAATACCATTTTCTTAATTACCATCGAAGCCTTAGGTGTTAATTTATATCGATCACTACGCTTAATTTATATCACACAGAACAATTTCCGTTCTGAATGTACCTGCAACAGTTCTAGATTACTTAAAAACGGGTGGAACGGCTTGAAAGTTCCAGTGATCAAAAGAGCCAAACTATAGGTCCAACCAAATTAGTGGGGTCTTTACTGAGGAACCAGACTAAGACAGGAAAAGAAAGAAACCGCCCTTTCGCTACTTAGAGTGGCAGAGACTATAAGGATCGGTATGGCATTCTAAGACACACTACTGTGTTGTAGGAGTCAGCGGGAAACCACCACATCACCCCCCAATACACAGTGTACTTAAATTGGTACTTAAGATGATGGTAACCTCTAAAGTAAAAAATTCCTGAGTTAAAATAGTCCCCCATTCGGATCTCCGAGCGGAGACTAATTCGGAAATGTGATCGGAAAGTTTAAAAAAAGAGTCGAAAACATTCTACGAGTGGGAGCGTCGAATGTCAGAAGTATGAAGCAATTAGGTAAGCTAGAGAACTTGAAAATTGAAATGGATAGGTTAGCATTAAACATAGTAGGAATTAGCAAACTTCGGTGGCCAGAGGCGGGGGATTCTGGACTGGAAACTTTAGGGTAATTCATAAAGGAGCAGAGCAAGGAAATTCGGGTGTGAGTATACTTATGCGAAACGAGATACGACGCTATGTAGAAAACTACCTAGAAAATATCTAAGGAGTACTCATCTACAAAGATATCGAAGACATACTTAGATACGTAAAATAACATAATAATTTAATATTTACGAGGGATTTTAACGTAAGGGTAGGGAAGGAGTGGTAGTAGGTTTATTTGGTTTAGACACGAGAAACGACAGGTGAAACAGATTAGTAGAATTTTGCGACACAAACAATTTAACAATAGCAAACCACATTATTTCAACATCATACTAGAAGACAATGCACGTGGAAGATGCCAGGAGATAGAGGAAGGTATCAAATAGATTACATTCTTGTTAGACAACGGTTTAGGAATCAAGTAAAAGACTATAGAAGCTACCCAGAAGCAGATATAGACACTGACTACGATATTGTAATTATGATCCGTTCTTAAATTTAAAAATTTCAGAAAAGACACTTTAATTTTTAGAAATGTCCGCAAAAGATTTGAAAAAAGTCAAATGAATAGTTGAAAGATATCAGAAAAATTTCTTATACTAAGGAAGTAGAAACAGAAAGGAATAACATTAAATGCAGTTTAGACATGGTGGCCAGAGATATTCTGGGGTGTACACAAAAAGAGAATAAGAAATCATGGATTATTTCTAAAAAAAAATTTCAGTAGCATTTCATTAGTTATGCATTCTGTAGTATTTTTTATGATTAAATCTTCATTTATTAAATGCATTCCACAATTTGCTTGATTCTTATTCATTTTCTAGCTTTCTTATGATTAATGACTAACTTCAGGCATTTTTTTCACAACTAAATTGCGAATTTTTAACTGAAGCTCTTACAATTTTTTACAGTACTTACCATGATTACTTCGTGTAGAAATAATTTAATGGGATTAAATTATATCGGGAATTTCAATAAATATACTAAATAGATGAGGTTGTGCTTTTAACACTGCGCAAGTTTAAAATTATTTCGTTTAAAATTATAGCTGCACAAGAGCGTTAGATAGCAAAAGCCGTCAAACATTTCAATTGTTTGGGCGTTAAAATTATAGTAAGTGTACACGTTTGTATTATTTTCTACTGTTTCGACTACCATTATCAAAATGGAGTACGTGTACATCTTGTATTATTCACTAATTAATTGGGTTGACAACATTAAAACAAAGTTGTCTCAAGAAACTAAACATCTAGAAGAATTCCTTATGGCGGCCATCCAAGAATTTCTTTTAGAGATTCCATTAGCAAACAATAACCATAATCGCCAAATAGTAAGGTGTATTTGAAGATATAAATGAATCAATACAATAGGAAAAAACGAGTATACTCGAGTAGCTTTTAAAAGAATATAGAAGATGTTATTCGAGATGGAAATGAAGACATCTTTAATTCTAGAGCCAGCGAAACGTTAAGCATTTTTTAGTTACTTCCACCACGCAGCAAAGTTAGACCTGTACGCTGAGAGGTCTTTAGCTGTTAGCAGTTATGTCAGTAGTGTAAAATATTGGAAATATAACGTAACTGTTTGGCTGAATACCTTAGGAAAATGTTGAATAAGCTTTATTAAACTTTCAGCAAAAGTAAATTAGTAACATTCGTTTGATATGTTTATTCATGTTTTATTTTGATAGTTTTTTAGTTGGAAAATTTTACCATTATGGTTAGGATTACTTCTTTTAAAACACAATTTTTAGTTTACCCTGTATTTTACATTGATCTTACTCAAAAGTTGTCAAATTTATTATGATTGCGCTTTAAATGTTAGGAATGCCATCATCGTTACCTTGAATTCTAAATTATTTGAGTTTTATGATTTGTTTGTTTGATTAATAATGTATAAAGTTGATGCCTATGACGTATTATCGGACTACGAAGAATGTTCACACATTAAATTGTGTCGACGTGGGAAATGGTAAAGCCCTCTTTTGGGTTTAAGTTTATGTTTCATTAAGATAATTTTACATATGCTAGATAGCGAAACACAACAAGAATAATTTTTATTTGCAGTCTTAACTCATTTTTCCAAATTCTACTGAAGATGATTTCGAGTCGTTTTATGGAGAAAAGATACCTCTGCAGACACTTTGGCAATATCATTGAGAAGGTACAGTTAACCTTTGAATATTAAGTATTGAACTTGATTATTGCGATTAATCAATTGAGTTCGAAAATGCACTCTGCCAGATTGAAAAATTATACGTTTAGGAAGAATGCTTTCCTTGAAAATTAACAGCTGAAGATCTTGGAGAGAGGCATGTTAGATTAGGGACATGCAAATTACTATCAAAGCCCAGAAGTTTCGTTAGGAACTGGTTAAAGCGATTGGATTTATTCCAGAAGACAGATTTCTGTCTTTCTAAGGTAGCTACGGTTAATTATTCTTCAGATGATTATACTACAATTTTGAAACTATCGCTTCTCAACCAATCAGTTGAACACTTTAGCTATGTAATTTTATAAACGTATCCAAAGTACGGTCTTGTTATTACTTATTAGGAAATTAAAAGTACCCTTATTCGCTGAAAACGATGTCTAATAAGTTTGACCTTTGCTTAATAATGTTTGTATGTATTGTACTTAAACCTTAATTGTGAAATAGAGTAAAGAGCGTCATATATTAGTATGATTTTACATACAATGTAAAGTAATACTCCCCCCCCCCCTGTTACAATAAAAATGTCGGCAATACCTAGAGTCGTGATTAATACACAGGTAATTTAGCATACGATATTGGGAACCCCTTTAATAGTTAGTAGTTTTACATAGTTATATTAGCGTCTTTATCATTACGATTATTTTCAGTTTTTTAATTAGTGTAATCGATTATTCTTCGTGTAAATTTTAGGCCAGAATCACTTTTCTGATCTCGCATTTTGGTACCCGCTTGTTATTCTTTCTGAGATTTTTTCCTAGAAATTCCAGAGCTTTGAGATTAGATTATGTCAAAGGTAATTCCAGATTTCGTACACGATAGTGTTTCAGGATCCTCTTCGAACACTTACACCACACTTCCCACTGAGTTAGTCGGCAATTTTGTTGGTACAGTCGAGGTTTTCGGTGTTTTATAGAAACACAGAAATTTTAACAAGCTACTTCACCGACTTTATCTATGTACTGCAGGCTAAATTTTGTGCATCAAAATTGTACGTAATAAAATTTTTAATAGCTGAAAGACAAAAGGTTTTATAAAACTTTTTGTGAGATATGTCACACAAGTACTCCTGCCTATTTCATAACACAACTGTCAAAGCCTTAAACTAGAACACCGTAATCAAAAATTCAATCAGAAATTGACTTCATTTAGAATTCAACTCCAATATCCACGATGGAGATTTATGTACGTATTCAAAACCACTCAATTATTGCAAAACACACCAGAAATTATGCTAATTACATTCTCGAATATATCTATTGTAATCTAAATAACTCTTAATTGCAAATTCTCGTATCCTTCAATCAAGAGATCTCGCACCGCAAGACCTGTCAATCCTCTTTTGTGTTCAAACCTTTCGTTTACGTTTTAGTGCAGTTGTTCTGGCTACATGTAGATCAAGCGATGCCACAACGTTATCAAGTATATTTTTAGAAAAATTGCTACTTTATTTAATGATGATTATATAGTTGTTATTGCGTGTCCTTGGGTTGTGGTTTATGTAATTTAGGTTAGCTCTTTTGGTGGTAGTGAATTATGAATGGTTAAGACCCTTCTCTTAGCTTGTCGGTCATGTCGTTCTCGTCGCCAATTAATATAGCTACCTTTTAGGTTTTTGCAGCTTGTTGGTGATTGCTTTTCTTCTTGTGTTTTATTTGCAAGTAGGGTCTAGCCCTGTAGTATAATTCTAGTTTATGATGTGGAACTTACGAAGTTCAACTCAACGGTTTGATTGTTCTGGTTAGGATTTAGTCATCTAGAACTCTTCGTGGTCTCTTCTTAGTTTGTCGTTGTCTTCCAACCAGCGGTGTTATTGCCCTGAGAGATGGTATGCCTGATTCGGCTAATTTTTGTATGTGTTGATGGCGAGCATCTTACGGTGTTTGTGGAGCTGGTCCTGCCTGATGGCTTCGTTTCGGATGAACCATGGAGCTCCAATGATAAGACAAAGGTTGGTGGTGTTTATGTATGTAATGCAGGCTGCTGAAGCGTAGATTATGATTAGTCTAATGTACGTCGTGTAGATTCCGAGTCTGAAGTCTATTGGGAGGTTGGTACAATGTGTTAGTACTGGGTATAGGAGACCTTTGATTCGTATTGCCTTTTGTGCCATTTCTTTTACGTAATTGTTCAAGATGAGTTGTAGGTCAATATGGACTCTTAGGTATTTGATGGTGAATTTCCATCGGAAGCTGCAGTCGACACTTAGGTATTTAATGGTGAATTTTCACGGGAGGTTGCAACCCATTAGTCCCATTAGTTTGGATGTGTGGTGGAGATGGATGCGAATCTAAACTATAATAGCGTCAGATTTGACCTGGTTAAGTGCAATCCTGCACTTGTCAAACCATTTGGGGAGGTCGCCTGGTTGTCTTTGTGTTTTTCTGTGGCGAATTGTGGGTGACTGCCTTTTGCCAGAAATGTGTGCAGTCTGCGCATGTGCCTTCGTCTTTGCTGGGAATGTAGTATATGCAAGCGATGCATAGAACTGCTGACAAGCAACCTCCTCATGAAACCCCAGCCGTCATTGTAGCTGGTTCGGAAAGAACTTCTTCTACTTTACTTGTAGTTTTCTGTCCTTTAGGTAGCTACCCATTAGTAGAAGATATTGAATTTGGTATTTGTTAATTTAATGCTGATTTCTATAACAGTTTGGCGTGCCACACCTGTCAAACGCGTTTTTTATGTCGACAGCTATTGCTTCTGTCACTCTGGCCTTGTTGATATTTTCGATTATGCGATCAATCACTCTGATTGGGTGGTGGGATGTTCTTTTCTGAATCTGAATTGTTATTGCCTTACGAGTAGGTGAGTATCGAGTATCTTTCCATGGTGTTGAGCAGTAACATGGGTTTATGGTTATTTCCGTTCGCTCTAGGTATATCAGGTTTGGGAATCATTACGACTGTTACTAGATTTCAGGCTTCCGGGTAGTGATAGTGTCGGGTGATTGCATTGTTGACATCAGTAAGATCCGCCAGTGTGGTTTTACTAATGTGTTGAACGTCGTTGTTCGATATTTCGTATGGTCCTGAAGTTTTCTTTCTATTGAAATTGATGGTGACCTTTGTTTTTTGAAAAGTTTAGTATTAGATTGAGGATGTTTCTAAACTGTTCGTATGTGGGTGATTGTTTGAGTTAATACGTTGGTATGGTGCTAAGCTAATTTATAGATGGATTCGTTGTAGTCGTCTGTTGTAGCGTTTGTGCAAATTCTTCGGCTTTCCCTTTTGGGTCGTACACCAGTCATCCATTGCCGCTCTTGCACGGTGCTGCGTTGGTTCGGTTTCTCATTTTGAGGCTCTTGTTTATCCTGTATAAGTTGCCCTCGGTGTCTAGTACATGTACATTTGCGTAGTTTGTTCTCTGTGGTGATGTTCGTCCAGAAGTTTTTGATTGTTCTTTGTTGAGCGTTGTACTGGGTCTTAATAGCTAGGTCCCTTGTTAGAGAGAATCGTTTAACAAGTCATTTCTTTTCTTTTATTGCGTCTTTTAGGTACGTCGGGATTTGTTGTATGCTGCTTGCAATTGTTGCTCAGTTGTTTTGCGTCTTGTATGAGTTCCTTGATCGCTGTCACTGCGGTTCCCTGTTCTGCTGTGATTCATATGGGTGGTCAGTCTTTGCTTACGTTCCTTTGTAGGTACACGTTGAATTTTTTCATGTTTACGTATTTCTTGGTCTTGCTGTTTGTGGTTTTTTGTGGGTTGATGTTGAGCGTTATGAGGATAAGCAGATAGTCTGAACTTAGGCCTGACGATTTGTATGGTTTTTCGTAGGTTCATTGCGCCCTGTTATGTCGAAATTTCGTCCGACAGCATGTGCGAAGAACGTTCGAGCCAGAGTTTTCTACTGTTGAGCGCTATGACCTGTGCTCTGCGTTGAGGTCGACTGCAATTATGGTAGTTGTAATTCCAGCAAGTAACGGGTTTAAGTCCTCTAGTCGAAGCTGTTACTTAGGACTTTTGTAAGCGAAGAGTAGGATTAGTAAGTTGTTGTCGCTTTTGGTCTGAATGCTCGCGAATTCTATTTTCGTTTCTAGCAGGTCGACTGCTTGGTAAATAATCCTCTTGTGTACAAGTACGGTAACTGTTCCGTTGTCTATTTACTTCGGTTGAATCTCTCGGTCGTTTGTGTAAGTCTGGTGTTCTCTTATTTGTTTGTTACTTCTCAGTTTGGGTTTCTTCCATAATATCGTGTCCTTTCAGGAAGTGATAAAGTTTCTTGGGGGCGATGCCGTTAGCATTCCAGAAGACGGAGATGTGCCTTCTTGCTGTGGTATTAGTCATTAAAGTGTGCTCGTATGTCAGTTGTTGCGTCTAGGCAGAAGGCAATGATGGATTCTCTTGTCACGTATGCAATTATTATCCGCTGGACCCATTGTAGTATTTTACCGATTATTTGCATTGTTGCTGGAGCATTCTTCCTTGTAGATATGAATGATATGACGTTTATCTGGCTAGATTTTGGTTCTTGGAAAGATGGTTTCCCTTCTGTCGGTTTGGTTTCATTTTCCAGAAAGTTTTGTTCGTTTGCTTGGTTTGGTCGGTTTCTTTTATTTCTGTTTTTCTTTTTGTTTACGTTTTCGTGGTATGTTCTTCTTTAGAGCAGTTGTCTTCTATTGTGGATCCGGTTTTCAGTATCTGTTCTTTAGGTCGTGCTATTGTTTCTTGTGTTCTAGGTTCACGTTCAGTATCGGAGTTCTATTGCGTGTCTGCTAGAGATTTAGCGGTTGAAGTGTAGATACCTATGTGGTGACCATTTTTGCTCCTTGTCCAGTGGTTTTCGGTGTCGCTGTCCGTGACCAGGTGACTTGCAGCTTAGGTGCATGTACAGTGTTATTTTTTATTTGAAACTTGTTTTGGTATGCTTCGCATTTCCGGTAGTTGGCTGGATAGGGTCCAAGATAGTTGACGCATATAGGTGTATCCTTGAGCTTCTTTCTGTACTGTGCGGCCTTGCGTGCTTACTGCACTCAGCGCAGAGTGGTTTGTAGCTGCAGTTGACGTTTGAATGGTTGATGGGTTAGTAAGAGAAACATTGTGTGATTTGTTGTAGGGATCCGTATGCCTTTATTCGTATGTGATTACAGTATAAGAGGTTCCCATTCCATATAGACTCTTAATTCTTAAGCGAGACTAGTAGGTGCTGCTATATTCCTTTTCTTTGCTCTGTGACGTATGTGTTAGAGTACCGTCTTACTTGTAGTTCGGTTTGACGTTTTCATCTGTGATTTGTTTGCACGTCTTTTTGTGATGACTTTCGTATCTCTTTTAGAGCGGATGGTGTACGTGTAATATTCTATGTTCTCTTTCTTAAAGTAGTCTTGTATGAACCTATATTTGTCAGAGACGTTTGGTTGTAACGAACTCCTCGTCCGTTTGCTATGATGTCTACTGGTCTCTTCAGTTATGTTATGTTATAAAAATTTGGAAAATGGTCGATAAAAATCGGTGGTGTTCGTGTAGCTGTTCTGTTGTCGGCGTTTGCGTTCGCGTCATTTGGGCTAGTAGACGATGCAGGTGGTTCTGAGGTTGCAGACGACCTTGGCGGTGGTGTGTTGAAGGTAACTGTAGCATAGCTCATCGTGTCAGATTTTGGAGGTCGCTTATTGTTTAAGGTTGTTTCATCTTCATCTTCTTGTTTTTGTGAGTCGAACGTTCTTCGTTGTAGTGTAGTGTAGTGGTGCCCACGACGTCATCGTCGATGTTGTTAGTCGTTAGGTATGCGCGAGTCTTTTACGCTTCTCGGTTTTGTCTTATTTAAATCTTCTGGTTTCATTCTCTTCCAGGTAGAAAAAGTTCGGTACTTGGGTGGAAGAAGGGAAAGTCAAATTTAGGAGTTTCATCCTACACTATTCTGACAAGAACTGCCGGAGGTAAAGCTATCGGGGCGGTCGTCTTCGTCGTCATATTGGTTTCCTCTTCCATTGCACTGTCAATGGACGCAATCTTATTGAAGGTAACCGAGCGGCGTACCTTAGGTGCAATACTCTCATATCCGCATCTCTTCTCTTAAATGGTTTACTTTCTTTTCAGAGAGCGTTCGTGTCAGCACAGGTGAAAGTGGAAGCTATTTGAATCTGTCTTCGAAGTTGTTTTCTAAACGATGTGTCTTCTACCAAAGCGAAGTCAAACTCCCTTTAAATCCTTGCGTAATCATGATATTATATGCCTCTTTTTTCAACAATTTTACTAGTTCATGTTGATTTTTGTAGACTATTTGTGAGAGACGGTTTAATACAATTAAAGCAAGAAACATTAAGGAATTAAAACCATAAGTAAAATCTCAAAGAATCCATAAAATAGTGTATTATAATAGCCCAAAACTTACACCCTTTCTTACCGCTAGTGCTGGATGTAACCCCTTATTTGCTTCTAATATTTTTCTTTAAAGTATTCCACTTCCAGTGGGCACTGCACAGCGTTCATTATAAATTACAACAGGAGTCCGACAAACGGTGACCGGGTAATATCTCGTTATACTAATAGACAGTTTATCATCTAACGAGAACGAAATGCAAAATGGCTTTTGTGACGCAATTATTATTTTTACAGAACGATATAAAAGGAAAGCGTTTTCTTTTAATAACAACACTTTTGCGTTTTAATGAACTAGGGCTGTAGTTTACAGACCTACAAAGTTCAAGTTAATGAAAATGAGAAAATGCGAATGTCTCTTTCGTACACGAGTTTTACACGCTAACTACAGGAAATACCTACAGTGCAGTTCTCTTAGGTGTAGATTAAAGAGCACTTAAAAAATGCATATATGGATATTAAAATAACGAGATGCAAAATGCATATCTAATGAGAATTTTGAACAGCGAGCGCTCTGGTTTGCTGGATGTAATTTGTAATTAAATTGTGACTGATGCAACGCGATGTTGTTGCTGATGTATGCTGAATTTGAAAAAAGCTTTCAATTCAGGTGTTTAGTCCACAAATTTACATAGCGATACATTTGTGAATATAATTAATAAATAATGCAATTTAAATCGAAAATGTAGACACGAGAAAACATTTTTGCACTAATACAATTACAATGTAACGGTTTATTCTGTTTTATAAATTAGGCAATATTGCGCAATAAATTTAAGAATCACAAACACATTATTTCAACGTCATGCTAGAAGACTATATACACGTGGAAGAAGCCAAAAGATAGAGGAAAATATCAAATAGATTACATTCTTGTTAGGCAACGGTTTAAGAATCAAGTAAAAGAGTGTAGAAGCTACCCAGAAGCAGATATAGACACTGACCACAACGTCGTAATTATGAAGACCGCTCTTAAATTTAAAAATTTGAAAAAAATAAACAGAAAAAGGCACTTGGACTTTGAGAAACTAAAAGATAAAGATATCCAAGAAAGATTTGAATAAAAGTCAAATGAGTTAGTGAAAGATATCGGGAAAATTTCTGGTACTAAGGAAATAGAAGCAGAAGGCAAAAACGTTAAATCCAGCTTAGACATGGCGGCCAGAGATATTCTGGGGTGTACACAAAAAGAAAATGGATAACAAAAGATATTGTCACAGTTCAAATTAGAAATCTAATCAAAACCAAACTAATAGTCTCCTTTGGGGAAAACTGATGGCAAATAATTAAGCCACGGCTTGGATAATATAGGGTCGGGATTCGTACAACGTTGGGAAGAACAAAGGCTCTGCAAAGGAGAAAGAAAACCCAGAGCACAAAAAGGGCGCCAAGGTACAGGAGAACACTAAAATAAAGACACTGATAAGTTCGGGGGACCTAACGGACTCCTATAGTTTTCCCAGCGCAAAATGCAAGAGCTGTCACTTCTAATAGAACAAGAATTATAACATGGTATTTATTGTAGTTTAGCCTGAATAATAAAAAAACGAGCAATACAATAAGAATGAATATAAATGTTTAGGTTTGTAGCGAGAGCTTGGTGTGAAACTACACAATGAATAACGCAAAAAAAAACCAAGATTAAAGACAAACATACCAAGACTTCGTACAAATAATTATGGATTAAAATTTAATAAGGATACGCACGCGCGAAGGCGTCAAATAATTAATTTTAAAACTCACCAAAGCAAAGCGAGATACGCAAAACAATTCGATGAAAGGAATAATTAGGTAGCTAACACGCGACGTGGATCCATCCACCTCGGCGCATAAGCAATTTTTATCGAGTGATAATAAATCGAAACTCAATGACGCGATCGGCGGACGTTAACAAACCTGTTATAAATAGGAGGTTAAAAATACTAATAATATTATTTAAGTTAAATACGGAGATAACAATTTAAGCAGTATTAATGTACGCTAAAATATAACCAATGACCACTTAATTAATTACAATTAGTTATAAACCCAAACAAAAATCCATAGATAAAACTCTTAATATTCACATATATTTTGAATCGGATTCCAGACTAGATAAACTTAGAAAACGTTTTTTTTGAAATGGTAGAGTAAAACGGGATTCAGCTTAGCACACCAGTAACAACATTGCCAATCGTAAACATAAACAAGAAGACAAGAAAACAAAACCCTGTAATAAATTACATATTAATTGAGTTGAAAAACTGGACCATAAAACGTACCGCAGGTAGCGAAAACGATTCCTACGGGTTGATATACAGAGAAATTAATCTACTAATCACAACAGGTAGACAATCAAAATTGAGCACTAAAATAATATAGAAATTATGGACGGGCAAAGTGCAAACAAACATGACTTACCTGTAGTATTGGCAAGGTTATAAATCCGCACAGCGCGAAATCTAATAGAATCTAATAGAAGAAAGACGAAAATTCAAAAATAGATCAGATTAAACAGGATAACAGAGACACAAAGCCATAAAACGGGAACTTATCCGCAAATACCAGAAAGCTAAAGAACAATCGATTGATGAAAAGTGCAAAGAGGCACAAACTAAAATGGAAATAGGAAAGAAAAATAAGCATACAAACTAATTAGAATGAATTTTAGGGATATAAAACCGTATACCAAAAATATAAGAGACGTGTGAGGAAACGTCATTATAAAAAATGTATAACAAGTGGATAGTTAGCAAGAATATATAGGGAACTTATATGCAAGAGAAGAACTACCAGCATTATAACAAAAATCAGACATTGAAAAGGATGACTTAGGATATCCTATACTTAGAGGTGAGTTTGAATTAGCATTAAAAGGTATGCAAAATGGTAAGGCATCGGGTACAGATAAGGTGCAAGCAGAAACTCTAAAAGCCGCTGGACAAGCAGTAACAGAACGTCTCTTCCAACATGTAAGCTATATGTATGAGACAGGCGAGATACCCAAAGATTTCAAACGTAGCATCATAGTCACTATACCAAAAAAAGAGAGGCTCGGATAGATTTGAAAATTTTCGAACAATAAGTTTGACAGCACTAGTGTCAAAAACATTAACTAGAATTGTACAAAGACGAATGGAAAAACGAACTGAAGAAGTACTAGGAGTAGATCAATTTGGGTTCTGGCGAAACAGGGGAACACGGGAGGCTATTTTAGTTCTGAAGGTGATAATAGAGAAAACAATAGAAAAAAAAGAAAGCGTGTATATCATCATCATTTTGTTTTCGACCTTACTTAAGGTCGGTTTGACGCAGCTCTAACTTCTTTTCTATTCTGTGCTAATCTAAAAAGCTCTACATACCCTTCACAACCTAAATTTCTAATAATTTGACTAATATAGTTTGGTCTAGGTCTTCCTATATCCTTCTATCTTTTTCCTATCCAGCTGGCTCTACATAGATATTAGCAACCTGATGGTTGTTAAAGAACTCTAACATGTTTACATGATTACCATTTATAAGGAAATAAAATATAACCTGGTTATCCGCTTCAAAAAGGAAAAGTGTTAAATTATATGTTATGGTAAGGCTTAAGCAACGAATCGCTGTCAACATGCCAGACCGCTACCTAATTGTGAGTTATGTTATGGTGACGTTTATTAAATTATATGTTATGGTAAGGCTTAAGCAACGAAACGCTACCAACATGCCAGACCGCTACCTAATTGTGAGCTATATCATGGTGACGTTTATTAAATTATATGTTATGGTAAGGCTTAAGCAACGAAACGCTACCAACATGCCAGACCTCTAACTAATTGTGAGTTATGTCCTGGTGACATTTAGTTAACTGATTTTTATTTTTTTTTTGTTTTGTTTTCGAACTTAGTTACAGTCGGTTTGACGCAGCTCTAAATTCTTTTCTATTCTGAGCTAATCTAAAAAGGTCCACATACCCTTCACAACCTAAATCTCTAATTATTTGACTAATATAGCTTTGTCTAGGCCTTCCTACTCTATTTTTATTTGGTAGTCTATAATCTAAGACTTTACTAAATAGTCCCTCATGTCTTAACTGGTGCCCTATCATTCTATCTCTCCTGACCTTCAATTGTTTCCACATACAGGGTTCCTCACCTATCCTTCTATAAACTTCCTCGTTTGTTACTCTATCTGTCCAGCTAATCTTTAACATTCTCCTATAGCACCAAGTTTCAAAAGCTTCTATCCTTTTCTTATCTACTTCTTTAATTGTCCAAGTCTCACTACCGTATAGTAGAACGCTCCATACGTACGACTTTAAAAACTTTTCTATTATCTAAACTAATACTATTAGCTATTAGTAAGTTTTCTTTTAAAAACATTTTCTAGCTTGAGCTATTCTAGCTACTATATCCCTTCTGCTACGTCCATCCTTTGTAATTATACTACCTAAATAGCAAAATTCATCTACCTCCTCTAACTCGGTATTACCTATTTTTAATTTTGGTTTATAACTAGGCTGTAACTCACTTGTCATTATCTTTGTCTTTATCGAGTTAATTCTCATACTATAGTTACTCCGTAGTATCTCATCTAAAATATTTAAAACTCTCCTAACTCTTTTCTAGACTCTGCTATAATGGCTATATCATCTGCAAAACGTAACATGTCTATTTTCTGTCCCTGTACACTAATACCTATCTCTTTCTCTCTCTAGCTAAGTTTAAAGCTTCCTCAATATAAACATTAAAAATCAAGGAGACAGTATACAACCCTGTCTAACACCATTTCTAATCTTAGCTTCCTTTTCTATTTCATCAAATCTAATTACTACACTTTGGTTTTTATATAGACTGTAAATAATTTTTCTATCCCTATGAGAGATTCCTATTTTTTGCAAAACCCTGAACATAACAATCCAATTAACCCTATCAAATGCTTTTTCTAAATCTACAAATGCGAAATGAGTCTTTTATTTTTTGTAACCTTTTTCGATAATTACCCTAATCATTAGTATCGGTTCTCTAGTCCCTCTGTCTTTACGAAAACCATATTGGTCTTCGCCTAAATAATTCTCAGTCAAAGCTTCTACTCTATTTTTAATTATTATTGTTAGTATTTTGGAAGCATGAGAAGTTAAACTAACCGTTCTAAAATTCTCACACCTATCAGCTCCTGACTTTTTTGGGATTGCGATAATAATATTTTTTTCGAAATCTATTGGAACCTCACCTGTATCATATATTAATTTCACTAGTTCATATAATCTATCTAAAGTTTTCTGACTTGCATATTTTATTAATTCTGCGGGAATATCGTCTATCCCTGGCGCTTTATTTAGTTTAAGATTCCGAACAGCTCTATCAAATTCCTCTCTTAATATTGAGAACCCTATTTCTACATCCTCTTCTTGGTCGTTCTCTAACTCATCCATATCGTCTCCCTTATATAAATCTTCTAAATATCTTTTCCATCTATCTGCTACCTCAACTTTATTTATTAGAAGCTCATTATTCTCGTCTCTAATACCATTATATTTTTCCTATCTTCCCAAAAACTTTTTAACTGCCCTGTATGCCCTGTCTGTCTTACCTACTCTCAAATCATCGTGTATTCCTTACAGTTCTCTTCCATCCATTTATTTCTAGCTTTTCTACACTCATGTACTATCTTATTTCTAACTGTATTATATTTTTGCTTACTTTCACTATCCACTTCTCTGAAAGGTTTAAGCTTTCTTCTATTCTCTATTAAATCTAATATCTCCTTTGTTACCCACGGTTTTCTCGCTTCTATTTTTTCTTACCTATAGTCTGTGTTGCTATATCATGTACAGTCAGTTTTATTTCTTTCCATCTATTTTCTACGTTCCTTCCTACAGCTATCTCTTTGCTCTTATTATCTAATACTTGTTTATATTCCTCTTTACCCTACTATCATTAAGCTTACCTAGATCCCATCCTTCTCTTTTACCCTTTCTCAATTTTTTGAATTTTAGTTTACACTTCATTTTAACTAAGTTATGATCGCTATCTATGTCAGCCCCTGGATAACTACGACAGTTTTAACTTGGTTTCTAAATCTTTGTTTAACTAAAATATAATCTATTTGGTATCTAGCCCTATCACCTGGGGCTTTCCAGGTATATCTTCTCCTAACATGTTGTTCGAATAGGGTGTTTACAGTTACTAATCTATGTTCCTGGCAAAACTCAACTAATCTTTCTCCTCTATCATTTCGTCTGCCATACCCAAATTTTCCTACCATTTTTCCCTCACTACCTTCTCCCACTGACGCATTAAAATCGCCCATAACTATTAAATTCTCATCTCCTTTTACTTTTCTCACTATACTATTTATATTCTCGTATACCTTTTCTACTTCCTCATCCTCGTACTGAGTTGTTGGCATGTAAACCTGTACTAAAACAGTGTCTGTGGGTTTTGTACTCAATCTAACCATAATTATTCTATCACTAAATTGTAAGTACTCTTTAACTTTATGCCCTAATCTTTTACCTAACACTATTCCTACCCCTGCCTGTCCATTAGTTGAAGAAGTTGTAATTATTCTATAATTATCTTTCCAAAAGTCATTACTATCTGGCCATCTCACCTCACTAATACCTAAAATGTCCAGCTTTTCCTTTCTCATTTCGACTAATAAATTCGTTAACTTATCTACTCTAAGTAATGACCTTACATTCCAAGTCCCTATCACTAAATCGAACTGTTGTTTTATATTCTTACGATGACGAGCCCCAAGTACCCCCTCCCGGAGATCCGAATGTTGGAGTATTTTACCTCCGGACAAGAATTTTACTTGTGAGCTCTCCATCATATATATTTCGTGTTTTAGGCCACGCACACCTGGGAAATATTGTGGTAGGCTCCCATATCTTTCCACAACGCAGTTTTTAAAGATTTTAGCAAAAAGCCGTATCCGTCACGGCCAACCCCCAACAAGCTTGTAAATTATTGAGGATCGTCCGAGACCAACCGACCCTCCTCCAATATCTTTTAGCCAGCAAGGCTGCTGCCCCTTGCTGCGCCTTTTAATCGCCTTTTACGATAAGCAGGCTTACTATAGTAGTATTCTTTATCCCCTACTATAGGGCAAGCGTGTATATAAGGTTTGTATATCTGGCATGAGCAAATGGAAAAAAATGTTGAAACTTCTCAAAAATATTGGAACGAGTTTTAGAGATTGACGGATAGTACATTGTTACCTTTTTCTCTTCGCTCGATAGAGATTTTCTGATGGTCTTTAATAAAGACGTAATAGGGCCAAACGGTGTTGCGAAGAAAAAGATATGGTACTCACGGTCTAAACTCGGAGTCTATTCCCGCGGAAGCATGAGGTGGTCGGGGTATTTTCTGAGATTAAATTTGAAATACGAATAAACTTGGGCGTCACTGTGTCAATAAATACCAACTCTAAAAAAACATCCTAAGGATAGACGCAGATAAGTCTTAAGGGAATTATATCGGCCCGAATTTAGATGAATAATAATATAATATTTTCTCAGTTTTATCATCTCAACTAAATATCATAAATTACTTCTTTTTTTTATTAAATTTTTAAAAATAAAAGGGTTTTGAGTTTTGACTAGCATCTAATAAAAAATTAGTTTCTCTTCATCTTTGCACAAAATTAACTGTGTATACACAACTTCGTAAAAGTGAATGCTGATGAAAGTATTAAGTAGGCAAAAATCACAGTAATTAACGGGCTATGGCAGTCATATAAAAATTACTTAATATTTTATCAACATCAGTCATAAGCTGTAATCAGAAATCTTTGATATAGCTTACAAAAATAAAAAAAATTGTCTTTAGCTTAATTTTTAGTCTTTCTAAGGTTTTACTTAATTTTCTCGATATCACGAATTTTCTTAGTATAAGATTTACTCAACATCATAAGTGTCGTTTGTTTTAACTAAATATGGAGAACTAAATTTTAATCACTACATATGTTGTTTTGAAGTGCTGAACCTAAGGAATGTTTAATATGAGAATATGGCCACCTAAAAATACACCAAATCATGCTAATTACACCAAATAAAAATGTGATTTGTTTGGATAAGATGACCTTCAATATTGATATGCAAAATATTAAATTTCGTATTTGCTAAATAAATACATTTTGGTTTAACTAACTGGACTTTTTAAACAAAACGGTCATGACGTAGTGCTGATTTTCTCGATCATAAAATAAGGAAAATTAACCATGCTTGAAACTTTTTCTATATCTGTTCTAAGAGAATTCGAACCACTATATAACCCAAAAATTTCAATGTTTTCTTAAAAAAATTCAAACTTCCCTAAATTTATAGTAAGATTGCGTTCTTAAGACGTTCTTTTACTTCATTTAACAACTTAACATGTTCTTCAAAAGACGATGAACGGAGAATGATATCATCTAGGTAAGGAAAATACATTGAGTTCGAATTGAGGACCCAATATTGCGTCTACTAATCCTTGTTGCGTTTGCGCACTATTTGTCAACCCAAAAGGTACGGTAACAAATTTATATTGACATCTAGAGATCACGCTGAAAGCAGTCCTGTCTTGAGCACTCTCAATTTGCCAAAAACTTTTTCTAAGGTCCACACAAGATATAAAATTAGCATTACGTAATGAATTAAGTATCCTATCTATATTTGCGATAGGATAACTATCGTGTTTTGTGATGTCATTCAATATCCTCCTGTCAAAGCAAAGTCTATATTCACCAGAAGATTTTTTTACTAAGAGTACTGGAGAATTCCAAGGACTCTGACACGGCTCAACCACTCCCAAACGAAGCATCTCATCTAACTCATCATTTAAAATTTTATTCATATATGGTGACATGACATAAAGTTTTTTTCTAAACGGTTTTGCATCGCCCATATCAATATCCATTACTATTTTATCGGTTCGACTCAATCTCGCGATACTACTTATTTCATTAGAGAAATTTACAACAACCTGGGCTTCTAATTTCCGAGCATCAGAAAGATCATCTAAATCGAGTAAATAAACTTTACATTTTAAAAGTACAAAAAAATGTCGTATTTATTTCCAACATCATCCTGTACATACCAAGAATTATTCTTAAAATCAGCTATAAGTCCAAATAATTTCGCAAAATCGATGCCAAAAAAACATGCATGAGGCAAAGAAGGTACCACTAAAGCATTAAGAACACGACACAGAGTTACTATACAAATGGGCAAATTCACTACTTCTAGCATCGGCTTTAGAGCTCCATCCGCAGTAGATACACCTTTTTTATCGAAACGAAAAATGTTTAACTTCAACTCTTCGATCAAAGAGATAGCAAGGAACTCAACTATCAACGTAGTACACCCAGAATCCAGTAGACCAGTGAAGTCTCTATCGAACAATTTAACTATAACATATGGACGATTATCACAGGGCTTTTCTACGAATAACAAATAAGTTTTTGGGGTTTAAGATGGGCAGCAAAATTCTTTAACTACCTTAAGTCAGTCTAACTATTCTTCTTTACAAAAATATTCATTCTGGTTACACAACATAACAGTAGCCTTTTGAAATGAAGCACAATGTCGGCTACGCAGCATCTGCTTTCTTAGTCGTTTTTTGAGCAGGATGGACAGAAAACTAACGTGACACCTTTGTGACCATAACGATAACAAAAAAATTTCTTCATAGCTCTACAGCTGGTGAATGTGTGACTAGGATGTGAACAATTCCAACAGGTAGATCGGTTTTTATTTAATGAATATTGAGGATTAACGAAAACAGAACTAGGGATACTTTTATCAAGAACTTGAACTTGCGGAGACGACTTATTTTTATACTCATGGCTTGTAGATGCAGAAAAATTTCGATTCAAGACCGAACGTTTATAACCAAATTGCGGCTTGTGATGAAAATTACTTTTATTAGAATTACTGGACATAGCAGAAAGCGATTTTTGTTTTAATAAAGAGGCCTTTTCTAGTTTTTTACACAATTTTCTTAATGTAGCCATGTCCTCTATTTCACACAATGCAAGTTGTGAAATTAAGTCTGGTAATAAATTTTTCTAATAATGCTCAGCTTAGTAGTTTCTGCCAGAACTTGTGGTAACCCACAAGATAAACTCTCTAAATTAGCAATAAATAAAACGACAGACTTATCCTTTCGCTGTCTCCATGATTTTATGTTTTCCCATACGTCATTCTCCGAATGAGCAGGTAACAAATTTTTTTTAAACGACACACAAGAGAATTCCAGTCACTCAAAGAATTTTTCACACTTCTATAGCAAAGTATTCTTTTTCAAAAAACTCAATTGAACTATGGAATAAATCTAATTCAGATACTTTGCGAGACTGTGCCAACTCACTCGCTCTTTCTAAAAATTCCTTAGGATCTCCATTAAATTTTACTGACCAGGAACCAAGAGGTATTGGCGGTGAAAGATATGTTACTGTGTGCATAGACACACCAACTGTTGAAGAAGACGCATTAATTGTTTCATTATGAGTGGTAGACTCTGAAATTTTATTTACTCTATCATATAATTTGGTTTCTAAAATAATAACAGTAGCTGTTGTTTCATTTTTAAATGTGATAGCCTCTTCTGAATTTTCTAAGGGAACCTGCACTCTACCAACACGACCAGACAAATGAGTCTACCTCGACTGAACTCTTTTAAAAACAGAATCTGAAGAATTTCCTTCAAACTCGGGTAAAATATTTTTTATTGACTCAATAGTAGCATTGATTTCTCCGCACTCCACAGAAAATACCCCTGTATATTCTGAGAAATCAATTAAACAACCAGATTTTCCAACTTAATTTGCCAATAAACGACTTAAAATTTTTCTCTTCTCAGAAACAGGCCTATTACTTTTTATACCACGAATATTTAGCTCATATTCTAGTTCTTCTTTGTGCAAGTATACAATCTGATAAATGTCCGCCATTTTTAAATTTAGTACTTAATAAAATTATAATCAAACTTTACAAAAGACAAAACTTCACATATGACTGCAAACAATTTCCGCATTATCGACAAAATATCTCAGCTCAAAAATACAGCGACAATGAAAATTTTTATAACTTTAGGCTTAACCAAACTTACGTCACTAGAATCGAACTAACAAGTACAAGTCAAAAATTCGAGCGTTTCGTTGTTGGTACTAGTGCTAAGTAACAAAATTTAATCGAAGCCTCACAGTACTCTCAAAGTACTCAGTACTCCCAAAACCCAACCCCAAAAAAAGTCAATGTACCCAATTTACATATTACATTATTAGAAACCCTTAAACATTCAAAAAAAATTACCCACGAAAATGGCGAGCTGTAATTTTTAGGTAATAACCCCTGACAGTAATTAGTAAGAAAAGAAAGAACCAAACGCAACCCTAAAAACCACAGCTCTAGAATGTCGTAAGTATAAACTTAAACTAAATTTACAACCATGTATAGTATACTTTTAGAAATTTAGAAACAAATAGTAAGATAGTAACCAAAGAGCAGTAAATACCAAAATAGTTCAATAATTTTAATCTATGATAATTAAATTTAGAAATGCCATCTCTGACCGGTAAAACCCCAGGCGTTCTGGTTCCGAAAACAGAAGCGATTACCAAGATAAGCAAAAACAGAACTCACCCTCGAGTTACTGGCATCAGGGTGGAACCAGTCGCTGGTCTGCGTCAGCGAACAGGTAAGCTTACGTCCAAGCGGAGCGTATTTGACTTTGCAGTTCCCAAAAGAAGCGCAGCTCAAGGGATTAACGTGTCCCCCGCAGGAAGCTAGAATAGTTACGAACAATAAATTAATTTAAGGAAGCCGAAACGTATTGTTTTATATAAACTCCATATACTCACCACGCTAAATAATGCGTGCCGGAAATTCGCATCAAGAAAACGAGCAAAGCAAAACAACGTGTTTTCTGGTCGCTAATCGAACAGCAAATAAATTGTTACATTTGTTAAAGCACCAAAGCAATGAAATAAACCAGGAAAACCCTAATTTTATTAAAATAAATTCACCGAATTCTTTAAAAATTGAAAACACACCAGCATTTAATTATTAAAATACTTGGAAAGTCGCCTATCCAATTAAGGCGTAAATTCCGCGGAACGAAATTCTTAGAAAGGATATTTATTTTTTTAATGAAGCACAAAGATTTATCAACTGACATAGATAGGATATTTATTATTAATTCCTATACAAATTTTAATACACGAAAGGGTTATTTTTTAATTAACGGAATTAATTTTTGTGTTGAACGCCAAAGGAATTTAAGGTAAAAATTATTGTATATAGACTAATTAATTATTTACGAAAATGAACGTAACAAGATGTAATAGGGCCAAACGGTGTTGCGAAGAAAAAGATATGGGATTCACGGTCTGGGGTCTACTCCTGCGAAGGCATGAGGTGGTCGGGGTATTTTCTGGGACTAAACTTGAAATACAAATTAACTTGGGCGCCACTGCGTCAATAAATACCAACTCTAAAAAATACATTCTAAGGATAGACGCAAGCAAGCCGTAAGGGAATTATATTGGCCTGCATTTAAATGAATAGTAATATAATATTTTCTCAGTTTTATCAGCTCAACTAAATTTTATAGATTACTTCTTTTTGTTATTAAATTTTTAGAAATAAAACGATTTGAGTTTTGACTAGCATCTAATAAAAATTTGTTTCTCTTCTTCTTTGTACAAAATTAACAAACAGTGTATATACAACATCGTAAAATTGAATGCTGATGAAAGTATTAAGTAGGCAAAAATTACAGTAATTATCGGGCTATGCCTGTCATAAAAAAATTATTTAATATCTTATTAATATTAGTCATACGCTGTAATCAGAGATTTTTGATATAGCTTACAAGAATAAAAAAAATGGCTTTAGCTTAATTTTTAGTCTTTCTAAGGTTTTACTTTATTTTATCGATATCACGAATTTTCCTAATACAAGATTTACTCAACATCATAAGTGTCATCTGTTTTAATTAAATATGGAGAACTAGATTTTTATCACTACATATGTTGTTTTGAAGTGCTGAACCTAAAGAATGTTTAATATAAGAATATGGCTACATGAAAATACGCCAAATCATGTTAACTACACCAAATAAAAATGCGATTTGTTTCAATAAGAGGACCTTCCACATTGATATGCAAAATGTTAAATTTCGTATTTGCTAAATAAATACATTTTGGTTTAACTATCTGGACTTTTCAAACAAAACGGTCATGACGTAGTGTTGATTCTTCTCGATCGTAAAATAAGGAATTGTACTCACCAAAGCTTGACGACAGAAATTATTTAAATAAGAACGACAAAATTATAGAACACCTGTCTAATCATAGCATTATGAGTCCTCCATCTTCTTTACGATACACGAAAACTTCTTTCCAAAAGTTAATAATTACATATTGAATTCAAAATAACTAGTTCTGAAATCAAATTCTTCTTTTATACTCTTAGTCTATAAATTCAATCATTTAAAGTTTCTTGCGTTCTATAAATATCTTTTTCTAATTAGAACAACGTTCTAATATAAACTCGATGCTAGAGCACCAATGCCAGGTTATGCAAAATTGCCATGAGTGGAGTTTTCTCCTACCCACGTTGGCTCAAATTTTCCACACTTTTTTAAAAAAACGTGTCTACTGATCACATTCTAACGTTTTCATTACTTCGCGCGATTATCCGAAACTACGGCTGCGCGAGATTTCAAATGCGTTAGCAATGACGTTCTGGCCTAAATTGTAGCAACCTACGTAGCGTGAAGTGCATTATGTATTTGTTTAAAACTAAAGTGTTACAACATAGCTTATACAAAAAGCAAACAGCGGTGATTGAATTAGAGCAGGAACGTAGAGAAGTAAATATTTGGAAAGGGGTGAAACAGGGATGTGCCCTATCCCCATTAATTTTTAACTTGTTGTACCTCGAAGAGGCAATGAATACTGTCAAATGCAAGAAGACATTCGGAATTATTATGCAGGGACAAAAGATTGACATGCTTAGATTTGCAGATGATATAGAGGTATTAGCGTCTAACAAGGAAGAGTTAGAGGCTGCTCTTAATAAAATGGAAACAGTTCTAACAGAAAAATACGGTACGAAAATTAACAAAAATAAAACCAAAGTACTAATATGCAAAGGAGGGGAAAATAAATTAAAAACTAGAATACAAATAGGTAACAAGAACTTACAAGAGGTTAAGGATTTCTGCTACCTAGGAAGCCAAATAACGCAAGATGATACAAATGCACACAACCTGTTGTTTCCTGTAACACTACTTGTCACTCATCCATTAACTTGCAGCGTGCAGAATACAAAATAGGAATGAATACTCGAATCGGATAAACAAACATCAAAGACGAACTGATGTAGCAAAAATCAAAAAATAGATTTTCCGTACTGAATATAAATAAGTCACAACAGCAATTTTTTAATCTACATTGTGGGAATATTTAAATAATACTGCTTAATACAACGTAATACAGTAAAATTCGTTGTAATACAAAGTAATTCACTGTAATAAAAGGCAATACTACATAATGCAGGACACTGCATGTAATACAGAGTAATACAAAGTACTTGTACACCTAATACATCCAGCGGTTTACCCCCCGAGTCAATCCTTATTACTTACGACAGTCACACAATCGGCGAAAGCCTATCACACTATTCGTAACAGGAAGCTACGTAAATGTTCAGAAAAATGCTTGATTTAAACACAAATTTATTATAAAGTTATACATGTAAAGCTAAATACTAAAGAGATTTGATACGCGTAAAAATGACAATTGGTCATCAGAGAATTCAGTACAACTATATCATCAAAAGATAATCTTGCAACTCCGAAAAATTTCAGAAACGACATCGTCAGAAGACAATACAACCTCAAACACCACCACGGTATTATTTCTTTTTCTCCAATTCTTTATTAGCAGCTAATAAAGTTTTAGAATACACCTTGGCGCAATTTTCTAATAACTTTGCTTAACTCTGCTTAAAGTTTTTGTTAACCCGTAAAAATTGATTTTCAGATTTTTCGCATATTTATATACATTCCCCTCTCAGTTGGTTGTAATTTTTAATTAGGTTTTGTTCAACCGCTTTTACGTTCCACTCTAGTTTTTTGCGGTTTTTAAAGCTTCCTGTATAAACTTTACTTACAATTTTTCAACGGATTTTGTGTTCGATTTAATTTCTCCGTAAGGTTTACGGCGGTTTGTTCTTGTTTCTGTGCATTTTCCTCTAGTTTTTTTAAGTTTAGTTCAGTTTTCCACATTCTTTTAAATTTTGTGGAATTTTCTTAATTTCGCTGAAAGGTTTTCAGAATTTTGGTACTGCTTTTCTGCGTGGTTTTTTACGCTTGACTTGCAGTCTTTTAAAAAGGAAAGAAATTTGTTGTACATTTCCTATTGCTGACTACGAGTTATAGGCATGCAAATTGAAATCGGTGAAATGTCTTTTTTACTACTAACCCCCAACCGGCACCAGTGTAACAACACCTCCTTTTGCCATAATAACAGTTCTTTATTATCAACTGTTTCCACAAGCTTTTCCAACAATTCATAGCTACACTAAAATTTTAGAGCACGCACAACAATTTATTTCCAGCTAATCGCTAACAGTAGATGCAATCTTCATAGTTACTTTCGCCACACTATAGTTAGTTTATATGAAAGCATTATTATTATATTTATAAGACATTCATTTAAAATGTGTGTTTTAGTAGTGACACTGTTTTAGTAACTGTCAAATAGAACATAAATCATTAATGTAACATTGAACCTTCCGTTATTACGGATACAACAGTTTTTCCCCCTTCGATTGAATTACCTCCTTACCACTTAAGTTCATATAATTCATTCGTTAAAAACTTGATTAAACTTCTCATCGTTCCGTAATCTCTTTTGCTGACCCACTTGTCTTTGTGATCGATGTTACTCGGGATTTGGCGTTGGTTTCGGATCAATGCTTTCGCTGCACTCGACATAATCATATTTCACTTTGTCCTCCCATGATGGCGTGATGGGTCCAATACGATCAATTTGGTTGATGTGTCGCTTCCAATTACGACAGTCGTCCAACTTTACGTTGTAGTGCAATTTGCCCAAACCTTCAATGACAGTGCCAAATTGATATTTCTCGAACCCAGTGTAGTCGCGGACTGTCCCACGGTCGTTAATATGCAGTATTCGCGCGTCCGATTTCATTTCATGTTCGACGTCGTTTGCATTCCGTTCGACTTGTTCATTTGTAACCGGATGGTACGGTGCGCTTCGTTTATTATAAATACTGTTCATCTTTATAATTCATCTTAATTTTTTGGATGTAAATTGGGGTCCGTTGTTATTTACAAGAACCTCCCGAAAGTCCAAGTCTCGAAAAGATTTCACGACATTTTTCGATCGTAGTTGTTGTAGTGATATTCGGAACTACGTAAATTTCAGGTCATTTTATATATGCATCGATGAGGATAAAAAAGAATAGTTTCCCATGAATGAGGCGGCAAAATCGACGTGAACGCGTTCAAATGGTGATTTTGCCGCTTCCCAAACATGCGTAGAAATCTTTTTTGGATTCGTTTGATTTTGTTGACGTTGCGCACAACCCTTTACCATATTTTCTATGTCATTGTCCAACCGGGGCCACCAGAACTTTTTGCCAACGCCTTCATTCCGTTAATGCCAAAATGTGTAGTATGCAATTAATCTAATACCTGTTTGCGCAATTCCATTGGCACGTATACTTGTACACCTCGTAGTAAACAGCTCTTGTGTACTGTGAACTCCGTTTGATCAATATTGAAACGCTCCTTTGACCTAACTAACCGGCCTGAGCTCAGCCCATTTATCTATTCTTGAACCATACTGTCCTGCGTTGTTGCATTTCGCAGTTGTTCCACAGTTACTGGTAGTGTTTCGATCGCATTAATCTCATTGCTTCGGTCTCTTCCATCTTGTTGTGTAAGTACATCAATGGTAATCGAGAGAGTGCATCAGCGTTCAAATGATCAGTTGATTTGCGGTATCGGATTTCATAGTCAAAAGAGTGCATGAATGTGGCATAATGTTGCATTCGTGTAGCGGCAATGTCGGCAAGCCCTTTGTTCGTCGGTTCCGGCATTTGCATAAATACATCAATGTTTTTTGTACTTTGTGTATTCCCGAACGATCGATTTTGTAGCCGCAGTAAACAATTTCATTTGCCATAAATATGCATTTGTCGAAGTTCACTCGCATGTTGTATTTTGCTAATCGCAACAAAACGAGCTCGAGACGGTGCAATGTGTTTCGTTTGGGGCGGTTATTTTGATGTCATCCAAAAACACGGACACACCCTCAATGTCCTTCAGAATTTGCTCCATTTCGCGCTGCCACTTCGCCGGTCCCGATGCAATACCATACATTAATTTCGTTGGCTGGTATAACCCGCTATGTGTACTGAGCGTCAAAATTTTTTGGTCGTCTGGATGAACCTCCATGTGTAAATATGCCTTGGTTAGGCCAATTTTTATAAAATTTTGATCGCCGGATGCTCTTCAACGATTATGCGCGGATTTACTGTGACCTCGTAGCCACCACATAAACGTACCTTACCGCTGTGCTTCCTTACTGGCACAATAGGTGTAGCCCAGTTCGCAGAATCGACCTTCACAATGAGACCATTTCGTTCCAAATCGTTCAATTCTTTTTCGACAGCATCGCGTAATGCAACTGGCAATTTTCTTGCCTTGACGAATATGGGCTGCTCATCCGCTTGTAAACAAATGCGCATCCAAACGTTTTCGATTTTTTCTATAGATTTCTCGAGAACGAATGCATATTTGAGCTTCAATCTATCAATCTGTTCCGAAACTTATTGCTGTTGAATGGATAAGACAAGCGGGGTGTTTTCTTGCGCGTTGAATATTTTGTTCCTGTTCAATTTCAATTGGCGCAACCATTCTCGGCCAAGTATTGGCTTTCTATTCGGTTACACCATGTAGAGTTTCAAATTCCTATGTTCTACGCCCGAATTCACACACACGTAAAAATAACTAAGTACTTTTATTTGTGCTCCACAACAGTTGACCAATTTTGTAGCCGTTGGAAGCAGGATGTGTTCCCGAAATGTCCGTTGTTTGTCATCATTACCGATGATCGTTACTGGAGACCCGCTGTCAATCTCAAAACTCAAAAATCAATCATAGAGTTGCAGTTCAATGGAAAATTTTGAACGCGCATCTCTGTGAATGGCATTATCTGCATCCATATTGAAAATTTCTTCTAAATAATTTGGCCCGTGGTCGTCGTGGTTAATGTAATTCGTTTGCCTTTTTTCCCCTTTTTGCCGATAAACGAACAGATTGTAAAGGTCCTTTTTTGTTGCAGAAAGAACAAATGGTGTTCTGATGTAGGCACTTGTTTGCGCGATAATCGTCCTTGCCAAACCAGAAGCAGGAGTCGCCCTTCTTTGTATTTCCGGGTTTGTTCGCGGTCTTTTTGTCCGTTGGCTTTCCCTTAGGCTTATTTTTTTGTTGAATGTAGTTTGCAGCCGATTTCGTGTCTTTCTGTTGCTGCATTTCTGCACCGTCTTTCGCAGACATTTTCATTGCTTTTGCTGTAGTGAGCGTCGTATCTATTTAGCCTCAAGCAATCGATTTTGAATGCGTGCGCTGCGTAGGCCGAATACAAACTGGTTTCGCAATGCCGTATCCGGATATGGATTGAAATTGCATTTAGTTGCTAATTTACGTAGTGTCATGGAGAATTCCTCTACTGACTCGCCATCGTGCTGTTTAAGTAAATGTAAACGGTAGATTTCCACTATTTCCAATGGTTTTAGATCGTAAACGTCCAAAATGATTGCTTTAATTTCGTCGTCGCTCTTTTCCTTTGGTTGCGCTGGGGCCAATTTCTCACAAAGCATGTCGTATGTATCTTGGCCCATGTAGATTAGTAACAGTGACTTCTTTTTCGCTTTGCATTCACCACCGTCACTGTTTCCTTAAAACGGGTTACCCAGCGCCCCCATTTCATTGATACCTTTTCAAATTTTTCAAAAACCACAAGGTCCACCATTTCAGTTTGCAGTTACCATATTGCTTGACTGTGTGAAATATATAGTACAACGAAACTTCGAATATTTGTGTATTCGTATTTTTGTAATTTCCGACGTTTGATGAATTTTGTGAATTCTTTGTAGGCTCGTCGCCAATTGTTATATTTATAACACATTCATTTAAAATGTATACTTTATTAGTGACACTAATTTTAGTAATTGTAAAATAGAACATAAATCATTAATGTGAAACGGTCTTGGGGGGCATTCCCAAAAGCATCGTACGAAAAAGAAAAGGAGTTGAGACAGATAAATAGAATAATTGAAGAAAAAGAATATATAGGTAGAGATATAAATTACGCAGGGTCGAGTGGAAAGCCGGTAGATAGAAAGGTATGTGTCCAGCTATACGGCTTAGCTGCTTGTGGATAGTGGGGTGGGTAGATAACCACTCATGGCGGAGGCCAGGTGAGATTGTCCAACCGCAAGGAACGAATAGAAACTCGAAAGGCGCCAGGGACGCCGTAGAAACAAGATCCAACGTCGCGATCCCACTACAACGCGAGTTAAGGTTCGTGGCTTCGAGCGGTCCTTTTTAAAAAGACTTCTTTGGTCCTTAACAAATTTATTTGATTTACAGATTTGAACAATAACAATTTGAACTAATTTATTCTAAGTCGAATTATATTAATTAATTTGTACAGTGAGTTATCAGTGAACTGCAAGATTAAAGCTGAACGTCTGATGAACTGACTAGGAGTGGAGCTCCTGGTCCTTATATAACTTTCTCCCCCTCACATTTCTGTGGGAACCTGCGGACGTAATGTCCGCTTACACTTTACAATACTTAGTTGCTATCTTAAAAGCTATTCATAATTACAATGTTGCAGGCTTATTCTGCGTAATCTCGGTACGTGACATCCGACGACCGTCTGTGACCTGACTTTTGCAGTGTCACTTATCCTTGTGCTACTTTGTAGCGTTTCCACTTGTGGGAACTGAAATCATCATAATAAAATGTAATAAATTGTTGCAACGACATTGTTGCACTGTCCTAACATTTCCTAATATTTCCTAATACAGATATTAGTTTTATATGTATAATAGATGGGGGTTCCTATAACTCCTCCCAACGTACATTAAAAATTAAGGGTTTTTACCTTATCTTGATTTTTAATTAAATTCGTTTAATCTCATTTAAAATTCATATTTTCTAGGGGTACATTTGTTTGTTTGGGTTTCTTAAATCTAAAACTGTTTTCTTTATTATTCTTAAATCTAATACATATTTTGTACGTTACATAAATGATCAATAAAATAGTCAATAAAATCAATATAATTGTCCATACACTAATATTATCATAGTGCACTTTGGGTGTCTTGATCTCGTTCAGTTTTTCTTTATAGTCTTCCATGAGTTTCATGGCGTGATCTAAGTTGTCTAATTCCAGGTGTTCCAATTGCATTGGTTTTTGAAGGGTTTCTTCATCTTCTTCTTGGTTAATCTTGATTTGCAGATCGGGTAGATTTGCTAATTTCTTGCTTTGTACTGGATCTTGGTAAACTCTAATTATTTCATTTTTTAATTTTAAATAACAATTTTCCTTAAGGGTGATTACTTTCGTCTTGATTGCAATACATTGTTGCGATTACTTCGGTGGGAAAAATGGCTATCCATTTATTTTCCGTTATTTTCTGAATTTTCATGTTGTTGATTAATACAGGTTTGGCTTCACAATTTTCATAGTGATTGGTAAATTTTAGTAGTTGTACTTCGCAAGGGCTGTCTTCTTGAATTGTTGTGGTTGTTAATGATTGGCATAAGTATTGATTGGGTGTGACTTCATTACATTTGTCGTTCGTATAACCATATCTTTGTTCATTTAAGGATAGGAATTTGGTTTTTGGAATAATAACTTGGTATGTGCTAGTCATTTTCATTGGAAAAGCAAATAAGTGATAATAATTGTAACTGTTAATCTCTACTATTGGTATTTCTATTAAAATGTTATATCGTTATTTTTACATAGCCTTTAACTATGGCTATTTTTCAAATATTAAAATGTTTGATTCTATTACATCGAAAGGTAATTTACTGTTAGTTATAAAAGATTTTATTCTCAATAATTCTTTTAATAAATCTATTGGTTCTATGATACTTGAATGTAGGGTATTTAATTTTGCAAAGGTTACTGCGTTTTCTAATGTTGCTAGGATTTGTTGAATTAAAGTTAGGGTTGATATTATCTGGTTATATATCGTATTGAATCTGATTAAATCTCGCATGCCTAACATAGTAGTTCGCATGTTATTTTCTAAGGTTTCTATTCGATTGGCTATACTATCTTGATTTCTAACTAATTTTCTAAGGGTTTCATTAAATTTGATGATCGTTGATTGTTTTAGTCGAAAATAATTATTTTTTATTATTTGAAATTCCTGTTTTAGCTCGGTTAAATCGAATTTTTGTGCAAAGGTCCAATAATCTATAGTGTTTTGCATACTGCCTAATTTTATTGGTAGTATACCGAGGTTATTCTTTATGTCTTCAATTATAATTTCTGTGACCGTTCTACCTGGTGGAGGTTGACGGTAAGGGTGACGATTGTCCATCTGAAAGTACAGGGTGTCTTAAATTTTTGAGGTGAACATATTTTGTTATCTTGCCGTCGTCTATCGCGGCTACGTTTTTGTCGGATATTCGTTTGATTTTAAAGGGTCCTAAATTTCTCGGTGCTGTTTTGTGTCTTTTACTTTGGTAATTTTTCTCGAATACGGTTTGTTCTATGAAAAATTTGTTTATGTCTGAGTTTTTATTACGGGTTGCCGTAATTCGCTCTTTATCGTTATCTAATTTGTCCTTTACTTTGTCATAGGTTATTTTTAGTTTCTCCTTGTGGTCTTTAGCGTATTGATGATAGATTTCTTTGTTATAATGTATATCGTAGGGGTTGCGTGAATCTGAATGTCCTAAGGTTAGTTCTAAGGGTGTAAAATTTGTAGTTGAATGAATCGTGTTATTATACGCGATTAATGCGTATGACATTAAATTAGTTATGTGTTCTTTCTTGTAATTTAATCTTAATAATCTGATCTGTTCTAATAGGGTTGAATGTAGTCTCTCAATTAGTCCGTTTGATTCAGGGTGGTTTTCCGTTATAAAGTGAATTTTTATTTTGTGTAATTCTAAAGTGTTTTGAATTGTTTCGTTCTTAAATTTGCTTCCGTTATCTAATGTTATTGTTTCGGGTGTTCCGTAAAATGTAAAATAGTGTATAAATCCTTAGGTTACGTCTATACTATTTTTAGAAGTAATTGGTATTGCTTGTCCTATTTTCGTAAATGCGTCCACGATTGTTAGGTAACTTTGTGCTTCTACTACTAGAGTATCTGCATGTAATTTCTGGAAAGGTTTGTCTGGTGTTTTAGTTAACATTAAGGGTATCTTTGGGGGTTTTCTGTCATATTTGGCTTTATCACATAATTCGCATTGATTGATAAGGTCTGTAGTTAATTCTTTCATGTCCTTGAAATAGTAACGTCTCATAATTTGTTTTAGGGTCTCGTTTATTCCTCGATGGTTGGTCTTTCCTTCGTGTTGGTTTCTTATTACGTCATTTATTTCGTCAGGGTCGTCTAATGTTATTAATTTTCTCGTGCATCTTATAAGTTCGGGGCCAGAATTGTTAAATAGTTTTACATATATTTCTGAAAATTGTTTGTATAAGTTTTCTGTGTTAAAATAAAAGTAAAATCGTTTTTTCTCGGGGGTGTATTACTTTAATATTTTAATTATCTGTGATTCATTGTCGTCTTTAGTTATTTGAACTTGGTAAATTTTCTTATTATCCGCTTTCGTGTATTTTACAGGGTTGGGATTGTTTAAAACTTCTGTGATTATAAATTGATTGGGTTTCATGTCTATAGCTTCGTTTAAGATTTTTATTGCGGTTTCCGGTTCGTCATTTTGTGTCGAATGTATGGTTTCCATTTCTTCGGGGTCTTCTTTGACTTCGGTTTCGTCTACGTTTCCTGCTAATGATTCTGTCTCAAGTGCGTTAAGTTGGATTCTACTTAAAGCGTCTGCATTATTGTTGTAAATTCCCTTTTTGTATATGATCTCATAGTCATATTATTCTAGTCTAATTCTCCATCTTTGTAATTTCGAGTTAGGTTCTTTGAGTTTGCATAGCCATACTAATGGTCTATGATCGGTATATATATATAGAATTTCCGTCCGTATAGGTACGGTCTGAAATATTTTGTTGCCCAAATTATGGCTAACAATTCTTTCTCTATCGTACTGTATCGTTGCTCTGTTTCGTTGAGAGTTCTTGATGCGTAACTGATGGGTTTATCGTTACCTACTGTTCCTTGGCTTAATACTGCGCCTAAGGTTACATTTGATGCGTCCGTTGTTAAAATGAATGGTTTCGAAATGTATGGGTATTCTAATACGGGGTGATTTGTTAAAATGCTTTTAATTTTATCTACTGCTTTTATGAATTCTGGGGTATGTACAATTTTGTTTCCCTTTTTTAAACAAGTGGTTAGGGGCTTTGTTATTTGAGCATAACCTTTTATAAATTTTCGGTAATATCCGCTAAGGCCTAAAAATCCTTTAATCTCTTTATTCGTTTTAGGTATGGGGTAATTTAATACAGCGTTTGTTTTGTCGGGGTTTGGCATTATTCCTTGGGGTGTTATTACGTGTCCTAAAAAAGTTACTTCTTTCTATAGAAATTCGCTTTTGTCTAGTTGTACTTTAAATTTTGCGGTTCTTAATCTTTCGAACACTTCTCTTAATCTTTCTATGTGCTCCACTAATGATGTTGAATACACTATTATATCGTCTAGGTACACAAGGCATTTTTCGTTGTGTATCCCTCGTAGTATGTTATCCATTACTCGTTGAAAAGTTGCGGGTGCGTTCTTCAGTCAAAATGGCATCCGTTTATACTCGTAGTGACCTCTAGGTGTGCTGAAGGCTGTTTTCTGTGTATCTCCTTCTTCCATTTCTACTTGATGGTATCCTGATGCTAAGTCTAGCGTCGAAAAATATTGGCATTTGCCTAATTTGTCTAATATTTCTGTGATATTCGGTAACGGGTATTTATCGTCTACCGTTTTTTCATTTAGTTTGCGGTAATCTATTACCATTCGGTATTTCCGTTTTCCTGATGCGTCTAGTTTCTTTGGTACTATTAGTACGGGGCTGCTCCATGGTGAATTGGAGTGTTGTATTATATCTTGATCTAATAGATCGGTTACCTGTCTGTCAGCTTCTTCCTGACTTGCCTGGGGTAATCTGTATGCTTTGGTGAATAGGGGTTTTTTATCCGTTAGCTCAATGTTGTGCTTAACTGTATTTGTAAACGTTAGGGGTATTCCTTCGCAATGGAATATATCGCGGTATTCATAACATAATTTTTGTATTGCTTTTTGTTCTTCGTGATTTATCTCGCGGTTAAATCGGATATTATTTAAATTTTGTTTTAACATTTCGTCTTTTTCTACGGGGTTATAATTTTCGTTTGGGGATTCATCTATTTCCATTTCGTTAAAGTTTAGTTCTTCTACGTTTATCGGGTTTGTTAAAGATAGTTCTACGGGGTAATCATTCGAGTTTAATATGGTCGTTGTGGCGTAATTATTTTTGATTTCTACTAATGCGGTGGGGTTTTTTACTCCTTGTTGAAAAGTTATGTGGTTTATTATTCCTAAGTTTTTATTTGAATTTACGGGGATTCTTATTTTTTTTCTGTTCCGGGTTCTAATGTATATTTTTCGTCGATTTGGGTATTTTGAAATTTAATGGGGATTCGTCCATACTTGATTCTTAATAATCGGTTTTTGATATCTATGTTGGCTCCTAATTTTCTTAGAAGGTCCATTCCTAATAGTCCGTCATATTTGTCATTAAATTCAAATATGCAGAATTTGTGTTTCATCTTTACGTTAAAGGTTTTTGGTAAAGGTATGTTTGCTACGAATTGGTGTATGGTTGTTTGATGGGCGGTTTTAATTTTAAAGGGTTCTCTTTCTACATAGTTTAGATAATATTTTTTTACTGTTCGCGGGCTTATTAATGTTTTAGAAGATCCGGTATCGATTAGTAATTTAAATTCAGCGTGGGGTATTTCGATATAGGGTAATACAAGGTGATTCATATTATTTAGATTTATTACGTTAGGTCGTTTATAAAATGGTCCATTTGAAAATTTGAACATGTGTTCTCTTCGTCGTCTTCCTCGTAATTTTCGTGTGGTTCTTCGCGTTCATACTGGTTTGCTTGATTTTGTTCGTTATTCGTACACGGTTGATTATTATTATTCTGGTCATCTTCATACTCTTTTACTTCTTGGTGAAATAACTCTTCTGAAGTGAAAGTGCGTTTTTGATTAGGGTTTGGTCTTATGTGCGTTATTTTTGTGTTAGGTCTGGTGTTACCAGATGAGGTATCCATTGGTGTAGGTTTGTAATAATTATTGGGATTATTAGTGTTTATCATCGGTGAGTTTCTGTTAGGATTCGCGTTAAATGCTGGTCTTTGTTGATTTATATTTTGGTGAAATCTCGGTTGAAATGCGGGTTTTGAAAAGTTCGAGTTAAATGTTGGTTGATATGTGGGTTTTGAAAAGTTCGGATAAAATGTTGGTTTTGAGAATTGTTTGTATTGGTTGTTAAAGTTTGAGTTATTAAATTGTGGATTATTTGTTCGCGTTTGGTTTGTTTGTGCATTGTATGAGTTAAATTTTTGTTGTGGATTTATTTGTCTTGCGGGTTGTATAGTTTTCATTGGCGTATAGCTTTTATTCGCGTTGGGGTTATATAGTCGGTTTCTATAGTACATTACGTTTTCTTCTTCGATTATCATATTCATCGCTTCTTCTAAGTTTTGGGGATGTTGAAATCTAATTTTATCTCAAAGTCTCTCGGGTAGTGCATTTAGATAGGTATCTAATGCCATCTCGTCATACATTTTAGTTTTTATTAATCTCACGTTTGGGTCGGTTTCTTCGATTTTGAGTTTTGTCAAGATTAAACTTCTTACATCTTGGCATCTCATTCCAAATTGATAGGGTGACTGCTTATGTTCCATTGGTAGACCGGTTAAGTCCCTTACTAAACATTTTAAGTTCCGTTGATCGCCGAAATATGCAATTAATATTCGTTTAAATTGTTTTCCATTCGTCTACGTCTTCGCGACTGGCTATTAGCGTTAGTGCCCTTCCGGTTAGTTTACTGGTAATGAGGCGGATTAATAAAGTGTTTCTGTCGTTATCGCCTGGCTTGTAAAAGGTCTTTAAGAATATTTCGGAAGCCGAAATGTAATTACTGAGTAAGCAGGTGTCATTTCCATTGAAGCTGGGGATCATTTCGAGGTACAGCTTCATTTCATTAGTCATCTTGGCTGGGTTAATATTTGGGTAATTTTAAAAAAGTTAAAAAATTTTTTTTTTTTTTTTGAAAAAATTTGGTTTTATTTTGTAGTTTTTGGGTGTTATTTAATGAGTTTTACACTTGGTATTAGTTTGGTTGAGTTTACTTTTGATTTGCCGATTTTTAATTTTAATTTCTGAAGTTTCAGTGGGCTGGGTTATTTTTGTGGTAATTTATCAGGTGTGAATGTTTTGCGTTATTTGCGTCAGTTATTACTTCTCTAATTTTTATTATGTCGATTTTATTTAGGTGCGTATTAATTCTCTCGTTGGTTTATGCGATTGTAAGGTGTCTGTAATGCTTACAATGTTATTATCTGCTGCAGGATGTTGTTAGTCACTTAGTTGTATTTGCGTCTCTATTATGAGTTATTTTTAATTTTACCGTGGGTGTAATTTATTACTCGCAGTGATTTTATATAATACAAACTGTGCGTCTTTAATTTATTGCAGTAAAATTTTCACGTTATAATTTGGCGTTTTAGTACCGTACTTATTTATTCTCTTCCTGAGTTGGTTTTAGATTGATACTTAAATAAAGTTTCCGATTGTAATTTTATACTGTTTATAATGCTTGAATTCTGAAAGGTTTCGCGATGTATTTAAATAGCTTTTGATGTGATTTATTATTAGATTTTTATGCGTATTTATTCTAGGTTAGTTTTTTTCACTTTTGATGAAGTATGAGGTATTACGTTCAATTTGAATTCGCGCTTTGTTAATTCTCGTATTAAGATGTGGGTTTTAATTAATAGAATGCGATTTTTCTATTTATGGATGGTATTTGAGTTTGAATCGTGGTGTGGCTTTCGCGTTTTTATTCTTGGTGTATTTTAAATTATTTCTGTGAGTCAGTTAATTTCTTTTATTGTGGGATTTGAAGGTTTTTTTTTTATTTCTTGTGTTAGTTAAGATTGTAGAATTAGAAGTTCTAAAAATTTCTTGCGTTAGTTAAGTTTTGATTCAAAAATTCTAAAAATTTTTTTGTCAGTTAAGGTTGTCGAGTTAGAGGTTTTTAAAAAAATTTTTCGCGCCAGTTAAGATTTAATTCAGCAATCTTAAGAGGTTTGATTTTGTTTTTAAGAATTTTTCTTACGTTAGTTAAAACGTGATCTAGTCTCTTGCGCTTTTTGCGACTTTTTTAATAATTGTCTCTAGTTTTTGTTTCAGAATAATTTTTCTCAGTTCTTAGTCTCAGAATTTTTTGTTGTCTCAAGTTTTCATAAATTTTTCATATATACAAGTAAAATAATAATAAAATTTCAATAAAGGCTTGAAGATAATCTCTAGCAATTGCTAAGTCGATTATTTTCAAAAAGTGGCATAAAATATTTGTAACAATAGTTAACATATACATAAATAAATTTATAAACTAGCATATATCAAATGTCTTTGTTAATAATAAAATAAATTCAATTGGTTTAGGAAAATGAACTTACACTAGTTGTTTGGTTGCTTTCATTGATTTGTTTTCTTTGTTTCTGTTTTTCTTTTGGCTTCTTGGATTTGATCTACGCTTGTATTGCCTCCAATTTTTTCTTTTGTTGTTAAATTCGAACTATGCTTGTTTCTCCTTCAACTGCTGGACTTGAACGATGCGTGTTTCTCCTCCAACTTTTTGTTTTGTTCTGCCAAAATCGGAATTGAAATTCCCGGACCACCAGTTCCTCGAAGTTGGATTTGCTAGTGCCCTTTTGACATCCGTTACGACTGCGCCAGTTAAGGTTCGTGGCTTCGAGCGGTCCTTTTTAAAAAGACTTTTTTGGTCCTTAACAAATTTATTTGATTTACAGATTTGAACAATAACAATTTGAACTAATTTATTCTAAGTCGAATTACATTAATTAATTTGTACAGTGAGTTATCAGTGAACTGCAAGGTTAAAGCTGAACGTCTGATGAACTGACTAGGAGTGGAGCTCCTGGTCCTTATATAACTTTCTCCCCCTCACATTTCTGTGGGAACCTGCGGACGTAATGTCCGCTTACACTTTACAATACTTAGTTGCTATCTTAAAAGCTATTCATAATTACAATGTTGCAGGCTTATTCTGCGTAATCTCGGTACGTGACATCCGTCGACCGTCTGTGACCTGACTTTTGCAGTATCACTTATCCTTGTGCTACTTTGTAGCGTTTCCACTCGTGGGAACTGAAATCATCATAATAAAATGTAATAAATTGTTGCAACGACATTGTTGCACTGTCCTAACATTTCCTAATATTTCCTAATATTTCCTAATACAGATATTAGTTTTATATGTATAATAGATGGGGGTTCCTATAGCTCGCGTAGGTACCTAGTCACACCTCTGCGGGGGAGGGAAGCACAGAAGATAGAAAAGTAGTGATTCTCGAAGGACAACGCTAGCTAACAGAAAATATTAGTAATTAAAATAAATAAACACCAGGATCCAAAATTCTTTGGTATATAGTGAGGTACTGACAAATAACCAGCTGATATAAAATGAATTAATTTAACATAAAGATTAAAGTATTCAAGATAAACTAAAATGGCGTAATGCACCAATTCTTAAGCATCAAAATCACACTAAATATTAGAATTAATCGTAGATGCCTCTTACGCACATTTTTTATATTACTAATGTTAAATTCACGTGTTACAGATGTGTGAATTATTGCTACAAAAAATTGACTGTTAAATCAACTCTGCAACAAGTGTCTTGACGGGACTGCTAAATGTGGATTTACACAACAAGGTGTAAAATTAGCAGAACGAGTTCACCATGCAATGAAACAAGAACAAATGCCTTCATAAACGTTATCAACTTTAAATTCGAATTGAATTGCGAGTGTTAGATAAATACCAATAACTAATAAACAACAAGTAAAACGACTGTAACGCAGCTACAAGGTAAATTGTGAAGTGAAGGTAAGCCAAGAGATGACGTGACAGGTCTCAACAAATCTAACGATAATTATAAAACAGGAGAAATTGAACCGTATACAAATTAGCACGTTACAAATGTAGCATTGACCCTTCCGTTACAACGGATACAACAATTATAATTAACTATCCAAGCACTAGTTATTAATTTATATCGATCACTATTTATATCACGTAGGGAAATTTATATTAAACAGTATCTTACCACTAATTTATTTCATATCCCAACTTTATAGCTGGTATTATAAACAAAGTTGGAATTAAAATACAACTAACTAATGCTCATGAGGGTAATTTATATATTTAATTCTATTGTTCTAGATTATTTTGAGAATGTACCGGAATTATGTAGATAACATCTAAAGGGTTCTTATTGTAAGGTTAATAAAGCTGTTAAATGCAAACTCTTGTAACCTGTCAATCAAGTACGTTTGAAGATGTTACGCCACAGAGTCGCTATCGATTATCCTTTGTGTAAAATACTCCTCTTACGACCAGCTGTATTATTCTGGTCGCGTGTAGATTAAGTGACGCGGCTTTATAATATCAAAGGAGTTAACACTACCAAACTGTTTCTAATCGTATAAAACGGTCGTCAGTTTCAGATTTTTTGTAGTCCACTTTCTGTTACATCAGCGACCTAAATCGTGAAGAGCCAGCGACAGTTTAATCCAAATTAAAGAAAAGAACTATCAAAAGTTAAATTTAAGTTTCTATTTTGTAAGAAACAATACACCACACGTTAAAATTTCCCGGGGAAATTTTTTTCGATTTTTAATACTGATGGATTGATTCTAGGCTAAGAATTCAGCCTAAATTATCTAAAAATGGTTCGAACATGCTTAGTTTAACCTAAAAGTAAAGTCTAGATTTTCCGGGATAAAAATCTTCTTTGAAATAGTGGTGGCTGAGCAATGCGACAGGTTCTTCCATGTGACTTGACTTATTTAACGTCAATTGTAATACTTCATTACACTAATTGCAGCTTAGGTACCCATCACTGTCCATAAAATCAGCGCAAGTAGCATATTGATGAATATGTTCGTTAGACATTTATTTTACATTTGATTGCTTCAATATTTGCTGTATTTTTATACGAAAATTTTCTAATTCACCCCTTAACTTAGTAGAAGTTTATTATACCTAGTTGGCATGTTAAATACATGCACGTAAAAACACTGGCGTTCTTCCATTTTAATTAAATACGACTTTTGTAACTTCATAAATTACAACGGAGTTAATTAAAACTTAAAAGTGTCTTTCTAAAGAAATAAGACGATTTCTTTTAGAACCTTGTGCAAAAATAATAATCGTCATCACGATGGCCATTTGCATCTTGTTCTCGTTATATTTTCAACTGTCTATTAGTGTAAGGAGAGATGCCACTCAGATATCTCTTTTGTCATTTGTAGGAATGGTGTACAATGTGAATTGGTTTGTTGGGATGTAATAGTGTAAAGCGGATATTGTAAATAATTCTTATAGTAAATATACTTGAATGGAGCTTTGAAAGACCACTGCGCGATATTTGGCCCATACGTATTGGTTTGTTTTGTTTATCACAATTCTCATATGAACGGAATGATATAGAAATAACACTTTACGAATCAAAGTGAAAATTTCTAAATTTTTTATAGGGTAATTAAGTCCGAAATGGATAGGTTACAATTAGTTTTACTGAAATCATGTTGCCAACACAAGAATGCTTTTGGTCGAAAACATTCATAATTATCTACGCAAACATGGGACATAATAAGAATTTAAGTGCCTAAAATTGCCACAAACCATTACAAATGCATCAATGGCGCTGAATGCTAGTCCGGCATGCTGAGAAAGGTAGTCAACCTGCAGCAGTTGTGAGTAATTTCATATTGTAAATGTCCCAAGACACCATCGCATTTAACTATATTATAGTATATTGTTAGCTTTAATCTTTATACTGTGTATTCTACCTTTATATTTCTTTCGTGTAGTTGTTACAGTTGTAACGGGCATTTTTGGTAGTTTTAACATTTTACGCTGTTTCCCAATTTGTAAATACATTTCTACAAATTACTATTGCTATATTTAATATTTATTAACTCGTTGACGAATGTGTCGTGTTATAATGAATAGATTGCATCGTTCTTGTCTTGCCGTAAATATAAATTTTGTTCCTTATGTGGATATACAAGTCTAGATAAGAGACGATAAGAAGTTGTAATAGCAACGAGTTGAATAAACAGATAAGGGAGTCGGAGTTTGTTCTTTGTTCCGATATATTAAGTACGTTGAAAATACTGCTTCTTTCTGCTTTTGACAATAGTGAGAATTAATGCGGGATTAATTTTCGTATTGTTCCTGAACAAGCACGGCATGTTTTTAGTTGATTTTCCGTTGGAAAAGCGGTAAAGCTTGTTAAACTCAAGGCACGTGTGTTTTACGGAACATTTGACGGACGGTTTTATTGCTTACGCGTGCCTACTAATTGTTTTTAGTTGTTTTTCTTGTGAGACAAATGCTTTAAGGAACATTTGACAGACTTACTTTAGTGATACGCGTACTTTGCTAATTTGTGGTTTTGGTTGTTTTGTCTTGTGAAATAATAGTCGTGGAACTTGCTAAACTGACCGATTCTTTCTTTAGGATTAATGTGTGTGCGATCTAGTCTAGTGTCCCTTTGTTTTATCAGATTAGTGCATACTTTGGATTATTTAAAGACAGTTGATACTGTAGTTTCTGAATTTTCTAACCACAGAGAATCTAAAATAGATCATTGTTTGCGCGAATTTCGTTATTCAAAAGCATGAGATTTTCTTTGTTACCATGGGTAGCAAATAAAACACCTCACGTTACTGTTAGTTTTAATGCATTACATCGTGTCTTGAGAGCCCGTGATTCTAAATTTTTATTACCATTTTTTTTTTCGATTTGTGTTACAAAATATTTCGAAATTATTGTCTCAGGAAATAGAATTAACAAGAAATTTATCAATGCTACATAGTTCCATCAGCATGATAATGTCTGCTGCTAACACTAGTGAAATACGTAGGTGTGATTAGTGTAAAGTGTAAGAAATTCCATCAACACCCTCACAGTCAAGGGTGAAGTGCTTCGTTAGTGCAGGACATCGTGAATCTCACACTTCCGTTGCAAGGAAGCGTTGCTGAAGGACTTTTGTAAGTTGAACTATTTCCTACTTATTCTTACTTTAAATATCTATCCGTTGTTTTGCCATATCTTTGTCGTTCTGATACCTTTTACCATAGACTTGCATGCTATTTGAAAAAAAAAGAAGAATCAACAATACTGGATGACTAATATCAATTGTGCTTACCTATTTATTTTTTTTGTTAAAATTTTGTCTGATTTATGTTTAATTGGTGTGTGAGGAAACGTTTCTGCTACTCCCCAATATTACCTCACTTTGTACTAAAAAATTTTATATTGCTTTTACCGTTGTTATATTATATAGATTATCCAAACAGTTTTTTTTCATTCTACAAAGTACTGAACAATCTATGCTTGATCAGCATGCTATGCTTTTTCTTTATTTCAGGTTTGCAGGACTAATGTTTTTTGTTATTGCAGGTTTGCTATTCTAATTTTCTTTTTTTGCAGGTATGGTTACTAACTCCTTACAGCCGCGTACATTATATGTTGGTCTGCTTTCTACAACCCCCCCTAATCTCCGATTGAGCCCGGTCATTTCTCTGATTTTCTTGGTGTTACGCACGGCTACGAGCCAACGTAGCATAAATTTGGCGTCCAACGTGGCTGCCACAAAAAAACGTAACACAGTGTCTATAGATGTCATATAGTAGTTTATATATATATATATATATATATATATATGCTTCTCATCTAAATTCTACCAAACATGCAGCCAATTTCAATGAAATCACCATATTTACAGAAGACAATAACCACAAAAGACGATTATTTTTAGAATCTTACTACATAATACAAGACAATAATTGCATCAACAACAAACAAGACATCAATAACCTCAGTATAGTGTACTCACAACTATATAACATCAACAAAATAGACAACCATCCATAAAACTAATTTACTAATTTACCTCTACATTTTCAAAATATATTTAAATCAGCACACCACACCATACTATACACCCCACATGATCAAAACATTACATAATTTGCAGTTTCTACAAGTTACCTTATTTACACATTTATTTTTATGTCAATGTCAATGTCAAATTTTTCTATTCAAACTGTGTATGCCAAAAAACTATAATTTTAATACTGTTATTATCTTTATACTTTTAGCTCTTTGAAAAAGATTTTAAATAAAATCGAAACGTCAGAAACAAGCAAATGAATATTTAATAAAACATTCGAACGAAAAGTATCCCAAAAAAATTAAAATATCAACTTGTCCATATATTTACGTTCGCTAAAAAAGAATCTATATATATATATATATATATATATATATATATAAATTTGCTACACGACTATTTGTCGTCGTCCCTATTTTAGTATTCAATAAATGACTTCTATTTGAGGTGCTTTAGCAACGTTTGGTTGGTTATCTATTTACTGTTTACTATATATTATGCCTCGACTATGTGAAACCTTAATCTCAGGGTGTTCACCTTACTCACCGTGAGTTCAATCGTGAGTAGATGTGCACTACCCAACCAAACTGCACCCTCGTTTGTTTTACCACTTTTTTAATGCACTGATTTACTATATATGCCAAATTTTAACAGATTAATGTTGCTTGGTGCCAAATTAATTTATGTATACTATTTATGACTTTAATTTTGACGTTTTAAGATATTCACGGTACTTACCTGAATTATACCGCGCTGAAGGCCTTCTTTTAAACTGCTGGCTCAAGATCGTATTCACCGTACGCACCTTCACAAGGATTCTCAATCGTAGTTCACTTGCGTATCGCCTCCAGGTGTTCTTAACCAATTTCGTTGACCCCAAATTTGAAATAATTTTACCCCAATTTAGAATTTAAAAAAAACCGTTGTATCTACTTCCCCTGCGTTAATTCTTCCTCGTAATATACTGCTCTCCTGTTTCTCTACTTCGTATTCCAATCAATCCTCTCCTTGCTCAATCCAAATCAATCCAGCCGTCCTATTTTAAATCAATCCTTTCCTGCTATTCCTATAATATCCACACGATGTCCTTACTGCCGTTAATCTGCTCAAATCACTCCAAAAATTAATCAATATCGTCGTTGCCTTCTATATCCACTCAAATCTCCTACTGCCGTTAAACCAAATCTTCCCAAATCCAACACCAATCTTTCTCAAACCTAAATAATCGTCGCTTTTCCCGTCGCTCTAGTAACCACTCTAAATCTTCTTTAATACTCGTTGCCTTTATACTCTCGATGCTTCTTATTACTTTCACTTTACTAAATTAGACTCTTTAATTCACATAAACTTTTATTTCAATAAATATTTGTACAACTTTTAACGCAGGTTTTGTAAAACACGTCTTTATCTGAACATAATCGAAATTAGTATCTTTTTTATTTATTTCGCTTAGCGATAAGATCAACAACCTTAGCTTACTTGAATTACAATTCTAAAACATACAATATCCAATAACAATTCGTCTTTCCTTTCGTGTCCAAAATACCTTCACTACAGTCTTTATAATATCCTTAATTTCTACTATTGGTCCAAAAACACTTCACAATTCTCCAATAACCTTTTATATTTCTATTCACTTTTAATTTTGATTTTACAATTCGTCCAAAAGTTGATTCTATTAAAAGAAAAGCCAAAATAATTTACACACGACCTGGACGCTTTGTTGGTTGCAGATATCCATAAATGCGTTCGGCTTTCCGACGGCAAATGTACTTTCACTGGCTCATAAATTATCAACTCAGTATAAAACCTTAAGTACCGTGCATTGTATCAACGTCATAAAGTCATGTTGTCTACCTTTTGGCACATATGTTTCAAACTAAAATGGTACATACTTTAGCATATGTAAAGTACAGCAAAATATAGTTTTTTAAATTATTAGATCTGATATATTAACCTTGTTGTTTGGCATACACCCCTATTAACACAAATCTACCCTTAGAAGCCTTGTACCCCCTTTACATAATTATATATATATATATATATATATATATATATATATAACATTGAAGAATTATGAAAAATTATTGCTTATAGCAATTTGAATAAATAAAACAAGTAAATACGATGTATAAATAATCACAACCTTTACGAAAATCAGGAAGTTATTAATTATACAAAGCAGAGTAATTTGCATAGCCATAAATGAAAGAATTTGTTTGTTTCATAAAGGAATAAACATTCATCAACTAGTTTCGATCTCACTGGATCTCATCAGGATGAAGTGGTTTATAACCCTTATGTTATAAACCACTTCATCCTGATGAGATCCACTAAGATCGAAACTAGTTGATGAATGTTTATTCCTTTATGAAACAAACAAATTCTTTCATTTATGGCTATGCAATTACTACTCGATAATTAATAACTTTCGATTTTCGTAAAGGTTGTGATTATTAATCGTATTACTGTTATATATATATATATATATATATATATTACTCATATTTAGACCAGGGTAGAAAATTAAATAATCACATCAAATAATTTTAATCACCGTGTAGAAGCTTTGGGAAGAGGTACGCTTTATTAAAACCGTGAAGCATAAAAAGGTTATTAGTTTCATTAAACATAAGAGATTTAAATCATGTACAAGACGCTTTATATCAAAAGAAACAGTATTAACAAGCTCTACGGGTAATGTAATTATTCCTAAACAAATGGAAATTACGTGCAAAATTTATATTAATTAACCCTATTTTAAGTAACCGGTAGTAAAACAAAGTGTACACATAATAATTAATATTTAACTTGTATTCGCTAAAATGAAAGGATAGAAGTCAATTTTAATTGGAGTTAATTAAACCATTATTAATAATAAGCATAAAACTGTGAAAACCCAAGATTATAATACCAGAAAATAAAGCTCTGAGAATTAATATTATTTTGAACACCTGCGTAGTTTAAATATCACGTACGGCGAAAATTGTGTAGATAACAAATGGTTTCAAAGAATCTTGAAGAAACCGTGGCTTAATATTCACGAGAAGGTGCGATACGGGGTTATTAAACCCAGATAGTCCACATGGACTAAAATATAATCGATAATAAAGAATATCAATTTGCACCAATGCGAACAGGTTAGAAAAGGAAAGAGAAAATGCGTCAAGCAAAGACACATATAGTAAAAGGCGTGATTTAAGCAACGTCACGAGGGTCACAATTGGTTGAAAATAGGATGCAAATATCAGAGGTAGAAACAACGATTTCTGTACAAAATTAATTAGCTTTTCTCGGACATGTTTGCGTGCCGTGTGAGAATTTCTGAGATTTTAACTGGGGCGAGTGAAAAATTCGTAAAAACCGACGCGCGAGCGACGGAATGGGAACATAGCATGAGAAATTCTTAGAATTACCCGTTTTGGGGAACAAAGCGACGTGCCGGCTATTCGCTATATATACCAGTGGTAATATGAATTTCGGCCTCTTAGACTTTTGACTATTCGATGCGTTAAAAGCTCTTACATCCGCGACTTGATTGAAGATGTTAAACAGTGCATTTTAGTTTGATAAAATAATTTAAAGTTTGCTCGTATATTTTAGTGATTCAAAATAGTTTGTTATTTACGTGCTAACATGAATGTACTTCAGTGCACTTAGATACAAGGTAATAAAATTTAGTATCACGGTACCAATTAGCAAAATTTACAACGACAAATGTATACACAAAAGTAGGCAGTTTTGGCGTATCTGGGTGAAAGAAGCATGAATTTCTTTGCTATTTTTCGGGGGTGTTAATAATTAAATGGTTCAAATACGTGTCTGGATCCACGAAACAAGGGTCAGATATACACAGATGAGTTCCGGAAAAGCCCCGAAACAACTTTAAATAAATGGTGATGGAGAAAATTTTAAAAGCGTTGAGAATTAGAAGCCGTAAATATAATCCTGTTGGAATGGTGTGATTAACTAAAGGGACGATGTACATTAAAGCTACGAGGACAGTAACCTTCAGGTAAATTATACTATTTTGTTTGACATTTTGGTGTGTGTTGAATAACTTTATTATACTATTTTGTTTGACATTTTGTGTGTGTTGAATTACTTGATAATTGATTTACTTTAAATGGACATTAGTGAAATTGTACTAACCATAAAATTTTAATTTTAAGATGAAATTTGCTTGTTTAAGTAGAAAGGGTATTTAGTATTGCTGTTCTGAATTATGATGAAACTTTGGGTATGTCTTTGAGCTCAATTAGACGAACCTGGTTAATTAACGTAAAGGGGTGGTAGATGCTCCCTTTATACTCAGACTACGGTCTGCTTATATTGTTATATTAATTAGTAGGCATCCAACAAGGACTTTAATTCTGGATGCACGTTAAAGTGATAATAAAATTAATCTTGAAATTCTTTTTAAAACTGAATTTTATGCTGAAATTTAATTTGAAAATTTAATGTATTCTGAATATTGATGTAAATAGAGTTAACGTTGATGTTTGTGGTAGGAATGTGTTGTTTAATTTTATGAATGAGGAGGTTTATAAAATTAGGTGAGCAGCTGAAGCGAAACCAGGATCACAGCAGTTTATGACGCCCAATCGGTGGGACTAGAATTTTTTTGTTGAAAGGACCCAGTTCCCGCATTCAAAGAAGTATATCACAGCAATATATATATATATATATATTGTTGTGAAATTTACCCCTAATAAAAGTGTTGTGAAATTAGGCCCCACGATTGAGCATGTCATAAAATGCTGTGATATTCCCCTTGAACAATCAAGCCCTTATGATGTGAAATGTTAAATTTGGGTTTTTGCCCCAACTCGCTTATTTAATTAAATAAAGCAATTCTAGAATACACAATATAATGATTAAATATTTACAACTCTCAAAATTTTCCACTTTTTACAGAATATCTACATATACCAGATTTATGGTTTTTGAAAACCAGCAAAACTATTTTTTTACTTATTTAGGGACTTTCGGACGTTCCAACATACGTATTGCCTTTGTCATAAATTGTTAAATGACCCTTTTATATTTTGTTGACTCTTACAAATACAAAAATAAATAAAAATTGAATTAAAAACAGTTTTCAATAATAAAGTGTATTAAGATTGCTAACCTGGAATGGGTTCTGTAGTTCCTTCCTAGTCTGTGATCTGCATCCCAATGAATTGTTTCGTACCAAGTCAATATATGTCCAAATTGGAATACTTTGATTTAAAAACTGTCTTCAAATGAAAGTCGATATCAAAACCAAAATTAAAGTCCAGATTGAAATTCGAATCGATATTAAAATCCAGATTTAAATTACATTCCAAATTTCATGTAGGTTTTAACACAATTTCAATGTAGGTATAAAAATCCAGATTGACATTAAAATCCAAATTACATGTAGGTATTAGAACCATTTCAATGTAGGTATATTAGAAGCCCTGTTTTTTTAATATTAGAAATGTATTTTTAATTAAGTCGTTTTACTTACGTCTATTAATAGATCGGCTTATTTTCGTTGCATAAATTCGCATACTTTTCAAATCTAATTTCACTTTAATTTTGCTTCACTGGTTACGTAAATACTTAGTACGTTTGAACATACTCATATACTAACTCTGTCGCTTTGTCATTATCGTATATAAAGCCGGAGCTCCACCTGCTTTTCATTGGTCTATTTACGTTCTGGGACGACACTTCGGCTTTATCTCGCATACCTTGGAATTTTCACCAATTATTTAGTTTAAATATTCGAATGCATGCCTTAACAGTCACGTACGCCACCCACATATCGTGGTATTATTTGAGAATTTCCATTTTTTGCCTTTTATTAACTTACGTATTCGAATGTTTGTTAATTATTATTATATTTACTGCATCGTCTGGTGCTTGTTTATTTCTATATAATATTGGATTTTTGAACAAATGTGATTTCTTCCTGTCACGTACAATTTTCTAATAATGAATAATAACAATTGCGTATACAATGATATTTTTAACGCAATTATTAAATATTTGTAATGCCAATTCATATAGGTTTCTCGGTGATTTAATTTTGATGCAATTTGTTGCGTTTGCAAATCTTATCTTTACTTGTAAACTACTCTTAGATATTTCTGTGTTCTTATGCATTTAATCCCGTGTATTTTATATACAGTGTGCTCTCAATTAATAATATATAGAATGACCGATTTACTCTTATAACTTCTGGAATTATGTGCTTTTCTTAAACTGGAAGTTGTTTTTATTTATTCTACGACCCCTATGACTTAACCTACCCCTAAACTACCCTATTATCATAGCAATATATATATATATATATGTATATATATATATGTATATATATATATATATATATATATATTGTCGTGGAACTATAGGTTAAATAGGTCTAGATAATAAAATTTTAACAACTGTGTATATAGGAAATAGAAACAGTTTATTTATGCGCCAAATTAATCAGTTTAGATAGTGTAAACGAACGGTTATTAAGATATTTTTTTATTTGTAAATTGGAAGGTTAAAATTGCATAACGGGTAGAAGCTTTAGGTTACATGAAAACTCAAGGATACGCATGATTAGGTGTAATAGTTTAAATCAAACGCATGGGATAAGAAACGGAGCTTTCAAGTATAGAGAATCAATAATTTAAACGCATATTTCTATTTAAATAAACGAAAACGTTCGTTATACAAATGCTAAGAAGTGTTAAACTCGGAATTATTATTTTAAACGAACAAAATTGCTTCGAAGAAACACCTGTTAGTTAAAAGTCAAGTTCAGAAAACGGAAATATACGTTGAGACAGAATTTCTATAGAATTCGTTGTAACGGTCGGTCCAACAAGCTGATAAAATAACAAGTGCTTTGAAGACTAAGTGAAATGAAAGATCTATAATGTAAAATAGACAGAGAACACGTATAAGGAAAAGTTGGTTACAACACATGTCTAAAATACACGGGAGAAATAAAGGCCAACAACAATATCGATTTTTGGTAGCTTGAGTGGGGTTTGAAAAGAGACAATAAATATGGGTGGAACGGAAAAAAGTAGCTAAGAGGTGGAACGTTATAACGGGGGAAAGCAATATCATTGGTCTAAGGCTAGCAGTTTTGAGAAGCTTGCATCTGTTGATGTTATTAAACGAATTTCAGTGTAGCAGCCCGGTAAACTCGGAATTTATCAGACGTTACGATCAAAATTTGGAGAATTGGTCTTAAAAATAAGCTTTTCGATGAAAGAGGTTCCGTGAGGAGTCGACGAAAGCGTATAAATACACGGGAAGAATTATTAAAGCTCTCTTGCTCTTAGATCTTATATCGTTTAGATCTCTAACGTAATTGCTAGTATATGCTCTTACGTTGTATTGATTATTGTTTATTCGTCGAAGTAGCATACAACATCCTATTTTAAAGTGTGTAAAGCTGTTAGTAACGTACCGGAATATCTTAAAAGTGATTTGCGCAAGTGGGTGCTAGCGTTACATAAGGTGCAGTTATTACACGATACAATCTAATGATAGGATGGTACTTGGGTAAGCGAAACAAAAAGTTTAACTAGTATGCGTGAAGTATAGTGGTATGGAAGGTTAAGTTTGGTAAAGACAATTATCCTGGTAGAAATTTTAATGGTGGTTGCAGAGATTTGGATAGTGAGTGGGGATCAGTTTGATCCAGGCATAATCACGAAGTATATGGACACAACGATGAGGGTTTTGGTACACATCTTTAGAGGTAACGATAGACGAAGCTTACTCCAGGTAAAGAAAATTAATTTCTTGTTTTCTGCTTGAACATTTGTGCTGATATTTTTGTGTTTGAGTGTTTTGACTTATTGGGGGTGTATTAGATTACCATAAAAACTCATTTAAAAGGGTATATGTACAGGACAATTAATATTGATTATTTAAAAATGGTTATTGATGATATAAAAATGTTGTTGTAAGCAGTAAACGGGCCTTTAGCTTTATTTTAAATAAAAATGCGAGGTTTAAAAGCATTTAGAGTAACTGGGTTATACTGAGCTCAAAATAGACCAGATTAAAAATCAATTTAGGGTTGCACGGCGGGCCCATCTACTCGTTTAAAATAAAATTGTTGAAATACATTAAAATCATAAAATTTTAAACGATTTAAAGATTGAGATGGTAACAGTTTTTTTATCAAACTGTATGTACCAATGTGTAAATATTTTTTTAATAATGAAAACTTGTTAATATGTGTAAATAAAAAAGTTGTATGTCTTGTTGCATTATTCGAGTGGTAATTTCATTTGACTGTGTTTGTGAGAAAGGAATGTACTTAGGATGGTAGGTATTCAAGAAGAAGCAGATTTCTGAGCTAGCCAGGGTGTATTGAAATAGGGATCCGTTCCAAAGGTAGAGTACGAATTCTTTTTATTTTCTGAAAATTTGATGACGGCCCAACAGAGGCGATCTCGATTGTTCCACCAACATCCTTGGCAATATATATATATATATATATATATATATATATTGCTTAGGGGTTTACGAGGTAAGTATAGATCAATCTTAATTTCTCTCAAAAGTTAACCATAGATGTAGGTTTTCCGTATTAGAAATAAATACTTCTGGAGACTTTCGAACTAATTCTGAACTCTAACTTCAGCGGGATGAGACTAACAGGGTGTTATAAATACGGAAATGTCAGGCGCCACTAGACACAAAGATTTAACATAAGCAAGGCAGCGTTACTAAAGAGAGTGTAGGAACTTTAGTAACGATTATACGCACGTAAAGCACATTGGCTAAGATTATTAAATTATGTAATATTACTTCAGAATTAAAAAGTAGTCATACGTTAAATATCAAATTGATTATAGGTTGTATGTGAATAAAGAATATATAGTTGTACCTCGATATACGAGTGCCTTAATATACGAGTGTTTTGAGATACGAACCGCCGAGCGAGCGATATTTTGCTCTGAGATGAAAGCAAGATTTGAGATACGAGGAATAGCACACTTCGCCGCTGCATACGATCCCAACATGCGGACGCATGTTGGTGTCGTGAGCAGCGTCTAACAGTTTCTCCCACCTCAGACTATACCTCAGACTGTGTGCATGTTTCCCTCATTTTCGAAGCAATTTTAATAAGTTGGGTTCGCGTTTCTCGCTTTTTGTATGTGGGAGTTCGTGGATAAAAATTATCCCGAAAAAGTTGCAACTGGTCGTGCATCGGAGTTGTTCAACGAAACTTGCCGAACTTATTTCCGCAATGTCCTAAAAGGGAGAAAGAAACAAACCTCTTTGGACAGTTTTTTTAACGATCTGCAGCTGAAAATGAGCAAAGCGTGACGAAAAAGCAAAGACCAGTGATGAAAATTAAGCGCTTCCGTAAGCACTTCACTTTTTCTTTTATTATGTTTTTATAGAATATGTATTTGTTATTTATAAATAAATGTTTCATCTTGTACATACATTTTTCTTATTCAAAAGCACTTAACCAAAACAACTGAGGTGGTTTTTTGGGAGCTGGAACGAATTAATGGCATTTCAATTAATTTCAAAGGGGAAAATTGCTTTGAGATACGAGCAATTTGAAATACGAGCAAGGTTACGGATCGAATTGAACTCGTATGTCGAAGTACCACTGTACCTGTGTATTAAATTTTAATCTTAAAATCACCTTCTTAATAAATTGTTACGTTAGTAAATTTAATGAAAAGTCTGAAGGAAGAAATATATGTATATCTATTAAATTAAAGATTATTCTCTTGTTGTTACAAGTATTGTTGTTACAAGATTTACAATTCTAAATTAAGTTTTCTTTAAGTAATGTTAACTGAAGATGAAATTTATGTCAAGTTATAATGTTACATTAAAAACGTAAAATAAATGTCTAATGAGCATATTGATAAATAAAGTAATCCAAATGACGATAAATAAATCAAGTGACATATGAAGTTAGTAGTAGAAAAGGGGGATGAGAACCTGCCGCATGGTTCAACTATCCCTATCTCAAAAAAGATTATTATTTCGGAAAATCCAAACTTTTTATTTTTAGGTTAAACTAAGCATGTTCGAACCATTTTTAGATAATTTAGGCGGAATTCTTAGTCTAAAATCAATCCGTCAGTATCATAATTAAAAAAAACTTTCACCGGGAAATTTTAATATGTAGCGTATCGTTTCTTGCAAAATATAAACTTAAATTTAACTTTCGTTAATTTTATCTTTAATTTGGATTAAACTATTACACAGTATTTAGCTCTTTACGTTTTAGGTCGCTGATGTCACAGGAATGCAATCCATATAAGAAATGGACTATAAAAGGATTGGGACTGGCGACCGTTTTATACGATTAGAAATAGTTTGACAGTGTTAACTGCTTTGATATTGTAACGCCGCGTCGCTTAATCTACACGCGACCAGTATAGTATAGCTGATAGTACGAGAAGCATGTTACACAAAGGATAATTGATAGTGACTCTGTGGCGTGATATCTTCAGACGGACTTGATTGACAGGTTACAAGAGTTTGCATTTAAGAGCTTTATTAACCTTACAATAAGAACCTTCTAGATGTTATTTAGATAATTTTGGTACATTCTCAAAATAATGTAGAACAATAGAATTGAATATATAAATTGACCTCATGAGCATTGGTTAGTTCAATTCTAATTCAAACTTTGTTTATAATACTAACTATTAAGTTGTGATATGAAATAAATTAGTGGTAAGATACTGTTTAAAATAAATAGTGATCGATATAAATTAATAAATGCTTGGATAATTAATTATAATGCTTCCATATACACTAATTATAGTGTGTCGAAAATAACTATGAAGATAGCATCTACTGTTAGCGATTAGCTAGAAATAAATTGTCGTGCGTGCTCTAAAATTTCAGTGTAGCTACGAGTTGTTCGAAAGGCTTGTGGAAACAATTGATAATGAAGAATTGTTATTATTGCAAGCGGAGGTTTCGTTACACTGATGCCGGGTGGGGGTTAGTAGTAAAAAGACATTTCACCGATTTTAATTAGCATGCCTATAACTCGTAGTCGGCAATAGGAGATGTATAGCGAATTTCTTTCCTTTTTGAAGGACTGCAAGTCAGGCGTAAAAAACACGCAGAAAAACAGCTCCAAAACTCTGAAAACCTGGCAGCGAAATTAAAAGAAAATTCCATAAAATTTAAAAGAATGCGGAAAAACTGAACAAAACTATAACAAAACTAGTGGAAAATGCGCGGAAAGAAGAACCTCACGGAAAAATTAAATTGAACACAAATGCGGTTGAAAAATTGTAAGTAAGTTTATGCAGGAAGCTTTAAGAACCGCGAAAAAACTAGAGTAGAACGTAAAAGCGGTTGAACAAAAACTAATTAAAAATTACATCCAACTGAGATTGGAATGTATACAGGATACTACAAAATATGAGGAAAACCTAGTAGTCAATTTTTACGGCGGTTTAAAAAAACTTGAAGGAGTGTTGTAAGAAAATTATTAGAAAAGTGCGCCAAGATGTATTATAAAATTTTATTAGCTGCTGACAAGGAATTGGAGGAAAATAAGTAATACCGTGGTGGTGTTTGGGGTTGTATTATTTTCTGATAATGTCGTTTCTGAAATTTTTCAGAATTGCAGAATTATCTTTTGATCATATAGTTGTAATGAATTCTCAGATGGCCAATTGTCATTTTTACGCGTATCAAATCCATTTAATATTTAGCTTTTCATGTATAACTTTATAATAAATTTGTGTTTAAATTAAGAATTTTTCTGAACATTTACGTAGCTTCCTGCTAGGTATAGTGTGATAGACTTTTGGCGATTGTGTAACTGTCGTAAGCCAATGAGGATTGACTCGAGGGGTAAACCGCTGGATATATTATGTATAAAAGTCGTTTGTAATTACTCTGTATTACATGCAGTGTCCTGCATTATGTAGTGTTGCCTTTTATTAGAGTGAATTACTATGTATTACAAGGAATTTTACTGCATTACGTTTTATTATTTGTATATTCCCACAATGTAGATTAAAAAAGTACTGTTTTGACTTCAACACAGAAAGTATATTCTCTTGATTTTTGCTGCATCAGTTCGTTTTTGATGTTTGTTCATCCGATTCGAGTATTCATTCTTTTCTTGCATTCTGTACGCTGATCTTTAATAGATGAGTCACAAGTAGTGTTACAAGAAACAACAGGTTGTGTGCATTTGTATCATCAGAAAACTGTAACAACCAAGTAACAGCACGAGGTAAGTATTATCGTATCAACATATATTTATTAAACGCTTTTACTTAACTTCATTTGGGCTATGTTTTGTGATATATTTGACTATTTTATATTGTTGAAAATATTTATCTTATCTTTGTCTGCGTGATTGTATTCTCACGTTCAGTGTTGCTTATGGTCGTAGTGTCACACACGAGCTCCGGAATATATATTTTACGTTTATGTATCACACGTGCATTGGAATTGTCATTAATAATTACTGTACTTGTAGCTTGTTATAATCACAAAACATACAGCCACTAACAATTGTTGTGCTTATTTTAATAATACATATTTAAAAAGCCCTTTGCAGAATCAAAGACGTAATATCGCGACAACGGTGGTAAACGCGTGTTAGTCAGTACCGGTTAGTTTCGTATTTCTGTTATCAACGGAATCATCATCATTAGGTCTTCAGTCCTTCAGTCCTGGAGCTGGTTAGACGCGTACTTTCATTGTTTCCTATTCTGAACTAACTTACACATTTACTTGGAAAATTTCCACAGACAGGATCTATCACTATCTGCGTGCAATAACCTGACCTAGGTCTACCTCTACCCCCTTTTTCCTATGTCTGCTTGTTATATATCCTGCACTATTACCAAAAAGTGCTTTAGAACGTATCCTGTCCTTTTATTTCTCCTATTTTTTTTTTTGTTTCCCACAGATATCTTTATTCCCCTGCTATTTCGATAACCTTTTTGTTATTAACTTTGTCTGTCTATGCTATCATTCTCACACATCTGCCGCATAACATTCCAAAAGACTTCTACCGTTTTTCTGTTTGCTTCTCCTAATGCCCCTATTTCATAGACATACTGTGCTGTGCTTCACACATATGCTTTCAACAAATTTCTCCTTGTTTCAATGTTTGCTGTCTTCGAACATAGCCGCTGCTCTTTTTTGTTAGATGTAGTTTGGTTCCCCTTCTATTGTTTATAAATATATACCCTATTTTCCGATAATCAGTAGTATGCGAAGGGGGTTAAGCAGCCTGCGGCTACCAAGCTTCCCTAACACCTGAATATTTGCCGAATTTAATAGTTTTCCAATATATCCTTTCGCACAATCAATATTAGTTAAAAATATTTCAAAACCAACACCTGTAGTTATTTATAATAATCATCAGATTTATGTGCGCTTATTTTTTTGCCATTAGGTTTTCTGTCTCAAAACTGGTTGGAGGCATACCTTCACTTATTTCTATTCTTAGCTAGCCTACACTGTTCCCTGAAATTCCCACAGCCTAGAGACAGTTCGGTTCCCCTTCTATTGTTTCTTAGTTTTATACTTTATTTCACCAAGATTCAGTGGTATATGAAGGGGGTTAAGCAGCCTGTGGTTGCCCAGGATCCCACAACACTTAGACATTTGTTGAATTAATAGCTTTCCAGTAAATCCTTTCGCACAATTAACATTAGGTGAGAGTATTGCAAAACCAATACCTGTAGTTGCTTATAATAATCATCAGGTTTAAGTACAGTTATTTTTTTCGCCATTAAGTTTTTCATCTTCGAATTGGTTAAATGCGTACCTCCATTGATTTCGATTCAGAACTAGCCTGCACATTTCCCTGAAATTTACACAGCCTACATCTTTCACTATCTGTGTGCTATAGTCTAACTTAGGTCTACCTCTACCTCTCTTTTTTCCTATCTCTGCTTCTAATATATTCCGCACTATTTCTTCATGCTTGTGGCCTATCATCCTATCACTCCTATTTTTTACTGTTTTCTACATACTTGTTTCTTCCTCTACCATTTCTAGTACCTCATTATTCTTAACTTTGTCTGTTCATGATATTTTCATCATACGTGTGTAGCACGACATTTCAAAGGCTTCTATTTTTTCCTGTCCGCTTCTCCTACTGTCCAGGTTTCACAGCCGTACAGTGATTGGCTCCACACATATGTTTCAAACAATCTTTTTCTATTTTCTGTGTTTGTTGTCTTTAAACACAGTAATTGCTTTTTCTTGTTAAATGTAGCACGAGCTTGTGCTAATATTTGTTTTATATCTGTTGCGCTCTTCCCATCTTGCGTTATTTGACTTCCAAGGTAGCAGAAATCCTAAACCTCTTGTATGTTCCTGTTATCTATTTGTATTCTACATTTTAATTTATTTTCCCCTTCTTTCCATACTAGTACTTTAGTTTTATTTTTGTTAATTTTCATACCGGATTTCTCTGTTAGAACTGTTTCCATTTCATTAAGAGCAGCTTCTAACTCTTCCTTGCTAGATGCTTTTACTGTTATATCATCTGCAAATCTATGCATATCAATTTTTTGTTTTTGCATAATAATTCCAAATGTCTTCTTGCATTTGACAGTATTCGTTGCTTCTTCGATGTACAAGTTAAAAATTAATGGGGATAGGGCACATCCCTGTCTTGTCCCTTTCCTAATATCTACTTATCTACGTTCCTGCTATAATTTTATTAACGCTGTTTGCTCTTTGTATAAGCTATGTACTATCCGTCTATATCTAAAACTCATTCCAATCTTTTTGATTATTTCGAACATTTTTTTTATTTTACATTGTCGAATGCTTTTCCAGATCTACAAACCCTGTATACACACTCTTTCCTTTTTCTATTGTTTTCTCTATTATCACCCTCAAAGTTAAAATAACCTGCCGTGTTCTTTTGTTTCGCCTAAACCCTTATTGATATTCCCCTAGTACTTTCTCAGCTTATTTTCCATTCGTCTTTGTACAAGTCTAGTTAATATTTTTGATGCATGTGCTGTCAAACTTATTGTTCGAAAATTTTCACATCTATCCGCGCCTTTTTTTGGTATAGTTACTATGATGTTACGTTTGAAATCTTTGGGTATCTCCCCAGTCTCGTACGTATAGCTTACAAGTTGTAAGAGACGTTTTGTTACTGCTTGTCCAGTGGTTTTTAGAGTTTCTGCTTGCATCTTATCTGTACCCGGCGCCTTACCATTTTTCAGGCCCTTTAATGCTACATCAAACCCATCTCAAAGTATAAGATATCCCAAGTCATCTTATGCAATGTCTGATTCTTGTTCTAATGCTGTTAGTTCCTCTCCTGCATATAAATACGCTATATATTTTTGACATGTATCCACTTTTTCAACATTTTCAATAATGACGTTGTAGTGTATTCTTTTATTAGTTGTATTTTCCTTTTTGATTTAGATGTCGTGTGGGCATGGTGAGTACAGGCAGATGTTCAATTTCTGTACTCAGACTCTCTTGAAGGTAAGCTATAGATGGTAAAGTTTTCCGTTCCAAAACTAGCACCTTCAAGAGACTTCCCGTCTAGTCCGAACACTAACTGTAGCAGAAGTACATATTGAAGTGTTACACCATAGGTTGTTAATGGGTGAATATTTTACCTTTATTTATTTACTAATTAAATAATTCTCGAAGGACCAATTAAAAGTTTAGTATTATAATGGTTGATTAAAAACATTACATTTTTTAGGTAACTTGAAGTTTAATTACATTTAGAAAAACACAACTTAAAGACGCACCTTCAAGTTCAAAGTATAAACATGAACTAACTTTACACACACTTTCTTAAGAAACTGTTACGTTAATTCGTGGCAGCCACGTTGGGCGCCAAAATTCATGTTACGTTTCTTCGTAGCCGTGCGTAACACAAAGACAATCAAAGAAATAACCGGGCTCAATCGGAGAGTAGGGGGGGTGTAGAAAGCAGACTGACAGATAATGTATGCGGCGGTAAGGAGTTAGTGACAATACCTGCAAGAAAAATAGTTAAGCAAACCTGAAAAAAAAGAATAAGTATAGCAGCAATGAAAAGTCTAAATTATTCAGTACTTTGTAGAATGTAAAAAAAAAGAAACTGTTTGGATAATCTATATAATATAACAACGGTAAAAGCAATACAGAAAAATGTTTAGTACAAAGTGAGGTAATATTGGGGAGTAGCAGAAACGTTTCCTCACACACCAATTAAACATAAATCAGACAAAATGTTGACAAAAGATAAATAGATAAGACACAATTGGTATGAGTAATTCAGTAGTATTGATTTTTCTTTTTTTCTTTTTTTTTCTATGTTTTAAAATAGCATGCAAGTCTATTGTAAAAGGTATCAGAACGACGAAGACATGGCAAAACAACGGATAGATATTTAAAGTAATAACAAATAGGAAATAGTTCAACTTACAAAAAGTCCTTCAGTAACGCTTCCTTGCAATTGAAGTGTGGGATTCACGATATCCTGCACTAACGAAGCACTTCACCCTTGACTGTGAGGGTGTTGATGGAATTTCTTACACTTTACACTAATCACACCTACGTATTTCACTGGGGTTAGCAGCAGACAATATCACGCGTCGGAACTATGTAGCCTTGATAAATTTCTTGGTAATTCTATTTCCTAAGACAATAATTTCGAAATATTCTGTAGCACTAGTTTAATTTCAACTGGGACCAAATGTATATTATTTTCATAAACATCCCAAAAAGCAGTGAGAAACTTCAACCAATACCTTTGTAAACCCGTAATCTGTTACATTTCGCAAATAACGAAATTTGCGCAAGCAAAGATCGGTTGTAGATTCTTTGGGGTTAGAAAATTCAGAAACTACAGTATCAACTGTATTTACATGTGAATGAGATACATGTTTATAAGAAGCAACCTTTTTTGTTTAGAAACACTCAAGCTTAAAAACTGTAATTGGATAATCCAAAGTATGCACTAATCTGATAAAAAAAAGGACCACACACAGTTCAAATATAAAAAGATAAATCAACAAAAAAACACAGTTAGTAAAGCAACGCGCATCACTAAGTCAATGTTTCGTAAAACGCACGACAAGTTCTACTACTGTTATTTCCAACAAAAAAGCAACCAAAAAACCAATTAGTAAAGCTACGCGTATCACTAAAACCGTCCGTCGATTTTTCGTAAACAAGCACGTGCGGTCGAGTAAAAGACGTTCGCCTATAAAACATCTTTCCTTCAATGTAATCAGAACTACATTGCTCTACAGTTAATAAACAACTTTTACTTCACAAAAAAAAACAACTAAAAGCACAATTAGTAAAGCAACAAGGAAACAGTATTTTTAACGTCATATATCGGAACAAAACACAAACTACAACTCTGCACTCTAATCTGTCCATATAAAACTCGTTGCTATTCCAACACCTTATCGTAAATTATCTAGACTTGTTAATCACATAAGGAATAAAATTTATATGAATGCAGCCATCATATTTACTAATTAATTACGAGCTGTTTATCAGTTCCGATAAGTTGGAAAGTAATATACGAATAATCCAATTTACATATTAATGAAAATCAATCTTCAAATTATCTACTTTTAAAATAATACCCACGAGTTAAATTGCATACAAATCTGAATTATTCTGAAGTATTTCCTTTATACAAACAGCGATCCCAAAGAAACGATGTATTTTTAAGTACGTTAACAGAAAGGAAGCGTAAAATGTTAAAGTACAAAAATGCCCGTTACAAAACATTTTACCTTAGTCCTGTTCATAAAACCCATTACCTGTCTTAGAAATTCCACAAACCCCTTTGTTAGAAAACATTAAAGTATTACTCATACATTCCTGGTTTACCTGAGACTGACGGCAATAGATTAAAACATGTGATAGGACCCTTTGCAAGTTGAAGGAAGATTGAAAAACTTTCACTGTGTTAGTCATACATTCGGTCTGCTAAATAATATGAACCCTAATTTTAAACTGAAATATTATTTAATGGTTCGATTTCTCGAACACTAACTTCATGCAGCTTTTAATCAAACACTGGGGTGTGTGAGTGAACGGAATTCAAACACCACTGCAATTTCGTGGTAGTTGTGCAAGCTTGAACGTAAGAAACCTTAACTCTCAAAAGTTAGCTTTTAATACTTCATATTTTCTTGACTGCTAAACTTAATTTGAATCTGAGAAAAAGAGTAGAGCTAGATAATATAAATAGAATAGTTGTTTCTATTCCTTGTTGATAAATCCTCATAAATTCTGAATATCAGTCTATAAACAGCTTATTGGTTTACTCATTGAATTTTATTTGAAATCTTTTTACGGTAACTTTTTATATAATCTTTCTTTCGAAATATATTGTGTCTACACTCCTGGACATTTCTATGTGATTCTTAAAGCTTGTTAAACTCGTAAAATAAAATATTTCAAAAGTATAACTTATTTATATTCATCATTATGCAAATCAAAAATTATTACAATTATAAAAAATATATTTACAAGTACTTAGTTCTACGATGTTAAATTAAAAGTTCTCCTAATTTTTAAAGATTTTTTTAAATGATCTCTTAAAAAATGACTATTACAATATTATTTAATAAAACCAAATTCAGACCTGTAGATGGTTTACATTATCTTATTATCATATAACTTAAATGAAAGCTGGACTGATTTATATTATTTTCTTTGTAAACGTATCCCTTAGCTAATCAAGGCTCTACATTTATTTAGACTTTAGATTTTGTAAAGATCAATTAAGACTTGTATACTATACATCTTATGAGTTTCTGTACAATGAAAAATAAAGATGAGGAACTTTCGTTTACTTTTATAAGCGAATGGAAAGCACATTGAGCTTGAATGACGTAATTTACAGAACAACATTAAAAGACTGTAGCGGTGTAAAATCCTGCTAATATCATATAGGTAGGCAATCCTAATTACGGAGCGTATACATCTATGATAGTATACAGTTCTATTGCGGGTAGAACAAGTTAGAACGGAGTAGGGATTCGGGATCCGACGGCGATACTCGAGGTCGTCGCGGTTTTCTGGTTCTTGTTGAGTTGAACTTGCAAGCATGATGGTGATTCGAGAAATCGGCTTCTTAGTAAGAATTCTTGCAAAGAAGCGAGTTCGATTTAAAAAAGTTTTACTTAACGAAACTTACAGCAGGCTAGTGGTAGGTGAGCTTTCTTTTAAATAAAATTTTGCTAATGAAGTATTACAAATTTTAGCTGTTAGTTACGGCTGAAACAAATAACTATAGTTATTTTAAAAATTAGATGACTAAGGTACCGTCTTGAACGAAAGAGGTTTCCCAGTTATCTAATGGCATTGGCATAAATTTGGACTTGATTAAACGGAATTTCCTATGAAGCTGTACCATTCGAATTTAAACAAATAACAGGTGATGAATCCACAAGTGCGAGTGTGGAGAGGAAAGGTTGTTGATACTTTACAATTCCATGTTCATCGCAAGGATCAAGTCGAGTCAAGGACACAGCTGGCGGTTAGGTTTGGCTGTTTGCAGGCAGATGATATTGTTTTCCTACAAATCATGAAACTAGGTAATTATGACTTTCTTATCTGATCGGGTTTGGAACAAAATTTATTTAAACAATGTGTAAACTACAATAATCTTTATTCGTAACTTACCCCATGATGTTGTAAACATTCCTGGACGTTCTAAATTAATTCTATTTTAAAATTGTTAGTAAGTTACCTGAAAGAAATAGCTTTCAACAATGCCAGCAATACAAGAAGACTAGGCCAAAGCCAAAGAGTTTAGATCTAGCCTGCTATAACTGCAACAAAAATGGACACACGTATCACCGATGCCCAGAAGATAGGACCCTATTTTGCTACATATGTGGAACTAAGGAAGTTACATACACAAATTGTCCTAAATGTTCAGCGAAGAAAAAAAACGAATATCTGCCAGTTTCACCCGCAGCCGGCGAAACGCAAAAGAAGGCATAAAGGCTGACGAAATGGAGTGGAAGCAATGGCTTAAGAAAATCAAGGACTTCATGAGACCACAAAACAAGAAGCTTAATTCACTGCTATATGCAAAAGCGCAAGATCCACGACCATTCATATATGTACGAATAAAAAATCAACCGTTGCTAGCACTACTTGATACAGGAGCCACTCATACAGTAGTAGGTAATATGGGTTTACAAATTCTAGAACAGCAAGGTTTAAAAATTATAAAAAAAAGTTCTAATACGGTATTAGAAACAGCCGATGGAAAAAAGCAACCGGCGATAGGACAAGTCGTTTTACCACTCGAAATAAACGAAAGGAAACAAGACATAATTGCTACAGTTTTGACAGCAATACAGGAAAGTGTGATACTTGGCTCAGATGTATGTCGGGTTTTTTAATTAAAAACTAACTTTGCAAATAATACATTTCAAATACCAGAAGACAATGTAAAAATCTCAATGTTAACGCAACAGGCAATATCTTCAACAGAGGATCTTACCCCAGAACAAGCAAAACTACTGGAGGACATAAAAGGACAGTATAAAGCCATAAGTGGTCCTGGGTTGAGAAGAACCTCAAAAGCAATACATCATATTGATTCAGGAAATGCACAACCGATAAAACAGCGGTATCACACAATATCGCCAGCAACGTTGAAGCAGTTGAATCATGAAATCGACAAGATGTTAGAGCAAGGAGTGATAAGACCATCGAACTCACCATGGAACTCGCCTTTAGTTTTGGTGAAAAAGAAGAGTGGAGACATGCGTGTGTGTTTTGATGGAAGGAAGCTAAACTCTGTCACAAAAAAAGATGCCTACGGTTTACCATTTGTAAACGACATCTTAGACAAGTTTAGGGATTCTAAATTCTTATCGTCTATTGATCTGAAAAAAGCGTTTTATCAGATAGGATTAACGCCTGAGTCTTGTGAGAAAACTGCGTTTACAGTGCCAAAAAGAGGGTTGTATGAATTTACCGTACTGCCGTTTGGCCTTTGCAACAGTCCTCAAACTTTACAAAGGCTCATGGACAGCATTTTAGGACCACACTTTGATAACGTATGGGTTTATCTCGACGATGTGATCATAGCATCACCTACTTTTGAGGAGCATATAAAAACTCTACAAGAAGTACAGAAGGCCATGAAAGAGGCCGGATTAATAATAAACTTGGAAAAATGTGAATTTTGCAGACCATCACTAAAATACCTAGGATATGTAATCGACAGGGAAGGATTACGTACAGATCCGGAAAAAGTGAAAGCTATAACGAACTTTCCAACACCCACAACGGTACGCTCAATAAAAAGATTTTTAGGAATGGTGGGGTGGTATCGAAGGTTTATCCAAAATTTTTCTACACTAGCTGATCCAATTCTAGAACTTATTAAAGGTCGATCAATAAAGAAAAATATTAAATGGAATCAAGAGGCAGAATGTGCTTTCCAACGATTAAAGGAGTTGTTGATCAGTGCACCCATTTTAACTAGTACGGATTTTTCCCAAAAATTCATAATACAGACAGACGCATCTGATGTTGGACTGGGAGCAATTTTATTGCAAGGTGAAGGGGAGCAAGAGAAGGTTATAGCATATGCAAGCAGGTCCTTGTCGAAACAAGAACGAGCATATGGAGCAACCGAAGAAGAATTATTGGCAGTAATTTTTGGAGTGGAAAAATACCGGCCATACATAGAAGGAGATACCTTCACAGTCATCACCGACCATTACTCATTACTCTGGTTGGATAGGCTTAAAAACCCATCTGGGAGACTACAACGATGGAGCCTGAGATTATCACAATTCACTTATAAAGTAGTGCACCGTAAGGGCAAACATAATGTCGTCCCAGACGCACTTTCAAGAACGCCCATAAACATAAGTATGATACAAGTGGACAATAGCAAAAACGACGCATGGTACAACAAAATGCTTCAACAAGTGGATGAATACCCAGACAACTTTCCAACTTGGAAAGTAGAAAACGGTTTATTGTTTAGGTACATAAAAGCTAAACATAGGATAAAATCAAACCTGATACAATGGAAACAAGTCCTTCCACGTGCAAATCGAGAAGACATAATACGACAATGTCACGATATATCAACTTCTGCACATCTTGGTACATACAAAACACATGCATAAATAGCAGAAATGTATTACTGACCTAAGATGAAGATAGATATAAGTAGATATGTCAGAAAGTGTCAAATCTGCTTAGGAGCAAAAGCTGCCACCTTTACTCAATCAGGATTAATGGGAAAGGAAAGGGACGTGAAATACCCATTCCAAATGATCTCCGTTGATATTATCGGACCATTGCCAAGATCAAGCAAAGGGCATCAATACATTTTATCAGTACATGACTGCTTCACGAAATATATACTAGTCCAACCGCTCAAACAAGCAACTACTTCCAGTATAACTACATTCTTAGAAAACCAAGTATTTCTAATTTATGGAGTACCGCAAATTATAGTGGTCGATAATGGGTCACAGTTCATAAGTAATAAATTTAAAACGTTCACAGAAGAATATAAAATTCAAAAATATGGTACAACGCAAACTACCACCCGCAAGTGAACCCAGTGGAAAGGACTAACCGCGTAATAGTTACAGCATTAAGGTCATATGTCACAGACAACCACAAGAAATGGAACGAACACTTATTTAAAGTAGGACACGCTATACGCAACGCAGTTAGTGAAGTCACTAACCACACACCAGCATTTTTAAATTTTGGGAGATCCATACCAATAACGGGGGAGTATTATGGAAGACTCCGAATTTACAGATCAAGAACTAAATGTCCAGTCCAGGGAACAGTTAGTTCAGGATGTAAATAATTTATCAAGTTTATATAAAGAAGTGAAAGAAAGACTCCACAGGGCGTACCAGCGCAATAAAAAAACATATGATCTGCGACGAAGAGCAGTCACGTACAAGAAGGGAGACTATGTGTGGAAAAAAAATATGACTCCGTCCAAAGCATCAGATGCTTTTTCACAGAAATTAGCACGGAAATATGTGCGCTGCAAAATCATTGAACAAACGGGTACAGTCACTGACAGATTGCGGGATTGCAACGGAAAGGATATTGGAGTCTGGCATGTGCAAGATCTCAAGCCAGATTCTTAATAAATTAAGTTGTCTACACCTAAAGGGAGACGTTTCTGCTGGGAGTTGGTTCTCTTTGAACGAGGTGGGTTTGCACCTTGCTGTCCGGTTAGCCTGGTGGGACCCCATGTTTTTCGAAGGGAGGCTGATTTTCTTCAGAAAAGTTGTTTTCTTTATGGTGAGAGTTTCTCATGTGGGGAGGGGGTAGTGTAGCAGTGTAAAATCCTGCTAATATCATTATAGGTAGGCAATCCTAATTACGGAGCGTATACATCTATGGTAGTATATAGTTCTAGTGCGGGTAGAACAAGTTAGAACGGAGTAGGGATTCGAGATCCGACGGCGATACTCGAAGTCGTCGCGGTTTTCTGGTTCTGGTTGAGTTGAACTTGCAAGCATGATGGTGATTCGAGAAATCGGCTTCTTAGTAAGAATTCTTGCAAAGAAGCGAGTTCGATTTAAAAAAGTTTTACTTAACGAAACTTACAGCAGGCTAGTGGTAGGTGAGCTTTCTTTTAAATAAAATTTTGCTAATGAAGTATTACAAATTTTAGCTGTCAGTTACGGCTGAAACAAATAACTATAGTTATTTTAAAAATTAGATGACTAAGGTACCGTCTTGAACGAAAGAGGTTTCCCAGTTATCTAATGGAGTTGGCATAAATTTGGACTTGATTAAACGGAATTTCCTATGAAGCTGTACCATTCGAATTTAAACAAATAACAGGTGATGAATCCACAAGTGCGAGTGTGGAGAGCAAAGGTTGTTGATACTTTACAATTCCACGTTCATCGCAAGGGTCAAGTCGAGTCAAGGACACAGCTGGCGGTTAGGTTTGGCTGTTTGCAGGCAGATGATATTGTTTTCCTACAAATCATGAAACTAGGTAATTATGACTTTCTTATCTGATCGGGTTTGGAACAAAATTTATTTAAACAATGTGTAAACTACAATAATCTTTATTCGTAACTTACCCCATGATGTTGTAAACATTCCTGGACGTTCTAAATTAATTCTATTTTAAAATTGTTAGTAAGTTACCTGATGCCTGCTAGATAATTTTAATACCAGTATCGGTCCACATTTACTTGAAATTAAATTTGAACTATGACCGTTACCTAAATTTAATTTCACTTTGAAAATATAGCAACTTTGCATAAAGTGCTTTGTACACATATTTTGTATTAACAAACAGTGTAACACTGATGAGGTTATGAGCTCAGACACTTATCGGCGCATTTAATTTAATTGTAAATGATTTAACGTAATTTAATTTTTTTATTAATTGTATATAAAATTTTGACTTATGAAAGTTTAAGTCGGTTTGTATATAGTTTTGCTGTTTGACTCTTTTCTTAAGGAATTAAGGCGAATCATGCTTATTTGTACATACCTGTTCTTGTACATATATTACGAAAACATTAGAAATACTTTGCCTTCCAATTTATTTATTTATTGAACTGGTGTGTTTGTGACTTAGTGCATTAAATGGTACACTACTGTGTTAAGCTATACAGGTCATCCCACCCCTGAAGAAGTTATTAAACGTTTTATGCTCTTAAATTATTATAGCTTAGGTTATGTTTTTTTTGTAAGCAAAATTAGTGTTTTGTTTAGGTTCTACCATACTTAGGGAGACGGAGTTTGCAGCCAGTGCAGCAGTCCCGAGGTATTAGATATATTTTTTTACTCCCTTACAGATAGGTGTACCAAGGAGTAGACAAGACTTACCGTTGGTAAGAATTTTTTATAACTGACTCAATCCTTAACTACTAAGACAACGAGTTTCTTTTGCAATTAAAGTAAAGGTCTCAAAAAGGATACAATTTCTAGGTGACATGACACGTATGTTTTAGCACGTGTTGTTTGTCAAGTTGAATTTTCCATTTCTGGTTGGACCCAAATCGGTTGTTTGTTCAGTGGTTTCGAATCGTTGACTCGCAGCTTGGCGTGTTCCTCAGTACTTCGAAATGTTTACCAGCAACTTGGAGTCGTTTCTGAAGTACTAACCCTGTACTTCGAGTATTATACCATTTATTATGTAGAGTTTTAACCCAGTAAGTTAATTTTAACGTCGTGGTTTAGTTAGTCTTGATTTAGTTTTCTATTTATTGTGTCCGTACTTAGAGCTGTTTTTATACCAACGGCAGAGTTTTCTACACTCGTATTTCAACGCGCACTTTTCTTATGTACTTCACTTGTAATTTAATTTTCTACTACTTTTCACTTTTACTAAATTGAAATTTACGTAATGATTTGGTTTCAACTATTACAGTCAGCACGTCGATCATGTAATGCCTCCTCTATATCTCCTCCGATTGGTTTTATATACAAATTCCTTCCTTAAAGTTCCACGTACCCTTATTCCTTGATAGCCCGCTATCTGTTATTAGACCATGACAAAGGCGTTGCAATTATGTGCTATCTGCAACCTGTTGGGTTTCATTCGGTGTTGCATACTTTAAAAGTTTTAATTTGCACATACATCAAAGCTTTGTATTAGAATTTGTTAACAACTGGTGTATCATATATGCTTGAAACTGCACGTAGTCGTAATTTTAATATCCATATTTTGTTTAGCTATGTTGGGTTTTATTAAATGTGGCAACTTATATACATTCAAACTGCACGTACGCTTTCACGTCAGTATCTATACCCTTTTCATTTATATGCGCTTATTGACTTCCTGCGTTATGAAATATGCTTGTGTTAAAAAGTTTGTTTATTATAAACACGCATTGATTATATTTATTGCGCAAATGCGTCTTGACAGAAATTTCGCTTTACACTTATCTTTCTTCAAATATGCCAAATTTGTATTTATTTTTGAGCTTAGAATGTTATAAATGTTTTAAGATTGATTGAATTGCGTGCGCAATTATTTATTTTGATGAATGTGGTTAAGTTATTACTGAATGTGCTTTCTTTAACTAACTGTAGTTTGTTATTGATTTTATAGAGTGATTTGTATTTGCTATTGCATAATGAATAAATTATGTACATTTTATGATTTAAACGTTTGGTTTTCGCGGTTTTTATTATCTTTACATGAAGTATTTTTTCCTTGTCACCTTATATACCCTTAAATAACCTTATTATCATAGTAATATATATATATATATATATATATATATATATATATATATTGCTATGATACTACTGGAATTATCAAGCACCTATGTTGGGCTGTTATATTAATTATGCTATGTCCCTCTAAATTATTCGCGCTCCATCATTTGGGCGACCATATTATTATTGCTAAGTATAAACAAGATTGTCATTATCTCTTCCGACGTTAGGCTGTCTTATTAATATTGCTATCAATTCCCTCCAGAAACTTAACTGGATTTTATCTTGAACCAACCTTGTCTACCAATAACAAAATTCGATACGTTATCGCCTTACTTGTTATCAATTTCCTATTCAACTCGTAGCTCCTCCTTGAACTGTTTAAATTACCAAATCACTCCCATTCACTTTATCTTATGACCTCGACTAGCATTTATTTGGAATTATAAAATTCAGGTAATTCGATTTTATTTAATGAAACCAATATATTATGTACAGTTTTTGTAAATTATTTGAAATACACTTTTCAATTAGTTAATGTTGTAAATTTCATTTATTAAACATCATATACTATTTACTCAAAACCCAAAGTCACCAAAAAAACCTATTATCTTTATAAACGAAGTGTAGAACGTTCTAAACCTGTTATCATATCACGCATTTTATACGTATTCAAATCCTTTGTTGACTTTTTCACATTCATTTATATTAAGCAAATTCAATACTCAAAATAAAAATATATAGAAAAATAAAATGTCTTATAACTAAAAATCTGACCTGGTATTTTTTCTTCACATCGACGCATCCATTTGAATAAAATTTATCTTCTTCCAATTCAGGATTAACACATGCCCATTCGAAATATTGTCTATCCACACGCTTGAACCATTAGATTTACATTATCGCCATTACCCTCTGGACTACCATTATTAACTTATGCACCCCAATTTATTGTCGTTTCATTTCAGACTTATTACTTCTTATTCTCGTCAATTTCCCCAAATTTAGAATTGTATTATCATTATTTATTTTCCCTATTGCATTTATTCTCCACGTACTCGAATATCGTAGTTTATTTTCTCCCCTTACTCGTAGTCAGTTTCCCCGGACTTAGAAATTGTATTATTCTCTTCCCCCAGACTTAGAAGTCGTAGTCTATTTTGCCCCGGACTTAGAAATTGTATTATTCTTTTCCCAGACTTAGAATTTGAATTTTTCTCCCCGGCTTTAGAAGCTCTATTATTAATATGTTTTAGTTTAAAATAAAATTTTACATAATTTACTTACGTTTAATCGGCAATTATAATTTTCATTTTCGCACTTATACTATTCTTCACTTTGAATTATTATTACGTATCACTTTATTTCATAGTGGCGCACTTCGGCCTTTGTTGAGTTGTAAACTAACTTCGTTATCACTGTACCTGCTTATATATTATTGAGTTTCCACTCCGTCAGTGGGTATGGTCTAGAAACTCGTCGCTCATTATTAACGAATCAAATATTTGCATTTAAAGTGGTTTCTGATGTAATTTTCTATGCTTCCCAATAATTGTAACCTGCTTGCAGCTGTCTTCGTTATCAAGGCGTCGCCGTGGATCAATGTAGTAAGCATAAGACTACGGATCCCAAGGTCCCGGGTTCAAATCCCGACACGGCCGACTGCTTGAAAAATGGCAGGTGAGCATTTTTCACAAAAATTATGCCCTCGTTCGGATGAGAGGTTAAATGGAGGTCCCGTGTGTGAGTGTTGTCATGCACGTTAAAGATCCCTACCTTGCCTGGAACGACAAGGGTTCGGCAAAATTCTAAATTTCCAGGCAACAAAAAACTCGCTTCCTGGCCAATGTAGTACCTACAGGTGGAGCATTGGAAATGTAAATGAACTGTCTTCGTTATCAACATGCGGTGTTTTGATAAATCTAATTGTTTTTCCACAAACAACTGATGCAATTCGACTTTTAATTTTTATATCTGCCTGTTGTTCACGCAATTTTTAATCTTCTTTCTTATCAAAATGGTTAACTATTTTGTACGCATTTGCCTATGCTACCTGAAGCTCTATTTCTATCTCCGTATTAATCTAATCGTTTAGAAGTCTTTTCAATGCGTGTTTATTTACACTTTATTATGTTTACATATAAATTACGCGTGCTTCCACTGAAAAATATCATTACTTGCTTTACCTAAATTAACTAAAACTTTATCTACAGGGTATTAAATATTTTCTATTTACTTAATGCATGTGTTCCTGGTTTCTACGCTAACTATGCGTCTTCCTATGTGTATTTGCGTCTCTTAAAACTATTTATACTTTGTATACAGGGTGTTGACTGCTTTCTATTTACAAACTATCTCCATTTTTCAATTCTTTTACTAAATAAATGCAGTTTTCTGCTGCCTATGTTAATTTCTCATTTCTAAATGACTTTTACTATAAAGTACACCCTTAAACAACCCCTTATCACAGCATAATATATATAGTTTAGAGATAATGACCTTGTATAAATATGATGATATATTATTAATGAGTTTGAGGTCAGTTTTTTTAAGGCCTAAATTTTCGAATTTTATTTAAATTCTTGATCACAGTCTAGTGATTAACATTACATACATACATACATACATACACATCCTATCACATTCTTCATACGTACACGTACTAACAAACAAACAGATTAATATACATAATCACAAATATTCATAGACACTCACATAAATATAACATGTACACGCGCCCACACTCATATACACACAAACACATACACACATGCATACATGCACACATAGGCATTCTGTATTTAAATCTTTAAATAATCAAAAAAGTGAAACTGAAACTGAAAATTTGACATTTTTATTTTTATTTTTATACAAGTTATACAATTTTCTCATAACAAATTGAAGCAAAAATCAGTTAAAATAAGATTTCGATTTAATTTTCATGTTAGTTTAATGTTTAACCTCGTCTTAAAGCCTGTGATCAAGAATTTAAATAAAATTCGAAAATTTAGGCTTCAAAAAAGAGTTTACTTTCCTACAGCTGACCTCAAACCCATTAATAATATATCATCGTATATATTATAGTGGTTTTAAAAGGTTAAAAGTAAATATTAACGAAGCAATTTCAAAACACCCTGTATAAAGGAACAACCAGAATTTACGGGCGAAATTTATTCCAGTTAGTTCATTTTTAAGTAACAGGTATTAACGAAATTTTACAAATAATAAATAAGATTCAGTAGGTTTGCAAAAGAAATAAAATGTTAGAAGCCAATGCCATTAATTTATTAATTTAATTGAATTTAATTGAACGGTTATTTACGTATAATATGCATAAAAGCGTGTAAAAATCAATAATACCAAGGTGACACGCGTTGCTAACAAACAAATATATCGGTGGGGTTGAAATACGTGGAAAATCCAACTCGTAGAAGTGTTATTTAAAACGCTCGTTAAGATTATACACCTGCAGAATTTTAAATGTCAGGTTCCAATAATTTTTATAGATAGCAAATGGTTACAAAGAATATTGGTAAACCGTCGCATGTGTTCGCAGTAAATACTAATGAGGGTTAGTTAAAGAGTCCACGTGGGGTTAGATAGCAGATGGTCAGGAATATCGACTTTCGACCACTCACACCAAGTTAGAAAGAGACGTAGAAATCGCATAAGCAAGGGACAGCGTGAGATAGGCGGGACTTGTATTCAGTGAATATACAATAGTGTGATATTGTTAGTTGGACGCGACACAAATACGAGCATAGTGTATATTAATTTTCAGAAAAATATCGTAACGACGCGCTGAAGTTTGCGGACTTAGAAATCGGTTGAGCAAAATTTTAAGAATGTGTTGTTGTAGATGGTGATTTCGGACGAAAGGAGGCCAGGAGGTGGCGGCCTAAGTTCTATAAAAGCTTTTCGAAAACATGGTGAAGGCCCTTAATGTTTCGATCGCTTCAGGCGACGTATGAAAGTTATTACGAGCTTGTAAGTATGATAAAATCATTTTTAAAGTATACTGCATGGTGAATTGTTCATAATTTGTACGCGGTTTTTGTGGCGCGATTACTTTTTTTTTAATTGAGGTATCACCTATAATTTTTTAACAAGCTCGTGTCGTGTCGTTAAGTAACGTGGATTAAAGTAAATAATTGTGAAAGATGTATAAGTAATTTGGATTTGGAAATTGGATACAACGTGAAGGCAGCGCTAGCAGCTCAACTTACATGGAGTTCTTCTACTAATAGCCAGAAGCGGCCTGCAAAGCAGAGAAAAAAACAAATACCATCGACCACGGAGTGGAGATTCTCTAGAAATTCCAAGTTACGCTTTGAAATTGTGTTGTTATAAACTATGAATATTGAGTGACGTATGAGAGTGATTTTGAAGGTATTGTGCATTATTTTGTGTATTGAACATAATACATATAACTAACTTTATTATGGTATTTAAATAGAAATCTGAAGGTGTATATAAAGCTTATTAACGTTCCATCAGGAAGGTAAATTTTGTGAAGAGTACATGGGTGCTTTTTTATGTTTGTTATAAGAGTATGCAAAGTATAAGGACATACACTATTCATAATTAACTGGGTTATCATGAGCTCACCATACTCCAGAGTTTACTTAGATTTAAAATGAATTAAATAAAAGGAATGAGAAATAAAATATTATTCAGGGTCCATTTACTCCGGGTACATTGTATGTGTTTCATAATTTAAATTAAAATCCTAGACTTTACAAAATAGGATTTATTGAGGTGTAACTTGATCACTGAAAGGTGGATAATGATGAATTTTATATGTAAATAGTGAAAAATAAAAGATTGTATGTTTGTTGTATTTTGTGGTTTTATTGGGAGTGTGCGTGAATGATAGAATATGAGAGTGAATATAGATATCTAAGACGAGGTCCAACTGAGCTAGCCGGAAGCAGTTGAAGAAGGCAATTCAACCAAGGAAGAGAGGGAAACGGGTAAGAAATATATTTTTTGAATAATTTAATTTTTGAAAAATTTTCTATTATGAACAATTTTCGAATTTTGAAAATTTAAGAAAAAAGTTTGAATATATTTTTATTGGAGAGAAATTTACCCGAGCTCCACGGCAATATATATATATATATATATATATAATCATTTTTTAAAAAAATAAAAAGCGGCGACTTTTTATTGGTAACGGTCTTAGTATGTTTACTTTATGACATTTTAAACCGTAAATCATTAACATCCGAGCTGGTTGAACCGATTTGGAGATAGAAACCTGATTTGACTCCACTACTTACATTTTCTTACTTGCAACTGATAAAGTAAAAGGAACGGAAATTCATGATTTTCGTCGTGCTTTCAGCACGGATATTTTAAAAATTTATTTTTTTAGTTTGGTGTTTGGTATTAATTTAGTAACAACGTATTTTAAATATCAGATACACAGCGAGATGTTTTAAATACGGAATTGAATAAACTGATATTAATTTTAGGGTATGCGGAACACAGGTTTTTAGAATACAGTCTCCAAATTATAGGTGCGCTAAAACCCCTAATAGATGAACTCGAATTTTGCAGCTTTGTAACTTAATTTTTGTTTCGCTTCTTTGAAACGCGCATTAATAGTCAATCCTGAAAAGCTTAGCGCTACTTGTAGCTTGCGTACATCAGACACTATTAAAATTATTTAAAAAATGGCTAATTTATTCTATAAATAGCAACAGTTCAACGACAAAAAAATTGTTGCTTCCCAAATTGTTATTTAAAAGCAATAATCTTTATTAAAATAGATATCTTTTTATTAAATTTTCAACTGACCGTCAGCGCAACCTAAGTCGTTCAACATAAGATCTTGTTAGACATAACTTTGTTTCGTAATAATTTGTAGTGACCACACACACGCCTAATAACCAATAATTTCGTGAAGTGTACGTTGAGTATACGAGATACCCTGACTTATGCGTCTTTGAAAGCAGTTTCAAATAACCACAAAAAGGATCAGAGTGACCTTTGAACCGTATTCATTCATCCCCATTATCGTCCTTTTTTTGGTGTATACGGCATTGTATAATGCGTATCTCTTGAGCTTTTCTGGGTAGTCACTTGTCGCTGTTTGTGATGTATTGCTAGCTATAAGAGTTCAGACCTTTAGACAATGCTTTATAGATACTGGAATTATATTTTAAGCGTTGGTTGGCATTTCTATAAAGTGACAGCAAAGGCCGTTCTCAACTTTATTATTATGTTCTGTTGTTCAAACATAATACATCTGAGAAAATATGTGAAAATAAGAGTCGGTTAAATGAAACACAATTTGAGAATTTAGTTTTAGGTCGTATTTTAGCGATGACACCAGCGCTATCTCAAACTGTGCGTGAAATTTTTTATAAAAGATAATTATTGAAATTTGTCTTGGAAATAGAATTGAAATTTTTTCCTAGACTGTGAGTACACAGCCTAAGAAAATGTTACCGTAAAGTTTAAGCTAACACGAAAAAGAAATGCTTTTACTAAACGCAAAGTATACGGATGCTACAATTTTGAGTGCCTAAAGCAAAGTGCTTTTAAAATAAATTTCTCCGAGTATAAAAATAATAATGTAGACATTTGTTACGAGTAAAATAAGCGTCAAATGAATTAAATTTTGATTTCCACTGAAGGGCGAGGCTCCGTAACAATATAATGGTGCATCGACTAATTGTGGGTGCCTATGGATAAATGAAAAAAGAAAATAAAGAAATGCAAATTAATAAATAACATGGCGTAAATACAAAAATTTTATTGCATTAGCACTACCTCTGAAAGGTTTTTCTCTGTCAAAATCGAGGGACGCCAAACCGTCGGTTCCAGCAATTTTTTGAATGCTATCTGTACACAAAGACTGCTATTCCGTATAAAACTACCTTGCTTCGGTATCCTAAATTTTAGCACCACAGTTATTTTGGTCAAAAATACCTTACCACATTAATTATGTCATAATTCAATAAACTTTTAACATATAATACTTTTCGATTAAGGTTCCGTCACTGGGTTAGCTGGATATCTTTCACAAATCACTAACTACCTATTTTTTAAATGAGTTCAAATAAAACTTCAACCTAGGCTTAAGCTCTATTCACATAAAATAATATCAATAAAATTACAAATTTTTCTTTCCTAAAAACAATTTTGTAGTCTTTATTCTGACCGGGTAAAATTCTAAAACAAATCCTAAAGAAAAACATTAAATCTAAATCACGGATAAAATTATTCCGTTAAATGGGTTAGTTATTGTATAGTTATATTTTGGCAAAACAGTACAAGCTATACGTTTGTTTTATATATATATATATATATCTTGTAAACTTATGTGACTCTTAATTTATACCTTGCGGATAAAATTAAGAATTAAAGTTTAAGTGCATCATTTCTGTTAACAGTAAGTGTGTGAGTGAGACAAATCAGAGCACTCTACATCGTAAACCACTGCTACGCTCCTTAATATTACCAAGTGCAGAAGGGTATTCTCGACCCCTGACGACGTCCCTTCAATAATAATAGGCACTGTGACTGATTACTGATTACTGGTGGTGCATACCCAGATTTTCGTCATTAAAATCGACCCTTTTGTTTGTCTTGACCGATCACCACTAATTACGGTTCAGGGCCGTCAAGCTACGCAAACTAAGACTTGTACCAGACCCATCCCTTGTCGACTTGAGATAATCGCCTTAAGAATTTTGGTCCTTTTGTCCCCGACGCCGTAGTGTCAGACGGGCTCAAAACAATAGCAGTTGCCAATGCAACGTGTGCAACATAAAAGTATCCAAGAACACGTGCTCTGTGCATTTGCGAAATAACGCGCATAAATCTTTTGCAATCTGCGTTCACGCAGATGCGGTGGAAACTGTAGCCATTGCAACGTTTGGGCGAAAAATATGCATGCCGTTCCTGAAGTTGGGGAGCTTTTTGAGCAGCAGCAGATTATTTCACGCGATTGGTAATAGAAAATAGAGTCCAACAACGCACTTAAAGTTGAGGTAGAGCTGTTTGGACTTTACACCAAGATGAGCACCGGTCGAGGTGTTGACGATATTCAATCTTTCAACACCAAAACCAAATGATCTTACAATAGTCGAACTTAGTCGAAATCTATAAATTTATGACGTGGGCGATGGATATAAAATCTGAGAAGTTCCATGGTTGTAGATACGACTGAGGTTTGAAAATGTATTGTGTCTGGAAATCAACATCGATAGGTACCCACCAACCCATGGTCTTTAAACATCGAGCTGCCTAAGTGGGTTAAGGATAAGAAGATGGTAGGGTCAATCCATATTAAGTAAACTAAAAGAAATTACCTCATAATTTTATATAAACTTAAGATTTTGTTCTTTTTTATACTACTTAAGTAAACCAAAATCTAAAAAGTTTCTTTTTCATTTCATTGCATTTTTGGTTTACATATCTTTTAAGTTTGCGTAAAACGTTGTCGTTGATCGAAAACTGTTTTGTGTTTATAGGAATATCTCAGCTTAGGAGCAAGCTAGATGAGTGAAACATACACCGTTGTCTTCAAAATATTACAAACTTTAATTTAATATAGTATAAGCATGTGTTTGAAACAATATTCTTCAACAACACACTCAACGTTTTTAAAGACGATTCCAAAAAAACAATATGAATAAAAATTTTCAACAAATTTTGAATTATTTGTTAAGTGTTTGTGTACAAACCTTCAAAAATTTAAATTGGGATCTCAAGGGATCCTGGTGAAAAAAATTATTTTTTTCAGAGAGGCACTAACTAAGATTGGTTAGTTTGTTGCTTTGCTATAATCATTCTTATTAATTAACTTAATATTCCGTCAGATGTGTTCAGGTGAAAGTGTACAATAAACTCTTTACTGTGAAAACTTAAGTCTTGTATGCATACTCCTTGTACTAGCAAACATTTGTTTTTGTAGGCGTGGGTCCACCTAGTTGTAGTTGTTTGGGCAACTTCAGTTAGTATTTGATTCTTGTGCACACTCAAAATGTCTGGGTTTCTTGAGAACACAAACAATGAATCTGGGTCCGAAGGATGCTAAAAAGTTACCTCCACCTTTTCAAATTTACAGTCATTTAACAAGATATTTACACGCAACCAACGTTGATCATATTCACACGTTACATAATTATTGATATCTTCCATTGTGAATGTTGTTCCACCTACAACTACTTCAATACTCAATGAATAAGTCTTGGTTTTCACTTCAGTTTCACGCGGAATAAAAGTGTGGTACTGTTTGTCTTTTATTGGTTCAGATTCTTACAGGCGGTGTTTCAGTAAATTTTCTTCTTCAGTGTACTCTTTATCTATACAGGTCATAAACTGTGTGTTAGGAATATTTTCTTTATTCCACTTAAAAAGTTGCATTGGTGTCATTATTTGGTCCGAGTATGGTTTTTGCAAACTGGATCTTGCTGCAAGTCATTTGACCGTGCTTCCTACGTCCCTTTCCTATGAGCTGTGGCAAAAAGTGATACTCAGTCTCTACTTTGAAGTTACTTTTGTGGTGGTAGATATTATTGTCATTTTTATCTATTTTTATATTGGGTTGCTGAAACATCAAAAGAGTAAAATATCTTCTGCGAAAAACTTAGAACATCAGCTGCTAGAAAGGAAATCTGCCTTTTTTGAAATAAGTGAACACCTACTGTATCATGTTTTAAGCAATCGGAAATAATTATAAAACTTTTATATTAAATAATTCATTGCTCATTTTAGTGTACTGCAAAGGGATGTACAGTTGCTTGATTGTTATTCCAATGAAAAGATTATGCCTCATCTTGGACAACAAAGGAATAGTTTTTGGATCTAAACTGACAACAAATTCATTTTCTTTTCGGTTTTCTTTAAGGTGATTGTAGCAATTTCATTGTTGGCGCGCTATAAATGAGTGTTTTCTAAGTAGAATGAGTAATGAGCAAAAACAAACCACAAAGTCTTCAACACTTTCTGTAGAAGTCTCGAAAATGCACTTGTCAACCGAAATCCACTGTTTGTATGTTATATTTTTCACCATAGACTCTTCAAAGTGACTCCGAAGTTTTTCTTTTAAAACATTTATTCCACAAACGTTGAGGAAACAGTTTAGAGTTTTAACCCAACACATTTATCTGTGATAAACCTGCTTTGTAATCACTAAGATTAGTATCATCGTCCACTTGTACCTCATTTAGCTTTCCTCAAACAGCCATTAGTTTTACGTTCTAGTGTCACAAACTGAGTGGATTCCAATGCTATTCGCTAATACAAAGTTTTTTCGCCGCAGCTCAGCTAATTTATAAAACCCTATTCTATCTAATGAATATTGTTTCATAGAAAGTTCGCATATTTCTTTCAAATTCATTACAACGTGTCTCTTTTGAATCTGGATTGTTTTACCTCTAATTTTCATTGACACACGATTCGGCTTACATAATCAGTATTACAAAATTGTTTAACCTCATCAACTATTGATTGTTGGAGGACCTTACAGATATTTTACTTGACAATTAAAAGCTTTCGACTTTGAGTGTACTTCTTAGCAGAAGGTGACACCAAGGACACACATCCCAGGTCCTATGTTTGCTTGGTGGCAATATATTTGGTACATTCATAATTTCTCGCTAAATGCGATCAATTTTGATTTCGTTCAACCTTCTAAGACCGCTTTTGCGCGGACGCTGACTTTATAACCCATTCGTAAAGGTTGTTGGCGTTGAAGTACGTCAAGTAACTGGATAGGTCAGCTAAATCGTAATTGTCCATATATATGTTATCAGCTCTGACGTATATCCCTCTGCATGCCCGCTTTTACGAAATTGTGCATGTACATGTCAGCAAACAATTTTAAATCGGAGTATTTCAACATCGCATCACAACCCAGATTAGGGGCGGTCCGGTAATGGCACTGGTCGAGGTTGTATGTGTTAATGCACACACACATCTCTAAAGCTTTCAAATACGTCGGCCAACAACAGGACGTTGGACTTTAAATACATATCGCTGTATTCTCTGAGGGCTTCCATCTGGAAAGCTTTTCACACTTTTGCATGCTCTTGTACTCGGCCAAGAAGACGTCGCAAGGTGACAGCTTATTGTAACATGCCTCAATTGCTGTAGCAACCTCTCATCCAAAACTAATGCGTCCGTGATATAGTTGTCCGGAAATACTTCTTTTTCACCAGTTTTGAATGTGTCGTGCCCCTACATGTGATTTTCCTATGCTCCGCATGAAGGTACTACATTGGCTACTAAGCGAGTTTTTTTTTACTTGAAAATTTTGAATTATGTCAAACTCTTGCTATTCCAAGAAATGTAGGAACTATTAACATGCGCGACAACACTCGCACACAAGACCTGCATTTTCCTCTCATTCGAACAACGGATTATTAACGTTTTAACGTTTTTCAAGCTGTGGTGTATTTGTTATCAAACCCAGGACCTTAAGCTCAGCAATTACAGGCGAACCAACTAAACCACAAAGCGGCCTAATTTGTCATCCGCGTGGAAATTCTCTCGTAGTTCCATAAACTGATCAGTGTACAAATTTTTTGTCAATTAATGCAAGGACGATGCCACGAACCTAAGTGAGTCAATGAAACGGAGTTGCATGCAGACTACATCCTCCTCGTCATCTTCCATGTCCTCTCCATTCAGTCAAATGTTTTTCAAGAACGAGATGTGCATCTTTTTGTTGTTTAGGATGACGCTAACACTTTTCTAGTCGCACCCCAGCTCTTTGATTATAAAGTGAGCATCATACCCACTTAAATTGTAGAAAATCACCGGGATAAATGGAACTGTATTACAATGCAGAAATTCCCTGTTTATTTATTTAGTAAAGGAATTTTGTTTCTATTTATACCCGATTTACGCATAAAAGAAATTGGCATATGAAAAAAGCGAGGAAACCTGTACGATGGGTTGCCTAGACTGGTGTAAATTATGCTTTAATCAATTAATATCTTGGGACTAACTACCACTTATAGCAAAAAATTGTTGATGTATTAAAACGAACGTAACAAATAGATTTCTCATCTGTTTGTGAATATTTTAAATTCAATGATATTGTTGAAAGCATTCGGCATTTTCGTAATCACGTGGTTGCACTCACTCTCCGAATTCTTCGTAAGTTACTCTTCAGTTCGGAAGTATATTAAGCGTCTGTCTCATAATCATTAAGCATGTAAAGTTAAACAGGGTGGGTGAACCTTGTACTCAGAGAAAAGTTGTAAGTGATAAAAGTTCTAACTTTCTACCACCACATGTTCCATATTTTATTGTCTGTATAAAGAATTATTGATATTTAAACATTTACGTGTATTCCCTTAATAAAAGCCTCATGTAATCAAAAACCAGCACCACAATTGCATTCAAAATATTTACATATACATCTAATTTGTTGAATAGTGAAATAAACTTAAATAAATTTAAGATGCTTCTTCTTTATAGCTATATGCAAGTTGACTACTCAGAGTTGAGTTTCGTTTATTGTGTTGGTTGTACGGTATTCATGTTTTAATATTGGTTAAAATAATTAACCTGGAGTATTTTTATTATTTGTGCTTAGGTTAAAAGTAGTAAAAGGAAGTCATTGGAAACAGGGTTGCATCAGCCTATCAATTTTAGAAATAATCCTTCAGTATATTACTCAGAGTCTATTCAAGGCAATATAATTAGGTGGGTTAGCCCTCAACATTTTATTATTGGGCCGAAAGTTCAGAGACCGTTTCCTGATAGGCGCACGTGTTAAAGTTGTTTACCCATAAAGGAATTCTTTTTGTTATCATTGAACCCACCTTCCGCCACTAAGCTAGCTAGTATAATTGTTCTGTTACGTTTCCGTCAATTTCACACGTAACACATCAAACACTTTTAAACTGTTGAATCTATTTGAGGGACTAAACTAATTTTACGGGCATGTAGAAAAACTAATTACAAATTGCACTCGCGTCTAGAAACATCAAACGTGTTCGTTATACAGACTTGCATTTAGCAGCTTTCAACTTCATTTTTGTTTATCTTTCAAGGCGTATTAATAGTCAAATATAGAAATCGTCCATACGGTCTGTAATTTGCTCACACCCGACAAATTTTTTAACTTGGTTAGTAAAAAATACTTTGTGTAGATGTTAGACATTCCAATTGATATTACTAAAGCATCAGTGGCAACGTAGAAAAAGTATTTTTCATTTTCAGTTCGGTATGTGAAAATAATAAGCTCGAAATGACCATTTTACTTTCTTTGTGTTTTCAACGATCTGCCAGTGTAGGATTTCATATCCAAGACCTTTGTTAGACATATTTTTCTGTAATAATTTGTAGTGGACACAAGTTCAATAGCAAATAACTTTGTCAAGTGTACTACTGTAAACGAGATGCTTGCGTATTCCTGACTTATGCTTATTTGAAAACGGCTTCGAATAACCGCAAAAAGGATCTGAGTGACCTTTGAACCCTATTCATTCATCCCCATTATCACCCTCTTTTTAGTTCATACGATATGGTATAATTCGTGTCTCTTGAGCTCTGCTGGCTAGTCACTTGTCGCTGTGTGTAATGAATTACTAGCAATAAGAATGTGAAACTTTAATGCTTTACAGATACTAGATTTGTATATGAACATAAACGGTTTAAACTATTTCAATTAGCAGTAGCATATGGCTATTTATACCATACTCGCTTTTTGATAAAGTCTTGGAAAGTGTAACTGAAAATTAATATATTAAATAAAATAGAATTTTAAAAAATATTTTCTTTTATATTTAAGTCAAGGTATCAAAACTACTTTCAATCGTTGGTAGGAATTCAGGATAGAAACGAACTCTTACTTACTTTGCGAATAGATGACCTCATTTCAAAATCAAGGATGATGGCGTAACTTTGTTTATAGGAAATAATTCATCAAACGATATGCTCTTACAGACATGTTTCAATTGTTTGCCAATTTTTTTTAAAAACAAACTACATAAAGGTTCCAAACTCACACCTAAGCGAACGGCCACTCATTTGCGTATATATTATCTTAAGAGTGCTTTTTTAAATTACTATTTCCAAGGGTAGATTTTTGAAATTGTTACTTTTTAGGGTTCCGTTCCTTATAAGGTATGCGGAACCTTTATAAGATCACTCTCGTGTCCGTCCGTCTGTCACAGAGGTTTTTCTCGAAAACTATGTAACGTAAGAATTTGAAATTTGGCTCAATGCGAAGTCTTTATGGCGCGCACATATATCGACAGTCAGAAAATAGAAAAAAAAATATTTTTAGATTAAAATGGCGGCGTTTATTTCGGTCAAAAGGTAGAAAGTTATAATAAATATATCCTGCGAGGTATCATTGGAAAGAGGATTCTAAAAGGCTTCTAAAAATATATTTTTTTTATTTTGGTCCAGTAGTCTTTATGATATAGCTCAAAATGTGCCAAAAATACCATTTCCACCCCCAGCCCTCTTGTTCTCCTACATTTCCAAAGCTAAAGTTTTGATTTTAATAGGGATAGTAGCTATTTAGTGATAGATTATCGGAAAACTGTAGTTTTTTTGACAGTGTAATAGTTGCTGGGAAATTTTTTTAAACACAGTAATAGACAACGTATTTACGTACTAATGTACCAGTACAATGTGGGACAATATATTCATTTTTTAGTTATCACACTCAAATTTGGATAAGATTTAAATATACATAAAAAATAAAAACAGCTTAATTTGCTATATTGATTGCTTACTGTAGTATTGGAGCTGAACCCTAATAGTGCGAGCTCGACTCGCTCTTGACTAACTTTTTTAATAAGTTTTTAATGAGACTTGTGTTTGTAACGTTTCCATTTTACAATATTTATTTGCACCTATATTTTTATACGATTTTATTAAAATCGTGATATTCCTGTGTAATTGTTATCTAATAGTGAGTGAACACGCTTTAGTACTTTAAATAAAATTTGTGCAATTTTTTAAAGGTCAGCGTTCAAGTTTGTTGTTGTCTTCGTTTGTTTATGCATTGTAGTGTTGTGGATCTGGGGGAGAAAATCGCTACGTCTGCGTTGGGCGAGGCGCAATGGTGCAAAGTATAGTGGTAGGGTAGAAACGACGCTTCTGAGGAGTCGGGTGATATTCAGAAAATGCGTGCAAATCGTGTTTGAATTGTTTAAGTTAATATTATTTGAATGTCTTGTTTTAAGTGTGAAGAATCCAATAGTGTGTTAAAAAAATGTGTACCTAGTTCATAATCGCATATGTTCGATTAAACGCCTAATAACTGTTACAGTGTTGGTTGTTTATTTTCGCAAACCCGAGTTTAAAAGTGGTGTATCCGACATATCCACATCTGGCGCCCAACGTGGAACTGTATGAAGGTACAAGGGTAATTGCACGTTATTGGATATCATTTATAAAGTAGAATCTTTCAATTTTATATAACAATTACTGACACTGCATAAACGAGTTTCATGACTATTAACGGGCATCAGAAATTAAAGAAAGGTTACAATTATAGTCGACCAGACAAGTGCGCAATCACTAACAACAAGCGTTATAGTACAATGAGTATTATTCAAACTGACTAGCTGTGAACACGAACCGCAGGCGACAGATGGTTATAGTGCACGTTATTAGATCATCTGGGGATCTAGCCACACTCGCCTGCTCTATTTTATTGCTGTTATAAAACTTTGCAACGCACATCACAAAGATTCCGCAAAAGAAAAAGATACTTTGTGATGAACCGGAAGAGGGCGGGCTCTCTGATTCTATTAAACAATTAGTTGAGTGTAATAAAGCTTTGATACATAATATGACCGCGATACAGGCAAACAATAGTGCACTCATAGAAAAACTAGATGCGTCGTTTAAAAACGTAAACTTAAATTTAAGTAGTATGATGAAGGAGGTTTGTTCTAGTGTAGCGGAAATGAGTACTCATATGTTGCAAGGTTTGAAAAATGGGAATAGGACTAAATAATCGGGATCGAGTTAAGACGTTGAAAATACAAAAGAGAAAATTGAGGTGGTAGCATTAGATAAAAGACGCGATTTATCTTACATAAATTTACTTAAGCAGGTAGGGGGTTCTAATTTAATTTTTAGGCCCGGTGAAACAAAGAATCTGGTAGCTTTTATTAACGAACTAGAAGAAGTATTTGTTGAAGGAAGAGTTCCGGTGAACAAACAGGTACTAGCTATCAAAGCCCTCAGGGGGTCGTCCGCTGATTGGGCGTCATTCAAAAACGATGGTTTTGTAAATTTTGAACATTTTAAAGGTAGATTTCTGGAGAGATACTGGGCCCCGAAAAACGACAAAAGGTATTTGTTAATTTGAAATTCGGACAATACAAATCGGGATCCAAAGCAGATTATTTTATAAAGATTATCAAGGAATGTATGTATTTAGACGAGCAGTTTTCGCAATTTGAAAGGGTAAAGTTGGTAGCTTCACACTTCGATTTTGAAACGAAACGGGGAATTTTTAACGAGAGATACAGGAGTATTGATGGGGCAGAAGAATACCTTAGGAATCGACGATATGATAAATACTGGGGGGGGGAGCAGGGAGGGTTCAAATAATGGTAATGATAGCCAAAGAGAACGTAGGAATGTAAATTATAAAGGAAATATTCAAACGCCTGAATAAGGAAAACGAGGGAAATAGGAACAGTTCTGAACCCGGACCACAAAGGAAAATGAGGGAAGTAGGAGTAATACGGGACACATACAGCAAAGAGAAGTTAATTGTTTAAAGCAAGCAGGTAGGCAAAAGATAGGTAGAAAGGATGGAAGGGACAAAATAATTGAGACGGATCAAATAAATATGTTATTCGCTCAAGATAATACAGAGATAATGCAGGAAAGTGAAGAGAAAATGGAGCAGTATCTAATGTGATGCCTATAATTGATGGCAATGTTGAAAAGTTCGTACATCAATATTGATAGATAGAGGTAGTCAATTATCTTGCATATCGCAAAATTTTTTACATGAGATTCAAAAAGGCAGACCTCTAATCCCCGTTCTACCCGTAAACAATACATCAGTTGTTAGTGCGCTACGTGGCAAGGGCAAAAAGGTTAAACAACAGGTTCTGCTCGAATTCAAATTGGAGGGAGGAATGTTTGAAATTTGGTGTATTGTAGTGCCATCATTAATCCGAAATGTCATTCTTGGTTGCGATTGGTTAGCATGTCACAAGGTCAGCATTTGTTTTGAATCATTAAGCCTATCGGGAAAATTTTCAAAGCGCGCAACTGATATAGAATTTACACAGGGGAGAATTGAGTCAGAGGAAATTTGAATCGCAGATGTTAACGTTCAAATGAAGGAGGACTCCTATGGCGCAACGAAAATATCGAGGACAGCAGTGACTTTAGTTCGAAAATAAGAAATTTGGCGGACAAAGCTGAAATGTTGGAAAGTAGGGACAAAGAAAGGTTTTACAAGTTACTACTGAGGTTTTTCAAAATTGTTTCAAATAAACCAGGTCTAATTCGGGGATACTCCCATAAGATAAAAATGTAGAATGAAACCCCTTTCTTCATTAAACCATACCTCATACGGCAAGTATACCAGGCTGAAGTTAGACGTCAAATGGAGCAGATAATTGAGTGGGGTATAAGAGCCCAGCAGCAAACCGAATTTGTTAGCCCGCTAGTTGTGGTGAAGAAAAAGGTTGCCAGCCCGGTGGTCTGCGTTGATGCTTGGGTTTTAAACAGGTAAATGGAAAAGGACCATGCGATCTTTCCAAACGCATCTGAATTGCTATTCCGTATTCCTCCAGGTACTATCTTCTGTACGTTACATCTTTGCATGTCTTATTGGCAAGTCCCTTTTTACGAACCCCACCAGAAGTATACGGGTTTTCAATTTTTAGGGGCAACTTATGTCGTTAAGGTATTACCCTTTGGTTTAGTTACTTCTGTCGCGAGTTTTATTCGAGTATTAAAATCAATTTTAGGGGAGGATACGGAAAGGTTTAGCGTTACATATGTGAACGATCTACTTGTTTCTAGAGAGGTCCAGAGGACCACATTATTCATATCGAAATGATTTTTAAAAAATTAATGTCTGCGAGTGTTACCTTAAAATTGGAAAAGTGTGTATACGCACCAAAAGAAATCCAATTTGTGAGACATATATTAACGCAACGAGGTATTGGTATGACCCGTGAAAGAGTACAAGCAATTCAAGATTTTGAACCGCCTCGTAATATTAACGCTTTACGAGGTTTTCTAGGACTGGTGAACTACGATTCGCGTTTTGTTGAAAACTTCCCCGTTTTGGCGAGTGGATTAAACCACTTATTAAAGAAGTCGTCGCAGTGCTCCTGGTCAGATAAAGAGAATAAAGCATTTTAGAATATCAAGAATACTTTCTCAAAAGTCGAATGTTGGCACATCCGAATCCAGCACTTCTATTTTATATTAGGGCCGATGCGTCTGGGTACGCCATTGGTTCGTAACTTTATCAGGTTACGAGTGAACAAAAAATTCATATCGTCGCATTTTATTCGAGGATGCTTCGAGGGCCAAAGCGTAATTACTCTATCACCGAAAAGGAAACTTTAAGCATTGTTGCTTCTTTAAAAAACTTGTATATCCTACCGTTGAGTCATGAAATAACTGTTGTAACTGATCATAAATCTCTTTCAATCCTTACAACTTGTCGTCCTTTGAATTCTAGGCTTCTCAAGTGGAGTTTATATTTGGAGCAGTTCATTATTAAAATGGAATATTGTTCCGCTGCTGAGAATGAAGTGGCGGATACTTTGTCGCGATATCTTTGCGGTCAAGGAAATTTAAGAGATAAACCTTATCCAAACAAGATCGTGATTAATTTTTTAAATAAAAAAGGTGTTACATTTTTCGGTAAAATTGTAAATAATTGGAATATCTTTGAGAAACACAAGGTAAGAATGAATTTTGTAGTACTGTCATTCGACAGTTGGGAGGAGAAAATTGTTTGCCACGGTATAAGGATTGGTATGTTTTGCACGAGGGGATTTTATTTAGAAGAGAGAAGAGTGTAACTTCGGGGTTTTTGTTATGCGTTCCCAAGGCAGAAATTCATCAATTAGTGTAAAGTTGTCATATAGACAGTGGTCATTTAGGGTTGGATGTGTCACAGTCGTCTCGCGCTAGGTTTTTGATTGGAATGAAATGAGAAGTAGTATCAATAAGATTCTGGGTTCTTGTGAAATCTGCCAAAATGCAAAAATTTACAAAAGGTGTAATGTGGAAATGCTTCCCGTTTTAGCGGAGGAGCCCGACCATTTCATCAGTGTAGACCTGATGGGGCCGCTACCGGTATTTAAGGGGGGTTGTGGGTGATAGCCAATTTTTGGTAATATTGGACGTGTTCAGTAAGAGATTTGAGCTTTTTGTTTTAAAGAAAGCCTCTTCAATTTCGATCGTAAAGTGTTTGAATACGTATTTTGTTAAGGTTGGTAAACCGAAAGTAATTCTATCGGACAATAGTTCACAGTTTGGTAACCGGGTATATTTAACTAAAATAAAGTCTGAAGGAATTATTGTTGCTCATAGTTCCGTTTACTTCCCTCAGGGAAATATGGTGGAACGTGCGAATCGTGAGATTGTTGGATTATTGCGCACTTGTTGTTACGAAAGGCACCAGAAATGGGCCCACTCTATTACAAGAGTTGGCGAATATTTAAATAAAGTAGTGCATTCGAGTACTAGTTTTACCCCCTTAGAGGTGCACTCAAGTAAATTATTAAAACTGAATGAGATAGGAGTTGTTCTCTTTCCAACGCACAAAGCACTTACGGGAGAAGTGGTAGTAATGGCTCGGGGCTAAACTATTATCTCGAACTGAAAAACGAAAGCAAAAGCATGATACTTCATGCAAAATAACAAATTTTGCAGTCGATGATAAGGTGTTGGTTAGGAGAACAATCAAATACGTAAATTTTTCTTATTTTCCAAAACCCTTGTACCATTCCAAAGAAAATTAATAAAAACGCCTCTAAGGTGACCGAGGATGCCACCGGTACTCTGCTTCCAACACAAAATATTTATAACCTGAAGCCATATAAGCTTCTGATGGAACATATTTAAGTATAGAACATTCAAGTCCACGCATTCGGTTGTTACTTGAAGATGTTAGATTAGCTCATTAGTTTCCTTGTTTTTCAGTAGACCTATATAAATCAGGGGTGTAGTTTCAGTCTATGTATACTAGGTCAGTAACGTCATTTGGGGAGTATCTGCTTAATGACCTAACGTATTATTATTTTGATGTATCCTATTATGTAGTTTAATTTTTGTATTCAGTCAGGATATAAACAAAAAATTTTCAGTCTGGGGGAGAAGACCGCTACGTCTGTACTAGGCGAGGCGTAAGGGTACAAGGGACAGTAATACGATAGAAAATGCGCGCAAATTGAATTGTTTAAGTTAATATTTGGAATGTTTAGTTTTAGGTGTGAAGAATTCAATTGTGTTAAGAAAATTTGTACCTAGTTCATAATTTCATATTCGATTAAACGCCTAATAACTGTTACAGTGTTGGTTGATTATTTTCGCTAACCCGAGTTTAAAAGTGGTGTATCAGGCATATCCACAGCATGTAGACACGCGTTCGAATATTGCTTGTTTTCACCTGGAGTTCGATCAAAATGTTATCAAGAATGTTGCTGGATAAGAGTGATATTCGTATTGCTATTCTTTGAATTGAATAGCGAGATGGGCTACATCTCTCTAAATTTTTTATAGCATCCAAGTAAATGCGCAACTAAATAAGAGTATTACAACAGACTACAATTAATACAACTAATAGTACATACAGATAACAATTAAGAATGAAATGACAACTAAGATCTAATAACCATAATGTTCGAGCTTTATATATTGAAAACCGTATTAAATCTACGTAACACAATCCAATTTTTGAACATTTAAAAAATTTAATTAAAGTGCATAGCTGATTATCTTTTGTTTTGCTGACGGTCCATAATTCTTTCTACAATATACGATGTCGGGAACTAGTGTAAATGAATTACTGGCTAGAAATGGATGTAGAAGATGAACCCGTAGACGTAAATTAAAAATAAGAATCAAAGTGGTTAAGTTTTAGAACAACCGGCAGTAAACATAAAGAAGTTAGGTATCACCACGTAGAATGAGTAAAAAATTATTCCTAAATAGACAAGAATGATACAAAAACCCGGACCTACGCTATATAAGCTGGCCCTGTGCCCGGGCGTAACTCCAATTCTTATACGCTTATATTCTTTTGTTGGAAAATGGAAATTATGCTCCCGAAATGCGTATATGCACTCGAAGAAGCAGCGAGGACACAGCTGATTGTTGCTATTGTAGCACCTGCATCAGTGAATCTAGTTGATCGACTTATTAAGTGCAGTTCTTAGTACCCGGCAGTGATGTGGGCGATGAGAAGTTTCAACTAAATAAAACAATTGAGTTTTCTAAAATTATTTACTGAAATTCAAACTAAATGTATTCCAGATTGTAAAATAATTGATTAAAACACGTATAGTTTTTTTAAATTTTGCAAAATTTATACAAAAGTAATACGTTATCCAGAAACTGGAGTAATTACTATTACACTTTTGTTCAAGAAGATTGAAAATGCAAAATTAAAAGTGATAAATTCATTAAAGGATGAAGTTGTTTTCATCCATTAAAATGAGTTCCCGTTATAAAATCATAAATACTTTGCAACATGCAGAAATCTAATAATAGAAATTTTTGTATGAAGAAGTCTTGGTTTGAAATCACAAAACGTCGTAATGCAATGTTGCTCCGTCATTTTGAACCAGTTTGGTGGTACGTTAGTCGCGGCCAATAAAGGTATGACCACCGGTTTTTTGTTTAAAATTCCGTAAAAAATGCCGATGAATTTTTCAGACTTTAGAAAATGCTTATAACGTCATACCTTTTAGTGCACCTTTGAAGAAGTGCTGACCGGTCACGTTCTAACGTACTCCTGTCTAACAGCGGTTTTATATTTTTACGATTTCTATGATCGGCGGATCCGTGGATGAGACCGGTTCGCGTATGACAGCTGATCCCAAGGCGAGCATTTTTTCACAAAAATACGCCCTCGTTCGGATGAGAGGTAAAATGTAGGTCCAGTGTATGGGTGTTGTCGCGTTCGTTAAAGATCCATATCTTGCATGAAATAGCATGGGTTCGGCAAAATTCAAATTTTGCGTAAAATTTTCAGATTAAAAAAACTCGCTTCCTGATTAATGTAGTACCTTCGGCTGGAGCATGAAAATTAAATGTAGGTTTATATGATCCACCGGGTTCGATTCCCGACACGGACCGCTTGAAAAATGTTAAGAAAGCATTTTTCACGGTAATGCTCTCATTCGGAAGAGCGGTAGAATGTACGTCACGTGTGTAGGTGTTGTCACGTCGGTTAAAGACCTCTACCTTGCTTGGCATAGCGAAAGTTCGGCAAAATTCAAAATTTTCAGGTAAAGAGAGCTCGTTTTCTGGCCAATGTGAGTATCTTCTGTAAATTTCTATGATCAAGGTCCTGGGTTCAATTCCCAACACGGACCGCTTGAACAATGTTAGGTGAGCATTTTTCATAAACATACGCTGTCATTCGAATACGAGGTAAAATTCAGGTCACGTGTGTAAGTGTTGTCACGCATGTTAAAGATCTCTACCCTGATTAGAATAGCAAGGATCGACAAAATTCGAAATTTTCGGGGAAAAAATCGTTTCCTTAGTACCTTCGGAAGGAGCATTGGAAAACCAAATGTAGAGATACATGATCCAGGAACCAGATTCGATTTTCGACACGAATCGCTTGAAGACATATTAGGCGAGCATTTTTCGCAAAAATATGCCCTCGTTGAGTGGCAAAATGTAGTTCCCATGTGTGAGTGTTATCACGCACATAAAAGATCCCTAACCTGCTCGGAATAGCAAGGGTTCAACAAAATTTAAAATTTCCAGATAAAAATAACTCGCTCCCTGAGCAATGTAATACCTTTGGGCGGAGAATTGGAAAATTAAAATGAATATGACCCAGAACCCGGATTCGATTCCCTACATGGACGACTTGAAAAATCATTGGAAAGCATTTTTCACAAAAATGCTCTTGTTTAGATGAGAGGTAGAATGTAGATCACGTGTGTAGTATTGTCACGTCGATTAAAGATTCATACCTTGCATGGCATATCAAAAGTTCGGCAAAATTCAAAATTTCCAGGTAAAAGAAACTCACTTTCTGACCAATGTAGTACCTTCGGGTGAGCATTGGAAAATCAAATATAGGTTTATATGATCTAGAATCTGGGTTCGATTCCCGACACAGACCGCTTGAAAATGTTAGGAAATTATTTTTTACAAAAGTGCGCTCTCGTTCGGATGAGAGGTAAAATGTAGGTCACGTGTGTAGGTGTTGTCACGTCCGCTAAAGATCTCTACCTTACTTGCTATAGCAAAGGTTAGGCAAAATTCAAAATTTTTATGTATAAGAACTGGCTTCCTGGTCAATGTAGTACCTTGGAAAATCAAATGTAGATCTAAATGATCAAGGTCCTAGTTTCGATTCCCGACACGCACCGCTTGAAAAATGTTAAGCTTGCCTGATATTGTAATCAATGTTTATTACATTTAAAGGAGTCTCCACGAAAACAGACTGACTAAAACGTAAAGTGCAAGAAGCCTCAGATACCCATGTAAGTAGCTCTCGATTAAATCAGAGGCCTTATGTGAGTTTAAGTTCATTGATCCTGGATAACTACAAACCCTATACTTAGAAACGAATTCGCCAGCAAGCATTTATCTAAGGTCACCATTAAGTTTCTATTTCTCTTAATTACTGAGTTTCTTTTTTTATTATCTATACAAAATGCAATACCTAAATGAAACGAGCCAGATCTGTGACGCTCCTAACAATATTTTATCCGCACCAACACATGGAAACTAGTTGTTATTCTGTTTGGCACGTTTTGTATAGCAAATACAAAAATTCTAATCAGCTTAATTCAAGGATAACATCGTTTCCGTTTAATTAATTTAGTTCAAAACTAGCATCATTTATGTTTTATAGTCTTTTAAATTGCGAACCCACTTGTACTCTAATATCACTTCCACATCTGGTAGTAACTAAAGGGTGTTATAATAACTGCCCAAGATTTGAATTGCGCGCCATTTTGTCTGTTTCGATTCGATAGGTCAATAACTGAGACAGGTCGATACGAGACAGCTAGGAGTTAATAATCGTGGAGGGCTACACGATACAACAACGTGTCCTTATTGTTTAAAAATTACTACCAGGACGGTGGAGGTTTGGTTGCTACGATTCGTAAAATACGTCCAATTTTGGTAGAAATCATTTTCCGAATTCATCCACTGTGAAAAGAATAATCCAAGAATTCGAAAATATTGGTTCAGTTGTTGATGTAAAGCACATTACAAAACTCGTAGTGGTCGTCCAGAAGAAAACATGGTGGCAGTTTGCGGTAGTGTGACCAAAGAGTCCAGGGACCTCGGTTCGTTAGCGTGCATAAGAATTGGACATTTCAACTACTCGTCACCATATTCTCATTAAAGATTTACATCTCCATATTACAAAATTCAATTGACTCAACCTCCTATGCCAACAGACCATGCACAGCGAAGAGAGTTTACCAATTACATTTCGTGATCAGCACTGTCAACCATGATTTTGCGATTTAATGCTTATGGACTTTTAGTGTGCGGTTTGAAGTCTCAGGTTTACGCCAACAAACCAACAGTAACCACCCATTGAAGACGAAATTGAACGCTGTATCAACGAAATACAGCAACATTTATGCAAAACCGTTACTGACAATTTCACCCGAAGGATACGTTTGTGCCACGAAAACCGTGGCAATCATTTACCGGATGCGTTGTACCATACATAATTCCCAAATGACTACGTTCTAAATTAATAAATACTTCAATACTTTACTACAAAGAAAAAACATCTTTTATTTCAAATTCAGATCTTGTGCTTTTATTGTAACCCCTTTTATAAGGATATTAAGACAACCTGTAACTTACATAATGTAAATCCCTTTTCATCATCATCATTAGGTCTTCAGTCCTGGAACCGGTTAGACGCGTACCCTCATTGCTTACTATTCTGCACTAACTTACACATTTCCTTAAAATTTCCAGTCTGCATCTTTCACTATTTGTGTGCAATGGTTTGATCTGGATCTACCTCTACCTCTTTTTTTCTTCTCTGCTTGTAATCAATCGTGCACCATTCCCAAAATGCCCTAGAACGTATCCTGTCATTCTATTTCTTTTTTTTTCCACAGATATCATTATTTTCCTACTATTTCTGTAACCTCTATGTTATTAACTTTGTCTGTCCATGCTATCATCCTCATACATCTGAAGCACAATATTCCAAAAGGCTTCTATCTTTCTTCTGTCTGATTCTCCTACTGCCTATATTTCATACACATACTGTGCTGTGCCCCACACATATGCTTTTAACAATTTTCTCCTTGTTTCTATGTTTGTTATCTTGCTTGTTAAATGCAGTTCAGTTTCCCTTCGATAGTTATAAATATATACCATATTTTTCCGATATTCAGTAGTATGTGAAGGAGGTTAAACAGCCTGCGGCTATCAAGATCCCCCAACACTTGAATACTTGCCAAATTAATAGTTTTCCAATATATCCTTTCGCACAATCAATATTAGTTAAAACTATTTCAACGCCAACACCTGTAGTTGTTTATAATAATCATCAGATTTAAGTGCAATTATTTTTTTCGTCATTAAGTTTTCCGTCTTAAAACTTGTTGGAGGTGTATCTTCACTTATTTCTATTCTGATGTATGCTACACCATTGCCTGAAATTCCCACAGCCTAGATACAACTCGGTTCCATTTCTGTTGTTTCTAATTATATGCCCTATTTCACCTAGATTGAGTGGTATGTGAAGGGGGGTAAGCAGCCTGTGGCTGCAAAGGATCCCCCAACATTTGCTGAAATAATAGTTTTTCAGTAAATCGTTTCGCACAATTAACATCAGTTGAGAGTATTGTAAAACCAATATCTGTAGTTGCTTATGTTAATCATCAGGTTTAATTACAGTTATTTTTTCGTCATTAGGTTTTCCATCTTCAAATTAGTTAGACGCGTACCACCATTGATTTCTATTCTAAGCTAACCTGCACATTTCCCTGAAATTCACACAGCCTACGTCTTTCACTGTCTGTGTGCAATAGTCTAATCTAGGTCTACTTCTACTTCTCCTTTTTTCCTATCTCTGCTTCTAATATATTCCGCACTATTCCCTCATGCCTTAGTATGTGGTCTATCATTCTGTCTCTCCTATTTTTTACTGTTTTCTACATACTTCTTTCTTCCCCTGCCATTTCTAGTACCTCTTTGTTCTTAACTTTGTCTGTCCATGATATCTTCATCATACGTCTGTAGCACCACATTTCAAAGGCTTCTATCTTTTTCCTGTCCGCTTCTCCTACTATCCAGGTTTCATAGCCGTACAGTACTGTGCTCCACACATATGATTTAAGCAATCTTTTCCTTGTTTCTATGTTTGTTGTTTTTGAACACAGTAATTGCTTTTTCTTGTTGTAGCACGGCCTTGTGCTAATCTTTGTTTTATGTCTTTTGCGCTTTTCCCATCTTGCGTTATTTGGCTTCGTAGGTAGCAGAAATCCCTAACGTCTTGTAAGTTCTCACTACCTATTTGTATTCTAGTTTTTAATTTATTTTCCCTCCTTTGCATACTAGCACTTTATTTTTATTTTTGTTAATTTTCATACCGTATCTCTCTGTTAGAACCGTTTCCATTTCATTAAGAGCAGCTTCTAACTCTTCTTTGCTAGATGCTAATACCGCTATATCATCTGCAAATTTAAGCATATCAATTTTTTGTCCTTGCATAATAATTCGAAATGTCCTCGTGCATTTAACAGTATCATTGCCTCTTCAATGTACAAGTTAAAAATCCCCTTTATCTTTGAAATTTTATTAGACTGCTTAAACAATTTTGGTGTTGTTTTGACAGTACACAAAAAAATTACGAACTCTAGGAATTCGTTCATATAAATTAAATAATTTCTTTTTACAAATTCACGTTGATACACCTGATCTTGACCATTCAGGCGCATGTAATTTGCTTTCCTAGTTGGTTAAAACAGGTGGTTCACTTACAAAGAAATAAATATTTCTATTCTTAACATAATAATATAACAAATTTCTTTCAAGCCAAACATACCCCAAAAGGAAAAGCGATTATATTTAAATTTGATTTCTATTATAACCTTGTTACAAAATTCGTACTAACTATTATGTATATTCTTAATCTCTTTTGCGAATTTAAATTGTTCTGTATTACATCCAATTCCGATTCCAATTTGCTTGCGCATGTGTTCATAGCTAGTTAATTTTAAGGGTCCTTCGTAGCTATCACTCTGCTTTTTCAACGCCCAATTTCAAGAGCATTTGATAATTTTAACACAACGTGATGCCTTCAGAAATCGATCTCAAAATCAAAAGCGAGATATGTTTTGGGCCTCTTGGAGCGGCTTATTAAAAAGGCTCCTTCTAAAAAACTCTTCCAATTTAGTTGAAATAGAAATTACAATATTAATTTTAATTACAGGTACGTTATATGCAGTAACGTATTGAGATCAAAAATATTCTAAGTTGACATTCACTTTAAATTAACTAAAATTAGGGTGAGTAGTTGAACAACCAACAATGTTAAATTTGTGAAGCTCGAGACTGACTGGCCATCTTGGGCTCCTGAGGGTATTTATGCTATCTCTGGCCCCCCACATTGCTTATGGAAACTGCAGATCTCATGTCTGCTATTTCTTTATTCAATATAAAGTATTACTTCTTAGTTATCCTAATTCTAACAATAAGTTTCTTATAATCTATTGTGACCTGCACCTGCAGTGTCATGTTACGTCTGAAATACAAAGTACTCACAATCGTTGTCATGTCTGGTTTATGAACTTCCATTAACCTTTTGTAATATGTCCTTCAATTATACATTGTTACAATCTAACTTGTCATTTAATAATTTATTTGATTACATATATATATATATATATATATATATATATATATATATATATACACATATATATATATATATATCCTAATTTAGAATATGCAACCCTTCCCGACGTAGATAAAAATTAAGGGTTTTACTTAATTTTTAAAACTCATTGTCTCCAAGGGTTCATTTATTATTTCTTCATTTACCTTTGTTTCTTGTTTCTTATAACTAAAATTTGTTTCTAAGATACATTTTGTCCAATAAATACATAGTTAACAAAATGATTACAATAATTAATAATATTGTCCAAACACTTATGTTGTCATAATGTAATTTTGGCACTTTTAATTCACTTAAGTGTTCTTTGTAACTGTCCATTAACTTTACGGCTTGGTTGAAGTTGTCTAGGTCTAGATGCTCTAGTTGCATTGGTTTCTTGCTGATTTCATCGTCTTCGGGTTGTGTAATCTTGAACTGTAGTTCAGGTAAATTTGCGAATTTCTTCGTTACTGTTGTGTCTTGGTATACTCGAATAATTTCGTTTTTCAATTTTAGATAACAATCTTTTTTATGGTGATTACTTTACTTCCAATTAATGCTAAATTGTTTTCGTCTTGATTGCAATGGGCGGTTGCTATCACTTCTTGTGGAAATACAGCAATCCATTTGTTGTCCGTAACCTTTTGGATTTTCATATTCGTAATTTGTACTGGTTTTGGATCACTATTCTCATAGTGGTTAAAGAATCTTAACAATTGTACTTCACAAGGGCTATCTGCTTGAATAGCTGTTGTCGTTCATGATTGACGTAAATATTGACTCCGTACTACTTTTTTGCAATTTTGGTCGTGAAACCATACCTAAGTTCATTTAGGGAAAGGAACTTGGTTTTAGGGATAATAACTTGATACTTGCTAGTAACTTTCATGAGGAAAGCAAATAAATGATAATAATTATAAGTGTTACTCTCTACAATGATTTCTATTAAAAACGTGATTTCATGGTTCTTTACATAATCTTTTACTATGGCTATTTTTTCAAATATAAGTATATTAGATTCTGTAACTTCGAAGAGTAGTTTACTATTAGTTATAAGTGATCTGATTCGTAGTAATTCATTTAATAAATCCATCGGTTCTATTATACTAGCATGTAATGTGTTTAGTTTAGCAAATGCTACAGCGTTTTTTAATGTAGCTAAAATTTGTTGAATTACAGCAAGGGTTGAGATCATTTGGTTAAATATCGTGTTAAATCTGATTAAATCTCACATTCCTAGCATCGTGGTTTGCATGTTACTTTCAAGGGTTAGTATTCTATTGGTTATACTGTCTTGGTTCTTTACTAGCTTTCTTAACGTATCATTATGGTTGACTAGGTTAAAGATATTTGATTTTTACAATGGCTTTTATGTCATTTTGGTTTTCAAGTAGGTGTTGTATTGCGTTATCGTATCGTTCTGCATCTTGGTTGTCTAAATTGCCTGTGATAGCTTTTATAATATTACCTAATCCGTTAACAATTCCTCTTTTTCGTCTTGTGATATGATCTGTTGATGTTAATCTATTAAATTTATCTTCTGTATTCCTTAAGATGTTTTCCATTAATCTGTTGTAATTAAGCATTTCTATTGACTACTCTTTTCCGAATTTGGCTGTTTCAGTCTGTAGTAGTTGTCTCTAATTACATAAGATTCTTGTTTTAGTTCAGTTAAATCAAATTTCCGTGCAAATATCCAATAATTTATTGTATTTTGCATACTTTCCAATTTTACTGGTAGTATACCGGGGTTGTTTTTAATGTCTTCGACTACTATGTCGTTGTCGTCCATTCTACCTGGGTGGAGGTTGACGGCAAGGGTGATGACTGTCCATCTGAAATTACAGGGTGTCTTAAATTTTTTAAGTGAATATATTTTACTATTTTTCTGTTATCTACTACGGCTACATTTTTATATGGTATTCTTTTGATTTTAAACGGACCTAAATTTCTGGGGATCGTTTTGTGTCTCTTACCTTTAAAATTCTTTTGTATACGGTTTGGCCTACTGAAAATTTACTTATATCGGCGTTCTTATTGCGGGTTGTTGTAATACGTTCTTTACCGTTATCTAATTTATTTTTTACATTATCATAAGTTATTTTTAATTTTTCTTTATGGTCCTTATCATACTGTAGGTTATTTCTTTGTTGTAGTGTATATCGTAAGGGTTGCGGGAATCTGAGTGTCCTAGTGTTAATTCTAGGGGTGTAAAATTAGTTGACGAGTGGATTGTGTTGTTGTAAGCAATTAGTGCGTATAACATTAAATAAGTAATATGTTCTTTCTTGTAGGTTAAGTTTAATAGTCTGATTTGTTCTAATAAGGTTAGGTGTAATCTTTCAATTAGTCCATTTGATTCTGGGCGATTTTCTGTTATAAAATGAATTTTTATTTTATGGAGTTCTAGGGTATTTTGTATTGTTTCATTTCTAAATTCGCTGCCAGTGTCTAAAGTTATTGTTTCTGGTGTACCGTAAAAATGTAAAATATTGTAAGAATCCTTTGGGTTACATCGATACTATTTTTTGAAGTGATGGTTATCGCTTGGCCTACTTTGGTGAATGCGTCTACGATTGTCAAAAAGTTTTGGGCTTCTATTACTAAAGTACTGCATGTAGTTTTTGAAAAGGTTTGTCGGGTGTTTTAATTAACATTAAGGGTACTTTTGGGGGTGACCTGTCGTATTTCGCTTTGTCGCATAATTCGCATTGGTTGATAAAATCCGTGGTTAATTCTTTCATGTCTTTAAAGTAATATCTCCTTATGAGTTGTTTTAGTGTTTATTTGATTTCACAATGATTGGTTTTACCTTCGTGTTGGTTTCTAATTACGTCATTTATTTCGTTTGGATCATCTAAAGTTATTAATTTTCGTGTACATCTGATAATCTCGGGTCCTCAATTATTAAATAGTCTAATACATAATTCTGAAAATCGTTTGTATAAATGTTCTATGGTGAAATAAAAGTAAAAACGTTTTTTCTCTGTGGTATATTCTTTTAAAATTTTAATTATCTGCTCTTTGTTATCGTCTTTCATTATTTGAATTCGATATATTTTTTCATTATCTGCTTTTGTATATTTTACTGTATTGGGGTTGGTTAAAACTTCGGTGACTATGAATTGATTCGGTTTCGTGTCTATTGCTTCATTTAATATCTTAATTGCAATTTTTGGTTCGTCATTTTGCGTTGAGTGTATGGTTTCTATTTCTTCTGGATTTTCCCCTATCTCTTTTTCGTCTACGCTACCTATAATTGACTCAATTTTTATGGCGTTGATTTGTATTCTGCTCAGTGCATCTGCATTGTTGTTGTACATCCCCTTTTTATATATGATTTCATAATCGTATTCTTCTAGTCTAATCCTCCATCTCAGTAATTTTGAATTCGGTTTCTTGAGTTTGCCTAACCATACTAATGGTCTATGGTCGGTGTATATGTATAATTTTTTTTCTATAAAGATATGGTCTAAAATATTTTGTTGCCCAAATTATTGCTAATAGTTCTTTGTCAATTGTGCTGTACCTTTGTTCCGTTTGATTTAGTGTTCTAGATGCGTAGCTGATTGGTTTATCACTACCTACTTTTCCTTGGCTCAATACTGCGCCTAATGTAACGTTAGATGCGTCGGTTGTTAATATAAATGGTTTTGAAAAATCGGGGTATTCTAATATGGGGTGATTTGTAAGGATACATTTAAGTTTCTCTACTGTCTTGATAAATTCCGGGGTGTGTTCGATCTTATTACCTTTCTTTTGTTAATGATTTGGTTATTTGTGCGTAACTTTTGATGAATTTACGGGTATAACCACCGAGTCCCAAAAATCCTTTAATTTCTTTATTAGTTTTGAATAGGGTTAATTTAATACTGCGTTTGTTTTGTCTGGGTTTGGCATAACTTCTTATGGGGTTATTATGTGTCCTAAAAATGATACTTCGTTTTGTAAAAATTCACTTTTTTCTAAGTGGACTATAAAATGAGTTTTTCTCAATCGTTAAAAAACTTCTCTTAATCATTCGATGTGTTCTACGAGTGATGTCGAATATACTATTACATCGTCTAGGTACACAAGACATTTTTCGTTGTGTATCCCTCTTAAAATGTTATCCATAACTCTTTGAAAGGTGGCGGGTGCGTTCTTTAAACCAAACGGCATGTGTTTGTATTCATAGTGTTCTCTAGGTGTACTGAATGCTGTTTAGTTGCGTCTTTCTCGTACATCTCCACTTTGTGGTATCCTGACGCGAGGTCTAATGTCGAAAAATATTGACACTTTCCTAATTTGTCTAAAATCTCGGTGATATTGGGTAGTGAGTATTTGTCGTCTACCGTCTTCTCATTTAGTTTTCTATAATCGATAACCATTCGATATTTGCGTTTGCCTGAGGCATCTAATTTTTTTTTGTACTATTAATACGGGGCTGCTCCATGGTTAATTTGGGTGTTGGATTATATCTTGTTTCAATAGGTCTGCTACCTGTCTATCCGCTTTTTCTTGACTTGCCTGAGGTAGTCTATATGCTTTTGGTGTATATTGGTTTATCGTCTGTTAATTCAAGATTATGTTTCACTGTGTTGGTGAAAGTTAAATGCATTTTTTCGCAATGGAATATATCTCGGTATTCGAAACATAAGTGCTTAATTGCTCTCGCCTCTTCGTTACTAATGTCGTTATTAAAACTAATGTTTATTAAATTTTCTTTTAACATCCTGTCGTGTTCTGTAGGGTTGAAATTGTTTTCTGAGTTTTCGGCTATTTCCATTTCGCTAAAGTTGGAATCCTATTTTGTCCGATAAGCGTTCAAATGAGGCATTAATGTATGTGTCTAGAGCCATTTTGTCGTACATCTTCGTTTTCAGTAATCGTATGTTTTGATCGGGTTCTTCAATTTTTAGCTTGGTCAAAATTAAATTTCGTACGTTTTGACAATCCGTAAGTTTATTAAATCGCGGACAAGACATTTGATATTCCTTTGGTCGCCAAAATATGCAATTAATATACTTTTGAAATCGCCCCATTCGATGAGATCATCGCGGCTGGTAATCAAGGTTAATACTCTTGTAACAATTTTATTTTCGAATTCATAATTCGCTTCATTTAAGGTACGACAATAGTTAAATACCTTTATTAAGTAAAGTCATAATACATTTTACAATTAAAATATTACATTGTAACAGTATCTTGACTCGTTAGTCTAGTTGTTTTGGATGGCGGTGTATTTCACACCCAGTCGCAAGCGCGTAGAGAGGAATGACAACCCCCCCCCTTTGGGATCCTCCCATCGTACGAGAGCACGAGATAGGCACTCGGCCATAGGTAAAAGAGGCAGCAGCATGTTTAAGAGAACAATGGCGAGTGACCTGCGGGTCGGTTTGATTAAGTGAAACATTTTCTGAATAACGGTTGGTAATGTATACTCGTTATTATAGTATGTAATTTGAAAATTTGTTTAGCGCAAAACCCAAGATTAGACGACGAAATACTACAACACTTAGGCGATGAGAAGTTAAACAATAATAACTTAGAACTGTGAATCAACGTTAAGAAACCACTTCAATTTAACACATGCTTTTAGAGGATGGAAAGCAGATCTAATTAACTGGAAATCGTTTGTTGGTCCGAGCCAAGATACTACTTTGTTAGGATGTAAGCAGTTAATTCCGCATGACGATGCACATCCTATTTCAACCTATGAAAGCAGTTTTGTTTGGTTCGTAGTAATTTTAAGAAATTCAATTGTGTTCCACTCAGGAAACACGCTATTTTATTTTGATACGTATAAATACGATTTTGTTATTCACTTTATCTGTTGCTAAGCTGGATTTCCCAGCGCCAAACTTAAAATTCACTGTTTATTTTGTCAGAACAACACGTTGCTTCACTATAAAATAACATGTGTAATTACGTCATTTGTTTGTTTGAGATATACTGCTGACACTTGTATTTATGAAAGCAGATGCTTAGTATTTTATTACTACCAACTTTGAAAACGAGAATATCTTTATGAACATTTTCATTTTAAACTGAAATTAGCACATGTAACTTAACGAGAATATTTTGTATTTTAATTTTGACAATGTAATAGACCTAATCAGATCTGAATGGGTTAAAAACTATTAATGTAACAAGTTACACTCTGTTGTAATATTCTTGATCTAGAAACAGATTGATAAACCTTATCTTAAATTTCCAAACTACTACAAGTAATTATTTAATTTTGTTGCATTCAATTTTATTTAAAGTTAAAGGAATTCTTTCTAGTAAATTATTAACCTAAGTTTAAAGTCTTTGATTTTGATCAAGTGTGATCAAACCTAGCAACCCAAAAAGGCAATAAGAGTTGAATTTTGATGCCACCCTTATGTAGAAAATATTCTTTTATTTTTTAGGCATATTTGAGGGACACAAACAGTGTTCCCATTTTCTATGTTGACTTAATTATTATTCTTTCTTACAGGAACAGCGTCTTATTCTGTTAAGACAGGTTTTTGTCACCGAAGGCGATCTTTTTTTTCTTTGGGTCTCCACGTCCGCCCTTAGAAATATGCTATGCTTTTAACATGAATTAGTCTGGACTTGGTGGCGCCTATTTGTTTTAGTTTGAGTGTGACCCCCAACAGATTTCGACTTACCCCCCCATTGCTCATAGCTCTACCCAAGGAATAGACCCCTAGTTACGTCGGAAGAGTTTGTTTTGCTGACACCCAACTTCTGAAGTCAGATATATGTATTAGAAAATTCGTATCACTGACACCCAATGTGGGGCTGGTGTTCTAGTGATTATAAAAATTCGCAACACTGGCGCCGGCAACGTTTGGGGCTTCGAAATTTGTTTGTTCATAATTTGATTAACTTCGAAATTTGTTTGTTCATAATTTGATTAACTTCGAAATTTGTTTGTTCATAATTTGATTAGCTTCGAAATTTGTTTGTTCATAATTTGATTTACCTCGAAATTTGTTTGTTCAAAATTAATTTTACTTCGAGATTCGTTCGTTCAAAATTATTTTACTCTGAAACTTGTTTGTTCAAAAATAATTTTACTTTGAAATAGTCTGTTCAAAATTTATTTTTGCTTCGAATTTGTTTGTTCAAAATTTATTTTGCTTCGAAATTTGTCTATTCAAAAATTATTGTGCTTCGAAATTAGTTTGTTCGAAAAGTATTTTGCTTCGAAATTTGTTTGTTCAAAAATAGTTTTGCATCGAGATTTGGTTGCTCAACGTTATTTGATAATAAGGTTTGGTTGTTTAAAGGATTGGTTGTAACGTTAACCCCCAGTCAGTCAATTAATTAACTTAGTTAAATTTATTTTTAACTTTCATTCTGTTTTGACCCAATATAATTTTTTTTGATATTGTTTTGGCAAAAATTACTTTCCCAAAAACACCTTTTGACTTTTACCTTTAGTTGCCCGAATTTGTTTTGATAATTTTTGTAAGGTTCAAATCATTTAGATCTTTCAGTTTGATTCCATTAGGCTTTTGTAATCATGTTGGATATTCCGAATTGTTTGTCTGCTTAAAGAAGAACGGGAGTAGTGAGTGAGAAACCAGTTTTGGAGAAAAGAAAATTTTTGGAAGACTGTTAGCTGAAGAAGCTGATAAGCTTGTAGTTTGATTTGCTTGAGTCAATAAAGAACATTTTTGTCCAAATTTGATGATAAGGCTAGAGATTCTATTTTGAGGGTACATTGGAGTGAGCTGTCGTCGTGTCATTTGAGAGTTGCTCTTGTGCAGAAGCACGTTTTTGATTTTGTTAGCAGATTTTATTTAGATCGGCATTGCAACGCAATTTAGTCTAGGCGGAACTTGTCGTCGTGGTTGGTCGCTCAGCAGTATGTCAGTCCAGACGAGACTCCGGAAGAGTTGGTCGCTCGGCATTATATAAGTCTAGACGAGACTCGAGGTGAGTTAGGCGCTCTAGAATTTTTTTTGCATCATATTTTGTTTTGATTTGATGTAAATTTTTGTATTGTTAGTCTAGGTGAGACTCGTAGAGGATTTGTCACTCTAGCATATTTAGGCGTTGTGAAGCATTGTAGTTGTTTCGACAGTTCAATTGGTAGTAGGATGAGAGTGTACCTGAACACTGATTTTTTTGTTAGCTATTGTCATGATTAGTTTTTTTATTGATGATTCATAAGCAGGTAAATGACTTTTAGTTGTTGGTGATTGGTTTTCGAAGTATTCGATTTTACAACCTTTGCGTAGTGCCACGGCACATTTGATTGAGAAGTTTTTGGAGGAAAAAGTATTTCTTGTCTACGGAGTGCCACAGTTTGTTATTTGTGATAATGGTCTACAATTAATTGGTCGTGTTTTTAAAGCTTTGTGTGCAAAGTACGAAATTCAAAAGATTTGGTATAATGCTGTTTATGCTCCCCAATGCAATTTTGTGGAAGGAATCAATAAGACAGTTGGTACTGCAATTCGTTCATACGTAGAAGCACATGATACGTGGGATAATGAAATATCAAAAATTCAGTACGCAATTAATTCAGCAAAACATGAGTCCACCAACTATTCTCCAAATTTTTTAGTCTTTGGTCGTCAGGTACCCTTAAGTGGAAAAGCTTATAGTGAGAATCTTAAACCTGGTGAGGATGTTGATGTCGTCTCTAGTAGTAGACCTTCTTATGTTTTGGATCGTCAACTTTTGTTTGATATTTTTGGAAATGTCCGTGAAAATTTGCATGTAGCTTATCAACGTTCGAGTAAACGCTACAATCTTAGAAGAAGAGACATTTCGTTCCAAGTCGGAGAAAGTGTTTGGAGAGCTAATAAGGTACTCTCGAGTGCTGGTGATAAATTCTCCGCTAAGTTAGCTCCAAAGTTTGTTATGAGTAAAGTTCGAAAAAAACATTCCAATTTAGTGTATGAGTTAGAGAACGAAGATGGAACAAGAGCCGGGAAATGGCACGTAAAAGACTTGAAACCCGTTGAAGTAGCGTGTCCAAGTGAAAATGATGATCCTGACGATTAGTTCCGGTCTGGTCATCTCTTTGATGTTAAGTAATACAGTAGTGGTTTGCTTTGTTTTGTTCCGATTTTTGATTTAGTGTCGTTTCACTAATTCTGAGTATTTTGTTTGATAAGTGGAACAAGTGGTTAAGGATTTTGTAGGTTTTGTAGGATTGAGGTGTGCATTGATGTGCACGCTGGTCGTTTTGTTCGCGCGTTATTCGGAGATGTGTTTAGAAGATGTCGTTGACAGATATCTTTTTAATGTAGAAGTAGGTGGGCTGTTTAAGTTGTTAGTCCTGATTTCTACATATCGAGGTAGAGAGAATATTGATTTATTCTTTCCTTGTTTTGACCGTTCGAAATTTTTTTTGTTTGATAAGGTCAAAAGTTTGCATGGTGAGCCTCACCATTTGGTCCATCACTGATGGGACCTGTTGTTTGGAAATTAGTGATAGGATAATCAGTAGGGTGTAGGAGATTACAGCCCTATCTGGTTCAATTTTGTATTTGAATTTGTTAAGTAACCTTATGGTTAGGTTACCTTAGTTTTGATTATCTCTTTGCGATAAAGTGATAATATTTTGTTTTTGAATTTGTTAAGTGACCTTATGGTTAGGTTACCTTAGTTTTGATTATCTCTTTGCGATAAAGTGATAATATTTTGTTTTTGAATTTGTTAAGTGACCTTATGGTTAGGTTACCTTAGTTTTGATTGTCTCTTTGCGATATAGTGATGATTGTTTGTATTTGAAATTTGTGCGCAACCTTTTGGTTGGGTTAATTTTGTTTTGATTATCACTTTGTGATAATAGTGTTTGAAATTTAGGCCTATTAGTAGGGTCTTCCTTTTGATTGTCACTTTATAGTGATAATATTTTGAATGGTTATGCTGTTTTGAAGTAGTAGCATTCCCTTTTTTTGTAGATAGAGCTAATAGAGCTCCAGGAAGTGAAGTTTTTTTTGTGGAAGTTGTGATAAATTGTGAAATGTTTGGTTACAGTTAGTAGATACTAGCCTTGGTAAGAATAAGAACCTCTAGTTGAAGGATTATTCTGAGTTTGATTTTGATTAATTTTTTCCGTGGAGTGTTAGACTTTCTAATTTGACCCTCCCAATTTTGACTTATACCGATTGTGACTCCCGATTTTGTCTCCCGATGGACGTCAGGTAGACGTAGTTACCAACACACTCGAATTGTAAATATTTGTCTCCCTCGTTTGAATAAATTCGTAAAAATTGTTTTGATAGTTAGGAAGGTAGAAAAGGCTAGTATATTTAAAAAAAAATTTTGTATTTGTTATACTAAATTCCTTGAAAAAATTTTTTTTCTTTTAGGAAAGGGGTAGTGTAACAATTTTATTTTCGAATTCATAATTCACTTCATTTAAGGTACGACAATAGTTAAATACCTTTATTAAGTAAAGTCATAATACATTTTACAATTAAAATATTACATTGTAACAGTATCTTGACTCGTTAGTCTAGTTGTTTTGGATGGCGGTGTATTTCACACCCAGTCGCAAGCGCGTAGAGAGGAATGACAACCCCTCCCCTTTGGGATTCTCCCATCGTACGAGAGCACGAGATAGGCACTCGGCCATAGGTAAAAGAGGCAGCAGCATGTTTAAGAGAACAATGGCGAGTGACCTGCGGGTCGGTTTGATTAAGTGAAACATTTTCTGAATAACGGTTGGTAATGTATACTCGTTATTATAGTATGTAATTTGAAAATTTGTTTAGCGCAAAACCCAAGATTAGACGACGAAACACTACAACACTTAGGCGATGAGAAGTTAAACAATAATAACTTAGAACTGTGAATCAACGTTAAGAAACCACTTCAATTTAACACATGCTTTTAGAGGATGGAAAGCAGATCTAATTAACTGGAAATCGTTTGTTGGTCCGAGCCAAGATACTACTTTGTTAGGATGTAAGCAGTTAATTCCGCATGACGATGCACATCCTATTTCAACCTATGAAAGCAGTTTTGTTTGGTTCGTAGTAATTTTAAGAAATTCAATTGTGTTCCACTCAGGAAACACGCTATTTTATTTTGATACGTATAAATACGATTTTGTTATTCACTTTATCTGTTGCTAAGCTGGATTTCCCAGCGCCAAACTTAAAATTCACTGTTTATTTTGTCAGAACAACACGTTGCTTCACTATAAAATAACATGTGTAATTACGTCATTTGTTTGTTTGAGATATACTGCTGACACTTGTATTTATGAAAGCAGATGCTTAGTATTTTATTACTACCAACTTTGAAAACGAGAATATCTTTATGAACATTTTCATTTTAAACTGAAATTAGCACATGTAACTTAACGAGAATATTTTGTATTTTAATTTTGACAATGTAATAGACCTAATCAGATCTGAATGGGTTAAAAACCATCAATGTAACAAGTTACACTTTGTTGTAATATTCTTGATCTAGAAACAGATTGATAAACCTTATCTTAAATTTCCAAACTACTACAAGTAATTATTTAATTTTGTTGCATTCAATTTTATTTAAAGTTAAAGGAATTCTTTCTAGTAAATTATTAACCTAAGTTTAAAGTCTTTGATTTTGATCAAGTGTGATCAAACCTAGCAACCCAAAAAGGCAATAAGAGTTGAATTTTGATGCCACCCTTATGTAGAAAATATTCTTTTTATTTTTTTTAGGCATATTTGAGGGACACAAACAGTGTTCCCATTTTCTATGTTGACTTAATTATTATTCTTTCTTACAGGAACAGCGTCTTATTCTGTTAAGACAGGTTTTTGTCACCGAAGGCGATCTTTTTTTTCTTTGGGTCTCCACGTCCGCCCTTAGAAATATGCTATGCTTTTAACATGAATTAGTCTGGACTTGGTGGCGCCTATTTGTTTTAGTTTGAGTGTGACCCCCCCAACAGATTTCGACTTACCCCCCCATTGCTCATAGCTCTACCCAAGGAATAGACCCCTAGTTACGTCGGAAGAGTTTGTTTTGCTGACACCCAACTTCTGAAGTCAGATATATGTATTAGAAAATTCGTATCACTGACACCCAATGTGGGGCTGGTGTTCTAGTGATTATAAAAAATTCGCAACACTCTGCCGGTCAGTTTGCTAATTTCAGACGTAAAAGTATAACGTTGCGTTCGCTGTCGCCGGGTGCATAAAAAGATTTTAAAAATATTTCGCAAGTGGTAATGAAAATACCTGGTAATGCTTGGTTTCCGTCGCATAGGCAAATTGACTCGAGGTAGAGTTTCATATTAGAGTTCATTGTTGTTATAATAAATTAATGGCTACTTTTAAGTGTAGTTTGTATATAGTTATTTAGAGAATCGCTTATCCTTTACGTATATTTTATATGTAATTATCAAATGCTATGACTACATTGAAGAGTTCAGCTGGGTAATTGTCTCTTCAATTACTGTCGTGTTAAAGTGTATATTTATAGCTTTTGCAGAGATTACAAAGTGATGCGAATTGAGTTTCAGGTTTTCTGAACACTTTTATTTCAGTAAGAACTGCTTTATAATTTACACCTTTGTTTCAGACTTGTGCTGAGCAATTGTTTCGTTAAGTGTTGCAATAATAAAGTACATAAAACGCTTTTATAATTATATGCCTTCGTTAATTTGTTGCACTGAAAGTGTTTAATTATAGAGCTTTATAATATCATCAAGTTGTAAGTTTTCTAAATAAATTTTTTCAGTAATAATTGTTATAAAAAATGGTACAAAAAATTGCGTTTTAATTATACACTCAACCTTCAGACTTGCTGAACAAATCGTTTCGTTTATCGTAATAAATTGTAATAATTGTGCATATAAATGCGTTATTAAATTTTTTTGTTAAATAAGTTTTCGGAGTAAATTCTTTCAGAAATGATTGCGATAATAAAATTGTAGATAATAATTTTTTGTTTCTTACTAGCTAAATCAATATTCAGTTGATAATGGTTAGGAAAATAAACTTTGGTACTTACAACAGTTTGTTTGTCAGTTCCATTATATTCTTTTTCCCTTTGTTATTGGACTTGGTTTATTCTTGTACTTCGTCTAATTTTTTGTTTGTTCTTCTAGATGAAGAAAAGAAATTTAAGACCACCAGTTTCCTCGATTTTGGATTCTGCTAGTGTCCTTCTAGAATATTACCGACTGGGCCAGATAGGTTTTGGACCTCTTAGAGCGACTTTTTAAAAAGGCTTCTTCCAAAAAACTCATCTATCAATTTATTTGAAACAGAAATTACAATATTAATTTTAATTACACGTACGTTATATTCAGTAACGTATTGAGATCAAAAATATTCTAAGTTGACATTCACTTTAAATTAACTAAAATTAGAGTGAGTAGCTGGATAACCAACAATGTTAAATTTGTGAAGCTCCAGACTGACTGACCATCTTGGGCTCCTGAGGGTATTTATGCCATCCCTGCCACTCACATTGCTTATGGGAACTGCAGATCTCGTGTCTGTTATTTCTTTATTCAATACAAAGTATTACTTCTTAGTAGTCTTAATTCAAACAATAAGTTTCTTATAATCTATTGTGACCTGCACCTGCAGTGTCATGTTACGTCTGGTATACAAAGTATTCACATTCGTTGTCATGTCTGGTTTATGAACTTCCATTAACCTTTTGTAATATGTCCTTCAATTATACATTGTAACAATCTAACTTAAGATTTAATAATTCTATTTGATTACATATATATCCTAATTTTACGGATATATAACTAGCGGTTCTCTGCTTGCTTTAGTTCTAAAACGACACCCGCACGCCAAGTCGGGGCGATATCTTTTACGTTACAACAAAATCATAAAATCACACACGCTCGCACAAATTTACCCACGCACCAACACACACACACACACGCATGCACACGCCACACACGCGTTGGAGCACACGTACGTGTAAGCTCAACCTCACCACACGCACACCATACACGCATACAGACGTATTATGTTATATTGATGGTTTTTAGAGAGGTTAATGAAGATGTGTTAGAATTTTCTGTATTTTATTTGCGTAATATTTCCCATAAGATTATAAAACCTTTTTAAAAATATTCCCGTGCTAGTTATTGTCGCACAATATATGGACTGATTCCGCTGGTTATTTTATTCCTCTAGAATTTAGCAATGTATGGTTCTAAGAACAACTATCAAAATTTTATAAAAACTGCGTTATATATAGTTTCTTATTGTTTTATCAAATTAATAGTATTTTGATATTAACTAGAAGATTGAATGTTTTCTTTTTGTTGCAGATTCGCCAACTTGCAGGTACGACAGAGTAGTTGTGATTGGTGCTTCAAAGGGAGAAAGCGTTGACATTTCTTGCGAAATTGAAGCAGATCCACCTGCTAAATCATACAAATGGAAATTTAACAACTCCGGCGAAACACTCGAAGTAGCACCAGAACGTTTTGCAAAGACTAGTAACGGAACAACAAGTATACTTCGATACACTCCTGTCTCTGATCTAGATTATGGTTCGTTATCTTGTTGGGCGACAAACATAGTCGGACACCAATTAAATCCATGTTTATTCCAAGTGGTAGCTGCAGGTAATAACAAGTATTTTGTTTCAAAATGATTTTACTTATTCAAACCAAACATGTTAGGTAAACCGTTTCCTGTTAAGAATTGTACGTTATCAAACCAAACAACGACATCAATTGAAATTTACTGCGTTGCTGGATTTGATGGTGGACTTCCTCAGTATTTTCTGCTAGAATTATATTCGAGCAGTTTATCGGTGCCACGGTACAACATTACCGCCCTCGAAGAGCCTTACTTCTTCTTGTCCAACTTAGAACCGGACGTTACGTTTAAGATGGCTGTGTTTGCTGTCAATAGCAAAGGAAGGAGTCAGGGTGTCCCTTTAGAAGAAGTGACTTTTAGAGATCCTGAGAAACGTACGGGTAAGTTTACTTATACTAGTTCAGTATTTGGTTTAAAAATTGTAATCACTTAAATGCTTCTTAGTTCGAATATACGAACTTGCAACGTGGTTCGAAAAGCTTATTTTCTTTTGATGTTAAACATATAGAAAGTAATGTTCAAAACAATCAGCCATACTTTATATAATTTGTTTTCGTTACTGATATCCAATTAAATTATATCTCACTAGACGGCGAACTCGTCTGAGTGTAATAAATCATGGTAAATATTCTTCGTGATAAAGCAGACCATTTGTGGTGTTCAAAAAACGTATCAAAGTCAAATACCAAATGTAATTAACAATTTTAGCGATTTTGACCATGAATTATTGGATTTATGATTGACGTAGCATAAGTTGATACACATATACAGCAACTACTGACTCTAATTAGTATTCATGTACCGCGGACTGGTAATGGGAGTAGCTCTACTTTTTACTGTTGCTCATCTCGCGCAAATTCACTGTTGAACTCTCCATTGAATTCTATGTGCAATAACATTACAATTTACAAATTTAATTTGTAAATTTCCCAATTGTCGTCATCGGTCTCGGTGGCGTAATTGGTAAACGCATGGTTCCGGAAAACCAGTATACAGGTTCAAGTCCTGTCCAAGACCTTATATTTTCCATCTTTCAATCACTAGCTCGTTTTGAAATGATCATTTGGGCTTTGCATAAAAGTCTAAGTTATTATTGCATCTTATTCACTATAATACGATAGCATTTATCAACTTACCTATTGTAATTAATTACCTAAAATATTTATATACATATATATATATATATATATATATATTGCTGTGATTTTCGCTTTTATTATTTTAGGATTAATGAGCCCTTACGATGGGTGTCATAAATTGCTGTGTTTTTGCCCTATTATTATTTTGAGACCCACGATTGGGCGTGTATCAAATTTGCTATGATATTATCTGAACCATCGAGCCCCAGCGTTGGCCGTCATAAATTTGCTGTGATTTACCCCTCGATTTGGCATACTATAAATTTGCTATAGTCTTCGCCTCTGATTCCTCTATTATTTTAAGCCCCAATGTTATGAAATGTTAAATTAGGATTTTTACCCCGACTAACTTATTGAATCAAATAAAGCAATTCTATAATACACAATATAATAATTGATAATATTTACAGCACTCAAAATTTTCCTTTTGTACAGAATATCTACATATACCAGATTTATGTTTTTCTGAAAGCCAGCAAAAATATCTTTTAATTATTCAGGGACCCTAGAACGTTCCAAGATACCTATGCCATTTTCATAAATCTTTAAGTGGCTTTTTGATGACTCTTACAAATATACAATGTGGCAAATATTAAATCAAAAACAGTTCTCAATAATAAAGTGTATTATGATTGCTAACCTGGAATGGGTTCTATAGTTCCATCCTAGTCTATGATCTGCATCCCCTTTCTGTGTTCGGTTTGCTTATTAATATGCTGGCCCCATATAAGAATCGTCTACCATAAATCGCTTCCAATTAAAATTGTACCAAGTCTGAATATGTCCAAATTAGAATACGTTCATTTTAAATTATCTCCAAAATTAGAGTATGGTTAAAGTTAGAAGTCCCAAATTAAAGTCGTCTCAATTAAATATCCCAAATTAAAACCATCTCAATCAAATATGTCCCAAATTAAAGTCGAAATTAAAGTTCAAATTAAAATCCAAAATTAAAATCCAAAATTAAAATCCAGATTGAAAATCCAAATTTAAAAGCCCCGTTTTATTAATATTAGAAATGAATTTAATTAAGTCGTTTTACTTACGTCTATCTACAGATCGGCTTATTTTCGTTGCACAAATTCTCGCACTTTTAACTCTGATTTATTTTGGTTTATACTTCACTGGTTACGTAAGTTTTTAACACCTTTGAACATAGTCGTTGCTCAGTTTGAATATAGACTAAAATGTCGCTCCGTTACTATCGTATATATATAAACCCTTCCTCCAATTGATTTCATTGGCTTGTTGACATTCTAAGACGATACTTCTCCTTATCTCGCATACCTCGGAATTTTTACCAATTACTTAGTTTACATCTTTCAATGCATGCCTCGTCTGTCACGTCCGTATCCCGCATATTGTATTATTATTCGAGAATTTTCAACTTTTAACTTTTATTAACTCACGTATTTGGATGTTTGTAAATTTTATCGTCTAATTGAATCGCCTGGTGCTTATTTATTTCTACAGAATATTGGTTTTCTGAACAAATGTTTTTCTTTCAGTCACGTAACGATTTTCTAATAATGAATTATTTAGAATGCGTGTACGATGATATTTTTGACGCAGTTGTTATATATTTGCAATGCCAATTTATCTATGTTTCCCGGTGATTTAATTTTGATGCAATTTGTTGCGTTCTAAAATCTTATCTCTACTTGTAAACTACACTTAGACATCTTTATGTTCTCATGCATTTAATCCCGTGTATTTTATATACAGTGTGCTCTCAATTAACAATATGTAGAGTGACCGTTTTACTCTTATGATTTCTGGAATTATATGCTTTTCCAAAAGTGGAAGTTGTCTACATTTATACTACGACCCCCATGACTTAACCTACCCCTAAACTACCCTATTGTCATAGCAATATATATATATATATATATATATATATATATAAACCTCTTTTAAAATTGTATGAAACTTTTTGTTCATCCCCCTGTTCCCCCGTGTATTATACGAGTGGAGACATACCGATTGTGACTTTGTCTCCTTTTGGACGAGTGGTACGCGGAGCTACCCTTATGTATTCGTTTACTCGTGTATTAATTTAATCGTTTATCCGTTTATTAATTGATTCATTTATTAATTTTCATTGATTAGTTTAATTATTATTGCATTAATCTATTAAACCCCTTGATTCCTTGCTCCAATTGTAATTTTTTTAATAATTTTTCAGATTTCTAATTTTATCTAGTAGTCTTTTTAGGCCCTTGAATCTGCCAATAGTCCAACAAATAATAATTATATGACAAATTTTTTGAGGAATACTTTTGTGGCTAAACCTTTAAGAATTTAACCCTAATTGCTTTATTTTTTTTTGTTTAACCTTAATACAGTTGTTCGTCTTTTTCTTTTGGTCTAAAACTCAGAATTTTTCAATTTTTTTATGATTTTTTCTTGCTATGTAGAAAAAAAGTTTTCCAAAACAACTTCGAAGTATTAAGGCAATAGAAAAAAAATGAAAGAATTTCCCACGAATATTTATTTACAAATTTTAATAGATTTTCGAATTTTTAATAAGTCTTTGGTCCCATATAGAAAATAACGTGCGATTTGTTATTTTCTAGTTTGGTTCAATAACAAGGCTAAGTTCAACATTTTGTACCGACAATCAGGTAGAAAACAATTCAGCTGTTTTAAAGCCTAGTTTGTAAAGTCACAAAAATAAATTAATCTTTCAAAAGTCCGTGTAAACACCTTATTTTTTAAGGTTTTCAACTTTATTCATATACTCAGCGCGTGGCCATTGTACATTTATTCTGATAAGATTTCTCCTGGTTGAACTCTTTTTGCAAGTTTCTGATTCCGCTCACTTCCACATTATCTTCAAGTCAAGCATGTTGGGAAATCGTTAATGCGCAAAAGCCCAGTAGGGTCAGAAATAAAACACTATAGTACCAACAAAAATATGTAGAGCTAACGAAATGCTGTAGAACCAAGAAACATCTACTAGCCCACATGCACCCTCAAGCCAACCAACATCGTTAATCATTCTCGAGCTCATCCATCACTTACTACGACATCAGTCTGGGGCCATCGATATTGTCACTGTAGTCAACCAACTGGCATCTATGCCTAACCAATTTAAGAGTAGCAGCCAGTGGTTAAGCGTGAGTGATTTTCGCATGTCCCCAAAAAATTCTTTTAATTTTACAACCCCCTTTCCCACTACGGCTAAGTTTCGAGCCGCGAAAACCTCTATCGTTCTAGTCTGTAAGACCCAGCACCCATCTGAGTGGAAATAATATTTTTTTGTTGATTATATAATATTATTTACGTAGAATGTATATTTTCTTGAAAGTAACTTTGGAATATTTATTTTCACTAATAACTATTTTAAGATTATTTGAATTAGTGTTTCTTGATTAATTTTGTACGTGATTATCATATCTGATGCTCATATAGATCCTAAGAAACGAAATTTTGTTTAACAAATAGTTTTTTATGTGACTAACACGTGAAATTATTTATTTCTTTTTATACTTATGATTGGATAAAATTATTTGTTATATAATAGATACATTATGATTAATATGTTCGATTTTCTAAAAAGGGTAAATTAAAATTTTTTAAATGATTTACTCCGATAGGATTGTTGTATCTACCCTAAAATCATATCTTTTTAATACTTGCTTGATACAGTGGCGTCCAACTTCACTTTATTTTGTTTTCCGTTTTAGAAAAAGTATGCTAACCCTGGCCTTCTCATGATTTCCCATGGAATAATAGCCAAGTTAGCCGCTGGCACAGCAGGTTTCTATAGTTCCATCTCGTACGCGTCAAAATTTTAAGTCCATTTAAAGCTCTGAGTTATTGATCTATCTTCTCCCTAGGGGCAAGATCACAAAACGCGTTCTCTAAATAATTAAAACCGATTTACTGACGTCCAACACCTTGGGGCCCGAAATGGGTAACAATTCACGTTTACCATATAAAAAATTAGAACTGTGACAATGTGTGCAAACCGCTACCTTTGGTGCTGGTTCGTTGTCGAATTGATCCGCGGATATCACGACGTTTAACTTTAATTGGCTAATCTCATAGCCCTTGACTACGCTATCAATGATTACTCTTTACAAATGCTTTGGTCACCTCCTTGTGAGTAATTAATTAATTGTTTTCGTCGACCGTCTAACTCCTATCATGTTCTATGTCTTTGAGGGGTATATCATTTTATTCATATTAGATCGTGTGAAAAATGCGTAACTTCTCGTGGTTTGATACGTGATTATTGTTATCGCATGTATTCAATAGTCTGTAAGTAGTTACATTAAAACTTTTTTACATTGTATATTATTATTGTCTGTGATGTTATCGTCCTGAATTCCCTTTAGGTCATCGGCTGTATCGGGGTGATTTAATTATATTGTACCAATATTACTTTGATTATATCCGGCTACAATGCAATTGTAACTACATTTATTTCCCTGTAACTTTAAATTTGATCATTTCTACTGAAAAGTGTAAAAGCTCTCCTATCTATATGGTAATTAATTGTATGAAACATGACTTTTGAAATTGCGCTGTTATTTAATCATTATTTATCCTAAAAGCTTTCTTAAAGGAACATGATTGTGTTATAAAAATTTACTGTTGCAATTGGTTGGTTTACCAAAACTAACTACGAGAACTTCTTGCACTTGTATCTTTGGGTTCGGGTTCGTAATGCGTAATGTCGAAATTCATTTTCCTTTTGCGGTTTTTAAATACGTCATTGACCTGAGTTAGGTTCAACTATGTATTGTACTAGGAAAATTACTCCTTGCATTTGCGGTTTTATTAACTAAAGTCCCTTTATAAAAACAAAAAAAAGTATCAGAACTCCATACTTAATTAACACTACTATTCATTAAATCAGAATATACAGGGTGTACTCACATTTATACTGCCCGTTTAAAATTAATTTTTCCCTTTCTTATTTAGTTTATATCTAAAGTAACGCGAACGCGTTATAGTTTCCTGTACAAATGTATCAACATGATGGTTTCAGCAGTAGTTCGTATTAAAGGAATGAAACTTGTTTTACTAGGTGTGTGTTTTTCAAATCGAAGGTAAGAACGCATTGTTCTGTCAGAAATGTAGATTTAGCTTTATAATCTTTTGTTTATTGACTGTTATAGTACTTTGATACAAAATTGACATTATCATGGGGTATGAAAAAGCAAAAGAAAAATGAACTTCATTCAAAAGAAATTTCAATTTTAATATTCGGTTGCGGTGGTAATCCTTAACCGTATATCGACAGGCGGACGTTTGCATAGACATGGGGCGTTTCTATAAATTCGATGAGGGCCCATTCATCCTGAACTCTATTATTCGTATGATTTTGACAATCGGATGAATTGAATAGAATACGTGAATATAATGGAGGTGTGATAAGACTAATATTATTTTAGCTGCACCGATGGCGACACACCCTTTATTTGCTTGATGGATTTTAGGTATAGATTCCGTATGTCCGCTGGCGTGTAATTTATATTTCAGAAGTCAAACAGGAAACTTCATCTATAGGTACAATATTGCGTCTTAGTTATAGTATCGATTTCCCGTTTGTTTTACTTTAACATTGCTCGAAGGCATAACAACGACGACGATGTAATCTGATTCACTCGCTGGTGATCAATTATTAAAGCCAAGTTACTTCTTTCTAATGGAAAAATTCGATTCCGTCGAGAGCGTGTCTCAAATTTTAAACTTTTCAATTTCAGAGATTGTAATGTTTCCGAGGATGGAAGTTTTTTATTCAGCGAATGAAAGAAGTAGGCGCAATCTACATCTAACTAACTTTTATAACAATAATATTACGTAGGAAACACGTAAACGACGTTCATGTTCTGTATTTAAGGCTAAATATTTCACACTATCAGTCTTATTTAAAATAGTTTTGAAATGCAAGTTTATATACACGTTTGCGATGACTAAGTCACAAAATTCTGTTTATAACACTAAGATCTGGTTTAATTTATTGACAGTTCTTAGTTTATAGACAGATTAACTACAGATTTGTTTAAGCACTCTGAACACTTTAACCCCATTTGAAATACGGCTCTATATAATTCAGTTCGCAGTTAACTTCTATTATTCCAATGATCTGTTTCTAGCTAATGACCTTGTTTTAGAAAATTCTAGCTCACGCGCAATTCTTCGATATCCATCCAGCACATTCTGGAACGCATCTTAAATGTGGACTGAGTAAGTGAAATCTACTGTGTAATTGAATAATCAAGGAATGTTTTACAGAAATCTATGTTAATAAAATCTTGCCTCCTTGTGTGCCCGCTATCACTCCAAAATCCTTTTCACCGCCCGCTACCATCCCCAAGCCAATCCTGCTAAACGGGTTAACCCGTGTCCAAAAAACCATGATTGCTTCCTATGTGCGCAACGACCAACGTCATTGGGATGTGAACCTCCCAAAAATTTCTTGTGCAAATCCGCACCTCGAAACACGAAATCATAGGCTGCACTCCGTTCTTCCGATGTAAAGACTTGTTCAAATAAGGTCGATAAGCGAAGGTTTTCAGTTTGAATTCGTGTTAGTTAAACCGTAGTTGAAAAGCAATGTACGTTTGTTTTTCTTTGTTCGACAACTAGGAGGTGTCTTGCGTGTATTGGTGAGTGTCCCCGCGCGTACCCTTTCTAATCAGATTCTCTTTTTAGCTGGAGGTCAAATGGGTTCTTTCTTTATGTAGAGCAACTGTTTTTGTCTGTAGACCACCTACTTTTGTCCGAAGACCGCTGCTGCAATTATGGTAGCAGAGTAAATGTATGCTGACGACCCTGGGTTCCTATGTTGACTCACCCCCGACGGCTTGCAAGCATCTGGACACCTACAGGTATGCAACTCGTTTTCTTTTGTGTATGTCAATGGCATATTCCGTATCAACGTTTGGTGTAAAACGTGACATCGTAGAACTATTGTTTGTGGCCGCTAATCGATACTATCGCTCTACAGGTTGGGTGTACTATGTTTAAACATGCTTGTCAAAAGAACGCATACGTTTATTCGCGTTACTGACTAGTTATTTTACAAAAAGTGTTAGATGAAATTTTAAAAACGTTTGACAAAGGCTCTCAGAGGTTTATTTACCGATAATTAATTTTATTTTGTGTGAAATACGAGATGCGCACTTCTTATATAAATTCCTAAATTGTCCGTACAATATAATTGTTTGCTTTGAAATAGTAACGCTTAATTTATTTTTTTTGCTTGTTTGTACAGAATCCTTTATTTATTTTTATGTGTTAATAGATAATTGTGGGCGATGTACTTTTTTTTTGCTTTTTGGTATGTAGGCGAATCCCCCCACTCTTCACGATTAGTGGTTATTCTGGTATTCACTTTCCGGCTACGTCTAGGTACGTAGCATAATTTCTGACGCCCTGGTGTGGGGCTGCGAGTTTGTTTTAGTTAATTTTTTGTGCTCCGAGTTTGTTTTGTGTAACTTTGGCCCCGATTTTGTTTTAGTTAACGGTTACTTCGAATTGGTTTCGCTTAATTTTTGCTCCGAGTTTGTTTTAGTTAATTTTTGGCTCAGAGGTGGTTGTAGTTAATTTTTTTGCTTCGATTTTAGGTTTTCTTTAATTTGTGTTCCAAGTTGGTTCCGCTTAATTTCACGCCTAATTTTTGTTTTGCTTCTGGCCTGATTCTTTTTTGTTTGCGGCCCAAGTTACTACATTATCGTTTTCTTGGCCTGATACTACTTGTGCTTTCTTCCCTCACGTTTGAAATGGTATTTATTTCTTTTCTTTATTTCCTGTGTGGGTTCGATTTTCTTAAAATTTAGTTTTGCTTTCCTTCTTAATCGCTTAACATCGGCGGTTGATTAATTTCAGATTATTGGACTTGTGTTTTCGCAAATAATTGTAGACCCTTTGAAAGCTCTGTCGCCCTATTTCTGATTGTATTTATTTTATTCTCTTACGCTTAGTAGTTTTTCTTGAAATTTAATCCGTTTGTTACTTCTGTGTTGAATAAAACCGTTTTGTTGCGATTCGCTTGTGATATTTTATAGTTTATTCGGTTGAGGTTGGATTTCGCATTACTCTGATATACAGTGTGTATTTCTTTTGTCACAGTGGTTACGTGGGGGTTGGATGTAAATAGGCTGTTAAAACCCGAACTTCAATATGAGTTATCTTCTCGAGGATTTGACTCTGACATTAAAGTCGAGGGGTTGCGTAAAGCCGTCCGCAACGCGATTCAAGTTTACAGATAAGCATGAGGCGATTAAAAACGCGCTTACTGTACTTGGACCGTCTTCTGACGATTTTACCTGGGATGTTACTGATAATAAGTTCTCTCGTTTGCGCTCCTTATGGGTACATATTCAGTGACGTTGTGAGTTGATGGTGACTAGCTCTGAAGGAAGCCCTCATGAAAAATACATTATTATTCACTTTACAGACCATTCGTTCGGATGTTGAGGCGACTGTTAAAAGATTCGAACGTGTTACTTTTGCTGATTTTAGTCAACAGCCTTCTTCCAGTCCTCAAACTCTTAATGTAGCTACCACCGTTACCAAAGAAGTCCCTTATCTTTCTTCTAATTCCGAGGAAAATTGGATATTCCTACTGCTGCCTACTAAAAGATACCCGCTCGCTAAATTGAATGTTTCTTTTTCAGGTAAAAATTTTCTACCGGAATTCTTGATTCGTATTAAGGAACTTAGTGTTTCGCGTCATATTTCTGCTCCACAACTTTTTCTTTTTACTCCGGAATTACTTACCGGAATAGCTATAGCTGCTGATAACTATTGTTTGAATAGTCCGCTGACATTCGTATTTGGGTGTTAAAAAGCACTAATGAAGCACTACGCATTATGTCGGCTAAAATATTTTCTGTCGACACTTTTCCGCTATACATGGCTTTGACGAGATAACTTTAACTGCATATAAGTATTTTTTGAGTAGTTTGATGACATTTATATTTGGGCACTAAAAAGCAGTAACTAAAAGTACTAAGGAAGTGCTAACCGTTACTCCGTCTACAATTATTCCCACCCACACGTTTCCGCCAGGCGTGAAGATGGCGGAATAACTTTACCTGCATATAACTAATTTTTGAGTAGTCCGCTGGCATTCATATTTGGGCACTAAAAAGCACTAACCACTACACCTGCTACAATCATTCCTGCCGACAATTTTCAGCCAGGCATAAAGTTGACGGAATAACTTTAACTGCATATAACTGTTTTTTGAGTAGTCCGCTGGTATTCATATTTGGGCACTAAAAAGCACTAACGAAGCACTAAACATTACACCTGCTATTATTGTCCCTGCCGACATTTTTCCGCCACGCGTGAAGTGGGCGGAATCACTTTAACTGCAGATAGCTATTTTTTGAGTAGTCCGCTGGCGTTCATATTTGGGCACTAAACAGCCCTAACCAAGCACTAACCATTACACCGGCTACAATTATTCCTGCTGACACTTTTCCGCCAGGCGTAAAGTTGGCGGAATAACTTTAACTGCTTATAACTATTGTTTGAATAGTCCGCTGACTTTCATATTTGGGCACTAAAAAGCACTAACGAGGAACTACCAATTACACCAATTAAAATTATTTTTGCCGACATTATTCCGCTAGCTTCACGCACCTCTTAAATCTGGGCTGAGTAGGTGACATCTATTGTGTAATTGAATAATCAAGGAATGTTTTACAGAAATCTATATTAATAAAATCGTTGGTAAAATAATTTGAAGTATGTCTTAACGTATTGCATTGTGAGATGGGTAGCCTATACAATAACTACATTCTCCCCTTCTTAATACCGTTTTGTATTCAATTCCTGCATTTTCACATTGAACTGCGAAATTAGACAGCGTCTTTTCTCTAAGGGCAGAAAACGACTTATTTTAGGCCTTGCCTAGGCTCGATCTTGTGAAATTACATTCCCGTTTATTTCAATAATTTCTGTACAACCATCCCACGTTTGCGCCTCCACGTCCGTTAGCATCCCACCTACTCGTATATACCCTCACCAGCTCTGTCAGTCGCGAGCATGCGGAATATAGTTCAGTACCATGTTTGGGTAAGTCGTCAAAGGGTTATTGAGGCCAAGCCTAGCCAAGGCCTAAAATAAGTCGTTTTCTGCTGTCTGTTGTAGTTTGTGCCGTTGGCTTGACCTTGTGAGAAGTGTTTAGAATCTGACGACGTAGAATCGTACTCTTATTAAAAGTAAAGTATACTATATAATCGGCCAAACCAAAAAGTAATGCGTACTAAGCAATCGCAATGAAGTAAAAGAAAGCAAATATATAGTAATATTTATTCTATGGCAAGATAAACTCTTAACTAAATAAAAACAAACTATTACGTTTATTTTCAACATAATTAATAATAAACATCAAAGGTCCTCTTCCTCGTTCCACTCGTGGTCACTCCTATGTTTTGGTAGTGACTGAGTGACTGATTATTTTACTGAGTTCTTCCTCTTCTTTCCGTTACGTACAGCCACTGCACAGTCCGTCACCAAAGTCCTAGAAGATCAAGTCTTCCTTATTTTCGGTGCCCCGCAATACCTTATCGCAGATAACGGTGTACAATTACGTAGCCATCATCTTGCCTCCTTGTGTGCGCGCTATTACTCTAAAATCCTTTTCACCGCCCGCTACCATTTCCAAGCTAATCCTGCTGAACCATGATTGCTTCCTATGTGCGCGACGACCAACGTCATTGGGATGTGAACACTCCAAAAATTTATTGTGCAATCCGCATCTCCAAACACAAAATCATAGGCTGCACTCCGTTCTTCGCTCCATTTGGTCGTAAGCATATCCTTTCCGCTAATTATTTTGGACAGTTGTCCGAAGTAAACGACATGTACATTCCTGATCCCGAACACCCTTCACCAGATTCCGACCACTTTAAGAATATCCGTTCCCACATTCTTAAAAAGCTTTCTGCCGATTATCCAAAAATTCACAGCCGCTATAATCTCCGCCGTCATCCTGTCTCTTATCAACTAGGCGATTCTATTTGGCGCCGTAATTTCGGTCTGTCCGACGCTTCCCGTCATTTTAACGCCAAACTTGCCTTTAGATTCATTGGTCCTTTTCCCATTTCTAAAGTCGTTTTTTCCTGGACCTACGAACTTACTGATCCTTCCGGTCACAAATTCATTTGGCATGTTAAAGATCTGAAACCTGCCCATCCGGACAATCCTAATGCCCCCGATCTCGCTCTGTTTTTCTTCTGGCGTAAACGCCGTAAGTTCAATATCTAGTCCTCGTGCCCCAGATTCTTATGCCGACTTTGCTCTTCTTAGGTTTTAATTTTTGGGCGTTACGATTTCGCTTTACTTGCCTGTTTTGCTAGGTTTCTTTCGTTTTCTTGTTTTTTCTCACCCGTGTGGATCCGGGAATAGAATAGTTCCACGGTACGACTTGCCTCTCGTAAGAGGCGACTACAGCGGTCCAACACATACACACACACACACACACACACACACACTTTATATACGTCCGATCTATACCCACAGACTACATACACACACACACACACACAAACCCATATACTTCATAAACTCCTTTCTTCCGTTCTCTACTTGGTTCTCCTTTCTTTCGTTTCTTCTTTGTACTCCTTGAACCCGTGTGGGTCCGGGAACTGAATAGCCCCATTATACGAACTGCCCGTGGTAAGAGGCGACTATAGCGGTCCAACACAACACATACACACACGCACACTTATACACGCACAACACATACGCTCACTTCTTACACACCCACACACACACATACACATATACACACACACGCACGCACACGTACACGCCTACTCATATATAGCTACACTGGGATTTTGTTTTATGCTTGGTGTTACTCTTTTTGGTTTTTTTCTTTTTTTCTCGTTCCTTTCGTTCCACATTCCTCTCCTTTTTCTTGTTGCTGGTTTTCTTTGCTGTCGGTCCCTAGACCGTTTGTGTTTTGTCCATTCGCTCTTGTGGTAGGTGCTTTCTAGTCCGTTTTTCTTTCTTCGAAAACCACGACTTAGTCGACTTTAGATCTAGTTAGCTATTCCTTTCTTTGGTCCTTCGTTTGTTGAGATTCTTGATTACCACAGTTAGTAGTACATCGTTTCCTTTTACCAGCGCTCTTCCTCTCGTTCTCCTTTGTTTACTCGAGGCTTGACCTTTGGGTCCTGTTTCGGTTGTTACTGATCGGTTTCATTCTCGCTTTTTTTCGGTTTCTTCGCGGGAAACCAATCTTGTTCTGCAGATTGATAACCTTATTGTTTCTTCTGAGAAACATCCGTCCGTTGACGACTATACAGTGTCGATGCCGCTCCATCTTAGTCTTCGTTGCTTGTTTATTACCCGTGTTCCTTTCCTTCTTTTTTCCCGTTGTCCTAGTACTCCTAGTACACGGTATCAGTGAGTGTCTTGAGTCGCTTTTTCGGGTAGTCCAATCGTTACCTCTATTGGTGCTTCGAGCCGGATAAGAGTTCTTTTTTTGTTTTGTTGGTTGGTTTCTTTTTTTTTGGTTTCTTTTGTTTTCGTAACGATTTTTCTTTTAGTTTTGAAGCGATTTTTTTTGTTTTGTTTGGGTTTTTTCTTTGGGTTTTTGGTCCTGCCCACTCCCATTACTTTTGTTTTCCTACCCCGACCTGTTGATTTTGCTCTCAAATAAATGCCTTAACTCAAATCTCTTTTGCTTTTAAAACGAGAATTTAGTCAAGAAATTATATAGTCTATGCCTTGTTTTAGGTATCCAGTAATCTCTTAAATTCTTCGACAACATCCTGTTTACAATAAGTGCGCTTGCTACAAATTTTTATTTTGAACTTATTTATTTCGAAACGACAAGTTTATGCTACAATTAAATAGTTTATCTCCTGTTTTAGGTACCTGTTATCTTGGTATACATTACAACCGCGTATAATGGTTTTCTCTATTGTTCCGATGTAAAGACTTGTTCAAATAAGGTCGCGCACTCTCCGATTGAACCCGGGTTTTCCAGTTTCGATTGCGCTTCGATAAGCGAAGGTTTGCAGTTTGAATTCGTACTAGTTGAACCATTATTGAATTTGATTGTACGGCTTGTACCTCCAAATATTTTTTACATTATTCGTAACCATATTTGAAAAGCAATGCACGTTTGGTTTTTTCTGTTCGACAACTAGGAGGTGTCTTGCGTGTATTGGTAAGTTCCCCGCGCGTACCCATTCTAATCAGATTCTCTATTTATCTTTTTTTTGCTGGAGGCCAAATGGGTTCTTTCTTTATGTAGACGAACTGCTTTTGTCTGTAGACCAACTACTTTTGTCCGTAGACTGCTGCTGCAATTATGGTAGCAGAGTAAATGTATCCTGACGACCATGATGTTCCTGTGTTGACTCACCCCCGACGACTTGCGAGCTAAGTATCTGGACACCTACAGGTATGCAACTCGTTTTCTTTTGTGTGTGGCAATGGCAGATTCCGTATCAACGTTTGGTGTAAAAACGTGATACCGTAGAACTATTGTTTGTCGCTGTTAATCAATACCATCGCTCTACAGGTGGGATGTACTATTTTTAAACATGCTTGTCAAAAAAACGCATACGTTTATTCGCGTTACTGGCTAGTTATTTTATAAAAAATATTAGGTAAAATTTTAAAATCACTTGACAAAAGCTCTCACAGTTTTTATTTGCTACTGATTAATTTTATTTTGTGTAAATACGAGATGTGCACTTCGTATCTAATGTACTAAATTGTTCATATCACCTAATTGTTTGCTTTGAAATAGTAACGCTTTATTTATTTTCTCTTTGCTTGTCTGTACAGAATCCTTTATTTATTTTTATGTGTTAATAGATAATCGTGGGTGATGTGTTTATTTTTGTTTCTTTTTGATATGTAGGCGTTCTCCGCGGTTGGTAGATAACCTGGTATTTACTTTTCTTCCGGCTACGTCTAGGTACGTAGCAAAACGCATATCCATATATATTTTGCGACAGAGGTTGAAGTAGCTTCTCAATCTCTATATAATAAAATTTAAGAAGTTTGTCTTCTTTTTTCAATTACCGTTTTTTAATATAATGTCTAAGAGTACCTCGTTTTGAAAACTATGTGACGACACTGCAGAACTAATGCTGTCTGGGGAATAATTAATTTTTGCTTTTACAGAGGCTGTCCTAACCCAACCTGCTATAGTCATTCTTGATGCTGAACCCACTTTTCCTGGAATTGAAATAAAAGTGTGTACAATTATTCATTGCTGCTTTTCTTTTTCAAGAAATTCTACTTAATGTTTTTGTCGAATTTACCGGATCGCAATCCTCATCCCTGTTCTCTAAAAGCATCCAGCCTGACTGGCTATAAGACGATTTATCTGTTTTACATTAAAGCTGAGCGCTACTCGGTACTCATTAATTGTTCTCGTGTATCTTGCAAACCGAAAGCTAGCAACAAAATCAAAAATCCGTCAAGTCCCACCCCCAGTTGACCGATTTGCTCCAATGCCTAGCACCCGTTTGCTTATAGCTAGCACTAGCTAGCACCAAAGTTGTAGAGCTAGCATTAAAGCTATTTCAGAAATATAGCCAATTATTTTCAGGGGTGGGGCTAACTTGTCGCTAGCCACCCTCCGAATTTAATTGACCATATTTGGCCATATTTCTGAAACGGCTTTGGTGCTAGCTCGACAACTTTGGTGCTAGCTGGTGCTAGTTATAAGCAAAGAGGTGCTAGATTTTGGAGCAAATCAGACAACTGGGGGACTGGCAAAAAATTTTTAAAGAATAGACGCCATTTTGTTTTTGTGGTGCTTGCTTTCTTACTTGGGTGCTAGCTGGTGCTAGCTCTAAGCTATATGGTGCTAGGTTTTGGAGCACATCGGAGCACTGGGAAGAGCTAGCGTCATGCTGGCATCCTTTTGAATATAATTGGTCATATTTCTGAAACAGCTTTTGTACTAGCTCTACAACTTTGGTGCTAGCTAGTGTTAGCTATAAGCAAAGAGGTGCTAGATTTTTGGGCACATCAGTCAACTGGGGGATGGGGAGGCAACAATTTTTTAAAAATTTGCCGCCATCTTGTTTTTGACGTGCTAGCTTTCTTACTTGGGTGCTGCTGGTGCTAGCTCTAAGCTACATGCTGCTAGGTTTTGAAGCAAATCGCAGCACTGGGGCGCTAACGTCAAGTTGTCCCCCTCCTCCGAATATGATTGGCCATATTTCTGAGACAGCTTTGGTGCTAGCTGGTGCTAGCTATAAGTAAAAGGGTGCTTGTTTTTAAGGTGTTAGCTTTCTTACTTGGCTGATAGCTGGTGCTAGCTCAACTGTGATGGGGCCAACTTGACGGACTTCAAAATCAAAGCCGATCTTCTGGATACCTGGAACATACTAGCGTGGTCTACTTTGTGCGATTTCATCCAGGTAATGAGTTTATCTACGTCCCACATAACTTTGCTATTCAAAATTGGTTTTCTAATTTCAATAGACCTAACTATCTCTTTAACTAGCGAATCCCTCGTAATCTGTTCACCTTTAGGTAGTGTGCTAGCGTGGCTTTTATCAACTTGTGCATTGATATTGTGTTTGGAACAAATCCTTTAGCAGTATGCAAGTAAGCATCTGACTTCAAATCAGGGTTAACTGCTAAAAGGTCTTGTTACTTGGCCCATGCAACTCATTTTTTCCAAGGAACAGTGTATATTTTAAAAGAGGATTTTTACCATGAGCGTCCGAGCAACTTTTTATCCACTATCGACCAATGGTTAATCAAACCGTCCCACGCTGTAGCTTCCAGCACCCCAAGCGTAGCCTTTATGTCTGGTATAATGATCTAAGTTAAGTAGTCGTAAAGGACGTGCTCCCGCCCGTGCTTTCAGATCAGTTCTCCAGGACACTCTATCCCAATTTAGAACTATTAGGATCATTCAGGTGATTCGATACTTTTGGTATTAAATCAAGAGATGGGAAGACCCATGCTAGCTGATAGATCCAAATCTTGCTGAGGGAGTTCGTAGATCAGGCTTGACAATCCGTTACATCCATTGATACATAGAAAACCACTACCCTTGAGCCACTGCTCGCAAAGAGGTTTATCTGCGGTATACCCCATGTTTTGAAGATCTAACTTGTTATGTTTGGGAGTAAATTCCAATCCGGTTAGGGCTTTTTTTCTTGATAAACTACCCGCCTCGCTGTTGTACACTCCTGCCACATACTGAGCTATCAAGGCTATTCTCCAAGCTTGCACCAACTCCAGTCGGACATAAGTCAGCTTTAACAATTTCAGTGATCTCATTGCTCCATGGTTTTTTAAGTATGCTACCACCGTACTGTTGTCTGATTGATTTAGTATTGTTTTTTCCGTCAGGGTGTTCGCATTCTGCTTTACAACCATGTAAACTACGATCATTTCTTTGTAATTTAGGCGTCACTTCTTTTGAACGCAAGTTCTTATCCCCTCCATCGCCGAGTTTTGTATTTGAGCATCCCACTGTTTCGATTGCGTCGGTTGATGTAAATATCTTGGGCTTTGCCCTAAAAAGCGAGGACTTTATTTCTAGTGTCCTTGTCCACCATTGACATTCCACACGCACTTGTGCTGAGATGTTCTGATTTAAAAAACTTTGTTCTCTGGAAGCACCAGACTTGCCTTAAGCATGTATCGGGAGTGCAGTCTCCCCAGAGGAATACCGAAGGCTGCAAAATTCATTTTTGCCATTAGATTCTTTGCTATTTTCCAGTTCCCGCGATGTCTGCTTAGAGTTTACTTTAGGTTTTTTAATAGAGATTTTTTTCTTTAAAGGCAGCAACACCGTGTTGATTTCTGTGTTCCAGGTAATTCGCAAATACTCCAGACATTGTTAAAGTATCAGTACTGACTTTTCTCTGTTCACGCACCACCCCAAAGTTTACAGAAATGACATAGATTCCTTGTTTGAGAGTAAAGGATATCTAAATTTTAATTTTCCAACAAACAATTGTCGAGATACACGACTATTCGTATGCCCTACATTCGAAGTTGAGCTGTTAACCAATTCAAAATTCTAAAAAATTCGAGAGATGCGGTTGAAAGGTCAAACGGTAGGCATGTCATGAAGTATATTTCATGCCTATGTACTGTGGTAAGAAATCCTCGATAGCTCCCTTTTATCGGAATACAATAGTAAGCTTGGTAGATATCTATTTTGGTCATGAAGTCATTGTTTTGCCGAAACAAAAGAAATTTCAGGTGATTTGGAAGCCGAAAATCTCATGGGCAAAGAAATTGGTTCAGTTGTATTTGGTTTAGAATTTTCCTCTTGGTCCCATCCGGCTTTGGGACTGAAAACATTCAAAACAGGAACCTTTTAGAAAAATGGGATTTTTCCCGAACACCTTGTATGATCAAGTTGCGCATTTCCGAATCCATTTCCAGTTGTATTTTTGTAGTACAGTTTGATTTGTCAAAAAAGTTATTAAGGGCGGTTTTTACACAAACGGTAATGAATAGCCGCTGGGTTTCCAAGATTTTTCGTGGAGCTCCTATGACTTACCACTGCTCCAAGTTATCTTTTAACTGGCCCGCCCTGAACATTGTAATTGCTTTGCCATAGCTTCCGTGGCCTCTTAGGCGATCGATCGGATTGATGCGCATATACTTGCTTTCTGGACATTGAATTTTCATAGGACTGCGTTTTTCTGCTGGAGAAAGATGAAGCCGTTTTTCCAAAGTGTCGCCTTGGCGGAAACATTGCCCTGCTTGTCTTCGTTTGATTGTTATACGAATTATGCGCTGATGTGCGTACGAAAGGAATCCCCGCAGTGCTTGGTTAATTCCGCAAGAGGTTCTCTGCAAGTGGATGAGAAGTAGATAGAGGTATAGCCTCTAACAACGTCCTCACTTAGGCATTTTTTAGAAAGAACAACTTCCTCATCTACTATATTATCTCCGCCCTTAATCGCACACATATTGTGAAACATCATCTGAGAGCACCATAGAATCCGCCTTGGGTCCAACCTTAATTATCGGGTATTTTTCGATTAGGATTTTAAAAGTTTCCGCGAATGATTCGTTCTGAAGTAAAAGATCATGCAAAATGAGTTTCAAGGTTGTGTCAGTTTTTACCATTTCGTTAAGAGACGACACTTCTCTGAGCAACATTTGGCTAACTTGAGCGATTATCTTTAATGCAGTAAAAACTGGCAAAGCCTGTAACTGTTTTTATACGTCCGTACCGTATTCTATTGAATGTCGATTTTCCTAATCTGAGGCATTCTATGCCTTGGGCCACAATGTGCGGCTTAGCTTGTGGGATCAGGGATCTTGCTACCTTGTTCTTGGATTAAAGTCCATATCCAGGACTTTATCCTAGGATGCCTCATCATCCGGCAAGTTCAAAAGAGGAGAGATATTTTCACGATCTCCCCCTTAGTCGGAAGAGTCATTATCCGATCCGAGTTTTTACAGGTTCATATTCCGCTTATTAGTTCAAAGGTTTCTACGTAAGATTTTATTTCTTCTGTAGATCTTTGTAATCTGTCTAAACGACTTTTTTTAGATTGTGAATAGGCAGACACCCGGCTAGAAGTTCTGTCGCGTAAGCTCTCTGCATCTGATATACCTCCGAAAGTTGTTAAGAAGCTTCTTTACGCGATACCAAAAGAGGTTTTCTGTTAACCAACGCTAGTTAAGGTTCGTGGCTTCGAACGGTCCTTTTTAAAAAGACTCTTTGAACTTTAACACATTTATTTAATTTTTTATACAGAAATTAATGTTGAATTTAGACAATCTTGAATTATTACTCTAAGTCCAAAACTATTAATTAATTGTACAAGTGAGCTATCTACGAACTGCAATGCAAAAGCTGAACGTTTGATGAACTCCTGCGAGTGGAGCTCCCGGGCCTTATATAATCTCCCTACCCCCTCACAGTGCTGTGGGAATCTGCGGACCTAGGACCTAATGTCCGCTTACACTTGATTCTATTCATAATACATAGTTGCTATCTTAAAAGCTATTCATAATTACTTTGTTGCAGGCTTACTTCTGCGTAATCTCGGTACGTGACTTCCTTCGACCGTCTGTGACCTGACATCTGCAGTGTCACTTATCATTGTGCTACTTTGTAGCGCTTCCGTTCCCATGAACGTTTATAAACTGAAATAAATTGTAACAAATTGTATTTTATGACATTGTTGCACATTTCCTAATATTTCCTAATAACTTTCTTAAGTATTAGTTTTATATAGATATAATAAATGGGGGATCACATAACTCGCTGCGATAATTAATTCATTTTAAGCAACAGATCACCTTATTCTTGCTGCCAAGCTTGTCAGCCTTATGCTGAATGGTCAATCTAATATTTTGACCTTCATGTCCTTAAAGACCTTTTCGGATAGGCTTTTTGCCTCAGGATTAAATGCCTGTCTAGGCTTACCGTAGGGAATGCTTATTCAAAACTTGGGGTCACATATTTCACTCTTACTGAAGATATAGGCCTAGCATTGCTTCCAACCTTCCGGCAAAGAAGTCTCTGCTAGTCTTATGATACGATCCAGAATAGCAGCTTTACCTAGATTGCCTGTAACATTTTCAGTCAGCTCGACCTGCGTTTTGACTTTAGTCATTTTCTACAACGAAAGAAAAGGGTCTATTATTTAACGTAAAAGGTACTATATAAGAAAATAAATATACTGTTGAGCCCTTTGGCTCTACCAATCTGAGACGCGGGGCTTAGAACTGAGCCGTACGTCCCCCGTTACTTGCCGATAAGTGTAAGAGTGTGTCGGCTGCGGGTTGCCCTGTCGGCCCAATTTTTGAACCGCACAGCTCATTCGGGTGAGTTACTCCATATCGAAAAGACGGCTACCTAAGTCGAGAATGCGGCTCTGCAGATTGAGGCGGACGTCTCGACCAATCGAGTTACACTTTAGAGAAGATAACCGCGCGGTCCTGACTCATAGACAACATACAGTAAGGAAGTCACCAATTACTTGTTAAATAGTTGAGACAACAATGGCGGCTAAAACTGGTGTCGCCTCCAGGAAGTACTGGTGAAAACAAGACCTAATAGCGCTCCTTTCCTACCATCATCTACCACTGCATTAAAATCCCCTGTAATTATTAAATTTTCATATCATATTACGTATCTTAGTATGTTAGATATCTTTGTAGATCACTTCTACCTCTTCCTCACTATAGCTAGAGGTGGGCATGTATACTTGTACTATTACTGTATTTAAGGGTTTAAATTCTAATCTAACCATGAGTACTCTTTCGTTCTTTTGTAAGTAGTTTTCTACACGTTGTCCTATCTTTTTTCGCATAACTATCCCTACACCCGAATTTCCTTCCTCTGATCCTGTATGAATTACCCTAAAGTCTCCACTCCAAAAATCCCCCGCCTCTGGCTGGCGAACTTCGCTGACCCCTACTATGTATAGTGCTAATCTATCTATTTCAATGTTCAAGTCCTCTAGCTTACCTACTTGCTTTATACTTCTGATATTCCACGCTCCGATTCGCAAAATGTTCTCTGCTATTCCTTTAAACTTTCCGATCACACCCTCTGAAGTAGTCCCCTTCCGAAGATCCGATTACGGGACTATTTTAACTTCGGAAACTTTTACCTCAGAGTATGCCAATATGTTACTTACAAAAGTACGCTGTGTACTTAAGAGGTAATGTAGTGGTTTCTCGTTGCCTTTCACTTCGCAGTAGTGTGTCTTAGAATGCCATACCGACCTCTATGGTCTCTGCCATTCTAAGTACCGAAATAGCTGCTGCCCTTTTTCGGAGACCTGTCTTAATCTGGTTCCTCACTAAAGACCCTATAATTTTGTTTGGACCTGTAGTTTGGCTCTTTAGATCACTGGAACGCGGAAGCCATTTCACCCGTTCCAGTAATTTAAAACTTCTTCAAGGTGCAGGTCCATTCGGAACGGTTTTAAGTTATATCTGAAAATAATTATTTAATGTATAACGTTATTAAATTTGAAACAAAAAGCTATCGTGTAGTTCGCTTTCTACGTGGGAACAATTGATTCATTGGGGAACCTATTGAAACTGTATGAGTGTGCAACCAAGCATACTCTTAACTAACTAATAAGGACGCAGCATGCAAATAAATAGCATCCACGCTTAAAACACCCCTCAACCAGTAATGGACTTATTCTACGCCCCTCGAAATACGTAATAGATCCGTTCAAACGTGCAATACAAGCAAACCCAAGACATAAAACGAGCTCAAAACACTACAGCAAATTACTTTTAGATTATTCTCTTTTTAGGGTAGTCACCAAACTTCTTGGAGGGAACGTAAGAATAATGCAAGACGGAAGTCGCCAAGCTCCTAGTGCACTAAAAATTTTCCTTCAGATTATCCCTCTGTAGACCACTAAATCTAACGGAAAAAAATGAAGTAAACTTTTATAGTCACACTACGGACGCAAGAGCTCGCTATAACACAACTTCGATCCGCTCCACCTTCAAAGCCATCAGGACCATCTCAAAGAACATGAGCTACAACATGAACGCCAGGATTGGAGACATCTAGCCATCAGCTCGCTCTAATTTATATCAATCAGGAAGTCACCCGTATGCCAACATTTCTGCCTACCTACCGCGGAGTATCGAAACATGGAAATTTTATAACAATCGCTGCCGCTAGGTACTGCATTGCATTTAGCTTGGCGATATCCACATCATCCTCTAGACAAAACATGATCCAAGTTTAGATCGGGACACCACAATATTTAATTCTTTAATATAGAAACACATTCTGCAACTTTACAAACTAAAGTACTTTCAGTATTGTTACCTTTTTTTTCTTTTCGCTGTTTAGAGATTTTCTGAGGATGACCTTTATTAAAGATGTAGTAGGGCCAAACGGTGTTGCAAGAAAAATAGGGTACTCACGGTCTAAACTCGGGGTTTTTTCTGCGGAGGCATGAGGTGGTCGGGGTATTTTCTAAGGCTAAACTTGAAATACAAATAACTTGGGCGCCACTGCGTCAATAAAAACCAACACAAAAAACATCCTAAGGATAGACGCAGTTAAGCGTTAAGGGAATTATATCGACCTGAATTCAGATATATAGTAGTATAATATTTTCTCAGTTTTATTAAATTTTTAGAAATAAAACGATTTCAGTTCTGACTAGCATCTAATAATGAAATTTAGTTTCTCTTCATCTTCGTACAAAATTAACAGTGTATATACAACATCGTAAAAGTAAATGCTGATGAAAATATTAAATAGGCAAAATTCACAGTAATTAACAAGCTATGCCGTCATCAAAAATTACTTAATATTTTATTAACATTAGTCATACGCTGTAATCAGAGATCTTTGATATAGCTCACAAGAATAAAAAAAATTGCTTTTAGCTTAATTTTTAGTCTCTCTAATGTTTTACTTTATTTTCTCAATATCACGAATTTTTTTAATACAAGATTTACGCAACATCATAAGTGTCATCTGTTTTAAGTAAATATGGAGAACTTAATTCTTATCACTACGTATGTTGTTTTGAAGTGCTGAACCTAATGAATGTTTAATATAAGAATATGGCTACATAAAAATACGCTAAGTCATACTAATTACAGCAAATAGAAATGTGATTTGTTTAAATAAAATGAACTTCAATATTGATATGCCAAATGTTAAATTTCGTATTTGCTAAATAAATATATTTTGGTTTAACTAACTGGACTTTTTAAACAGAACGGTCATCACGTACGGGTTGATTCTTCTCGATCGTAAAATAAGGAATTGTACTCACCAAAGCTTGACGACAGAAATTATTTAAATAACAACGACAAAATTATAGAGCACCCGTCTAATCAGAGCATTATGAGTCCGCCATCTTCATTACGATATACGAGATCTTCTTTCCAAAATTTAATAATTACATCTTGAATTAACATTAGTTGGTATTGAAATCAGATTCTTCTTTTATGCTTTTAATCCATAAATTTAATAATTTAAAGTTGCTTGCTAAAAATTAAAACCTTTTATAAAATTTGAAACGGCATATCAAATAACGAACGGTTCTATAAATATCTTATTCTAATTAGAACCACGTTTTAATATAAACTCGGTGCTAGGACCCCAATGCCAGACTATACGAAATTGCCATTGGTGGAGCTTTCTTCCGCCCATGTTGGCTCAAAACTCTCATACTTTTTCAAGAAAGCGAGTATACTGATCACATTCTAACGACAAGAACGATCTTTTGTACTTTTCCATCATTGCGCGCGACTCTCCAAACTACGGCTGAGCGAGATTTCAAATACGTTAGCAATGACTTTTTGCCTAAATTTTAGCAACCTACGTAGCGTAAAGTGCATTATGTATTTGCCTAAAACTAAAGTGTTACAGTATTAAAAGACATTTGCAATAACTACGCACAAAAACTTTTGTAAATATTTTCTTTGTGCGTCATGCTTTTAAAGTATAATTAGTTCGTACTTATAACTTGTTAATAAATGTTATCTCTGTTGCTAGGAAGCATTAACAAGGTGACCATAGACAAACCAAAACGTCACTAACTGTCGCAAATGTTCAACAATTTTGAATAACGTAAGGAAATAATTTTCTAATAAATAACTTATTAATATTTAAAACAAAAAGTTGCATTTGCGATCATGTGGTTCGTTTCTTACGGGAGAGCAATCGATTTGAGCTGGTAGGTTTTTAAGGCTATTCGTTGGAGAACCTATTGCACCTATCACGAATGTATAATACTTTTGAATATGTGTTGAAACAAATTTTGTTGTGAGGTGAGTCGAGCACACCAATGCAACTATTTTGACGTTTGGCGTCAGTGAAGCGATTTTTATTTTTATTATCCGAAAAGAATTTATTCTTGAAGTTATTCTTTCCAATAGATTCACGTATTTCACGGTATTCACAGCTTAGTCTGGGAATTACCCCAAAGGTGAGCAGTGAGATTGGGCGTGGATCCAAAGTAAACTCAACTATAAAAGGAATGAAAAATGGGAAATTGAGCGCCACCGCATCTATAATATCGGCAATAAAAAACAAAAGTATCCTATGAGAAGTTGCAGAAACCCACAGGCTATGATAATTATCAAAAAAAAAATACCAGTTATACAAAACAACACCTCTGGAAACTTCCCGAATGTATCTACTTCAACTCCTGCTACGATGGTCCTGAAAGAAAATGTCACACAACAATACTTATAAATTAATCATCATGAAACTACCGCCATAAAAGTGTTATACCTAAAAATGGATATCAAAGAGAAGTCATGTAAATCACTTCTATAACTTTATTCTGCTTCAGTATTCTTCTAGTTTCATTAATCAAAATCTATTTTCTCAAATTGTGATGCCATTAAATTTAACTACTCATAAATAAAAGACTTAGAGTTTTGAGCCAAAAATATAATTTGAAGTAATTCCTTTCTTTCTTTCCAACATATACAAATAAAATCACGGGTATAATATTTAAAAGTAAAATTAAACTTTAAAGATTCATAAATTTTCTCTTTACATAATGAGATTTTAGTATTTGGTACTATTTTCAAAAACAAAATTTTAATAACCCCTATTAACAGATCTGTTAAATTGGTTCACATGAGCTTAAAAAAACTCGCACGTAGTATTTGCTACAAAAATTTAAATAGCATTTGAATTATATAAATTAAAACTTTTTAAATTGACGTGTTTCAGAAATAACACTGTTAATCTACTAATCATCAAGTACACTATGAATGAACTTCTTTAAGTGAAAGTGAACTTTACAAACTTTCTATGCGGCCACATGCATATCTCACATGTTTTACAAAATAACTTTGAGTTACTTCGAAAGAGCAAGGTTTCCCCTTCTTTTAAATTTCAAGACTAAACAAAAAAAAAGAATCTGTATACCATTATTAAAGCATTGTTATTTCTAGGACCTTTTATGCTAAATCTTAAATGCAAAATTAATCCTCTCGTAAAATTTAATATCATTAACAACTCTACGGGCATTTTCAAAAGTTTATAAAGGTGGTTATAAAGCTTCAACTATAACGAATAAAAAAAATTCTAACACTTACTAGGAATTGACTTCTATATCAGCGAGGGTTTTAAATACCTGGTTTTCGCACATGTAAACAACCTGTAGCTTCAAAAAAAATTTTCAATCCACAAGTCTAGGGCTTCATCTGGGTAACAAAATTCCGCCGATAGGAATCCCGAAATCAACGATTGACATTATTACGTCATGCTTTTCTACAAAAAAAAACTCTATGAGCGACCTCAAATTCTGTCCATCATAAAGATATTTTCCTAATCCACCGATGCGCTAAGAAAATTAGAGATCCTTTTAGCATAAGAATTACCTAAAATAATAAGCCCACCGTTAATGGATACCGCGGACAGATAACCACGTTGTTACTTCACACAATATTCAGCTCGCCTTGACGGAGTCCGGGGAAACTTGTACATCCCTGCCCCTTTCTAAAACGACCGTGAACCTTCAGCTGACCTAGAGGGCAATTCTTAGGTACTAGCTGACACGTAAAAGTGCCAACATCTTCCTCTCCTCGTGTTGCTACCGCCCTACTAGAGCAAAATGACCGAATTTGCCTTTGATACTCTCAATCTAAAGAACAGGTGATCTGTTTCAAGCGTTACCTCGTGACACTCTGCACAACCGCTATAATAACTTAGTAATCCTTAAAAGTGGATGTAGACTGCCTACAAATTAGGCAACACAAGTAACTTGTTTATAACCTACTTTTAAGCAAAGCTTGCTTTTGTAAATGCCTATCAGCAGGAGCTCTAGACGAAGCTGATATCATCTTGGTACTATTACGCCAATTTGTTTATTTCCAATCGGAATCGCCAGAGTTTCTGCTGTCCATTAAATCACAGTTCATACAAAACAACTAATAATCAACCGCCGTCATAATACCAAGGAAAATTCAATCCAGTTTATTGTTGATGGAAATCATTGAACGGTTAAAAAAGAAAAAACAATCTTTATAAGTGACAGGACGTAATGCATTTCTTTTAACTCGATTCCCCAGATTTACTCTGCTCGGCACATTCCATACCACATTACAAAAATCGACAAAATTAACCATTGCTTGCATTTATAAATACCTCTCAGCAGGAGCTCTGTACGGAACCGAAATCATCTTAGTACTACTACGCGAATTCGTTCATCTACAATCGAAATTGCCTGATTTGTTGCTGTCCTTCATTAAATCACAGTTCATACAAAAAACTAATTAACAACTGTCGTCATCGTCAAATAAAAAGAGCACTTCATCTTTAGGTTGTAGTCAACTCGTCGAAGTATTTAAATCGCAAACATCTTCGTATAAAATGAGAGGGTGTATCTTGTTTACTAAACATTGCACGGTTATAAATTCACATTTTAAAGGACACAGAATATATGAAAATTTTGCACAACCGAAACTAAGTAAAGAAATTATTGGTAATACTCGTAGAGTATCGCGCTGTTTCTTCCCGCGAAAGGAATCTGCATAAAAATACATTTTTCCGCTTAACTTGAAAGTATATACAGGATGTCCCAAGAGGAACCTGACAAACTTCTAAGGTGGTTTTCGTTCATCAAAATAATAGAAAAAGTTCATATAAACATATATCCGGAAATGCTTTGTTAGCAAGGTACGGCTAGCGAAATATTTCGTCCGATTTTCTGGGAAAGAACGAAAATAAAGCCAAACTGATTTTATTATGGCGTTAAGTTAGGTGATAAATTTATTGGATTCATCAACTGCCCGTTCTGCTTGAAGATGTTCCACTTAAAAAAAGACATTAAATGATATTCCACCATGATGGTGCACCGGCACATTATTTACAAAATGTTAGAGAGCACTTACAGATAAGTTTTCTGGGCAGTTGGATTGGTCGAGGTGGACCAACTAATTGGCCTCCTAGGTCCCCCGATTTAAATCACTTTGATTATTACCTGTGGGGTCGTTTAAAGCAACTTGTATACGCAGAACCAGTTAATTCCAAAGAAGAATTATTGAACCGAATTTTAAACTCTTGTGAACTACTTCAGAAAGACCGAGATATTTTCGAAAGGGCTACACGTGGTTTCATTAAACGCGCCAGATTGTGCATAAATTATCAAGGAAATCATTTCGAACGTCATTTGTAGGGTATGGAAATTGGAATAAAACAATCAGCAACTAAAATGTTTTGTTTTTACGTAGAACGTTTATTTAAAAAACAGATGTTGCATTTTCTGTCTAATTTTTCGTATGTGTTGATTTAATTAAACATTAATTTTTTAAACTTTTTGTTTGTTTATTATTGGCTTATTTTACATCATTCTTTTCAGAATTAAATTCACTACAAGTTTTGTTTAAAAAGTTTGCGTGTTTATTGCCCATCTAACGAAGTTAATGTAGTTCAAAACTAAACAAAGCATGGTTTTCGAGATCGAATTTTGCGTGTTTTGTCTGATATCTCAGATGTGGGTGATCCTAGAGGGCTGGGACATGTTTAATTCAATTTTTCAGTTTATTTTACATAAAATCCAATAAATTTTACACCTAACTTAACGCCATAAAAATCAGTTTGGCTTTATTTACGTCCTATCCCAGAAAATCGGGCGAAATAATTTGCTAACCGTTTCTTGCTAACAAAGCATTTCTGGACATATGTTTATATGAACTTTTTCATTATTTTGATGAGAGAAAACCACCTTAGAAGTTTATCGGGTTCCTCGTGGGACACTCTGTATAGATGAAGATAATCAGTACCTGCGGGTATCATGTATACCCCTTCAAAACAATTTTTCCGTCCAAAATAAGCACGTGGACGGTATTTTTCAAGCAAAACCTGCAGATAAGGAAAAAATAACAAAGCTAATAAACATGAAAAGTTCCTTGAATAACTTCTGCTTTGACAAGTTACTAAGGTGGGCAATTTCCATTGTTCAAAAGCTGTGATCGCAATTCCAATATAAAAAAGTCGTACATCTTATTAATAAAAATTCGCAGATGACGGCGAGTACAATAAGAAAAACGAAATTTGGTTAGGTAATGAACGGGAAATATACCAGTACAAAAATTGTGCTTAACACAATAATTTATATCAACTGAGAATAATTTAAATCCACAGTTATTTGTATCACATATACACTATCATTTACTTCATATCACAACTATTAAAGCTTTAAACTAGAACATATTATAACTAAAGCTTTAATCAGAACTCCACTACAATTAGAACTTATCTCCAATATTTATGACGCCAATTTATCAACATTTCAATTGTACTATTTACTTCGAGAACATTCCAAAAATTATGCAAATAACATTCTCGAGATTTCCTCTTGTAATTTAAATAACCCTTAAACGCAAAAGCCTTGTAACTGTCTAGCAAATTACGCCGGAGGGCTTATCAATCAATTTTTAGGTACAAACGTTTTGCTTATATCTAAAGTAATTATTCTGGTCAGCAGCAGACCAATTGGCGCGACACTATTATCCTTGGTTGTATGCATATTATTGACAGGTTGATACGTTTTATTTTAAGACTTTCGGGAATTAGAATTGTTAATTTAGAAGTTAGGGACTTTATTGTAATATTTGTAAAAATCCCCGTTTAATTAGTGCAATTCTGTTGATGTTGTGAAGCCCCAGGATTAGTAACGTTTACACGGATCATGACGTCAGTTGCTTATCATTGCAAACGTAACCGCCAACGCAGGGTTCTGGCGTAATAAAACGTTCATCTTCCCACAGACGCTGGCGGAAGTTCGTCGATCTCGATTGGTGGGAGAAGACAAAAAGACCGAGGGCCACTGACTAGTTGAGCAGATTCTATCGTACCGCCATATCTACCTTATCGATAAACTTGTCGTACCGTTACCGGGTAGTGCTGAAGCGAGTGTTTTGGTACCCACCCATTTTTACCTATCCTATTGTTTCGCCAGGAAAGCCCTATCGGTAGAAGCAGCGACTCCCATTACTCAACAGGACTAAGGAGAATGGACCGCGCCCCCGAGACGCCCAACATCTAATAATACTCCAGGGTAGGTGTTTGTAATAACTTTAGTTTATTTGCCGGAGATTTATTGTTAGGGTTGAATGTTATAAGGTCTATGCACTCCTTATTTTGGATGCTAATTAGAGAGGTTTTGCAAGAACAAATATTTACTTTGGCCACTACCTGGCCACAGTGCACTATTTGTAAATGACGATCGGCTGTTGTCGGAATCTTTAGCTGCTGCCTTCACGCCGGTGCTTGCTTTGTATTTACGCAACGACTAGACACAGAATTCTCATTAAGTTGTAAGAGTTGCTCTCTTAAGAATGACTGTTTAAAGTGAATGGCAACTAATGTCAAAGACACTTAGACAGCAAATACTTTGAAACTTTTTAAAATACTTATAATCACGTTTTATTTTAACATCTCATTTAAGCCTCGAAATCTCGATCAGAATCTGAACGTACGAATGGAAAGTAACATCCACATATGAGAAAAGCACGTAGGCAGTATATAAGGGGTATCATTGAACGCGTTCGACGCTTATCGTTTGGCATCTTGAACGATGCAGTTTAGTTTCGATCCTTAAATTGGACAACTAGCCAGATAGGTAACCCTCCTTCCGGCCAATTTCATGCGGATCCGTGCAATAAATGGAAACGGAGGCTGTTCGATTGCACGTTAGTGAAACGAGAAACTAAAAGAGAAATAGAATGAAATTTTAAAGGAGCACTTTAGAAAATTGCATTGCAGTTGCAAGTTTGAGAGTGCTACTTTGTAGTGTGTTTTTTATATGGGTATCAACGGAACCTAACAATAAACAAAAGCTTAAACTATTTAAATTTCTATTGATTTTATTTAATTTGTTTGTGTTCAAAAGTTTGAAGGATAGAAATTATGAAAAAAGTACTTACGTCGTCGTTTGTGTCAGTAATAATACAACGAAAGGTTTATGTTAATTTGACGTTTGTTATTTTGATTATATAGGAAATCAATGCGATTCGGTAGTTTCCGTAATAAATCGTTTGTTTTTTATCCAAATAAAAGTGGTTTCCGTTTATTCTAAAAATGGCTACATTCATTACTTTAAAATTGTAATAATAATATTTTCCATGTTTAATAATTTTAATTATACTTCGTTCCAAGAGAGAATAAAGCGATAAAATGCACATGGACTAAAAATCTTCAATTTTATTGACTGAAACATAAAACAGATTTACACTGCTTAAATATTATGATTTTGGGTTCAAACTGTGACAAACATATCACCGACGAGTATTCATTATTTTAACTTCCCATAAATTTTAATTTCGATTAATATTGTAAAGGAGAACTTGCCATTAAGTCAGTAAAGTAGAGGTTGATGAAAGAAGTATAACAACTAATTTTCGTGAAACAGGCCAGTAGCTAATTTACATAAATTACTTCGTGCAACCAATCAAAAAAGGCCTACCAGTTACATGTTTCCGTCGCAAATCTTTGTCTACGAAATATTTATTTATTTATTTATTTGTTTCTTTATTTATTTGTTTCTTTGCTTGTTTGTTTGTTTGCTTGTTTATTTTTTGTTTGCTTGTTTGTTTGGTTGGTTGGTTGGTTGTTTGTTTGTTTGTTTGTTTCTTTGTTTATTAATTTATTAGTTTCTTTGTTTATTCGTCTATTCTTCTATTCGTCTGTTCGTCTATTCGTCTATTCGTTTATTCATCTATTTTTCTACTCGTCAATTCGTGAACTCGTCTACTCGTCTAATCGTCTATTCGTCAGTTCGTCTATTCGTGAATTCGTCTATTCGTCTATTCGTCTATTCGTTTATTCGTCTATTTTTTTGGCGTCTATTCGTCTATTCTATCATTTGGTTATTCGTTTACTCGTATATTCGTTTATTCGTCGGTTCGTTTATTCGTCTATTCTTCTATTCGTCAATTCGCGAATTCGTCTATTCGTCTACTTGTCTAATCGTCTATTCTCTATTTGTGTATTCGTCAGTTCGTCTATTCGTGAATTCGTCTATTCGTCTTATTCGTTTACTCGTCTATTCGTCTATTCGTCTTATTCGTCTATTCGTCTATTCGTCTATTCGTCTATTCGTCTATTTGTCTATTCGTCTATTCATCTATTCGTCTATTCGTTTATTTGTCTGTTCGTTTGTTCGTCTGTTCGCATGTCCGTCTGTTTGTCTGTTTGTCTGTTTGTCTGTTTGTCTGTTTGTCCGTTTGTCCGTTTGTCTGTTCGTCTGTTCGTTTGTTCGTTTGCTCTCCTGTTTGGCTGTTCGTTTGTTCTCCTGTTCGTCTGTTCGTCTATTTGTCTATTCGTCTATTCATCTATTCGTTTATTAATTTACTAATTCATTTATTTATTTATTTTATTTAATTTATAAACGACTTTATTCAAATTAAACATTATGTAATATAAATAACCGTAATTAAATTAAATGTTCGTGACACCAGCATATAAGCGAGATTATGACCATTAGACCTAACTCATATGCTGTGATAGCATCCACATTACTTTACTAAAGTAAATATTTTTAATATGCGCACGCTCGCGCACACACACGCACACCCACACATATTCACACACCCTTTCACACACACACACGCACGTATGCACGCACGCATACACGCACTCACACACACTCACACACCTTTACACACACGCATGCACGCGCGTACACACACCCACGCACGCACGCGCACACGTACACTCACACACTATTATCTCTCACTCCTACATACCCCCAATTCACACCTATGACAAAATGCCGTCGTACTAATAGATTCAGCAGCACATATAATGAAACTGTTAAGGTGGATCCGACTAATTTTTCAGTCTGAAAAAGCAATAAAACTTGCTTTATGATAAATGAAACGTGTTTTAAGCAATATCTACACACGGATTTTGAATTAACACAATCAATGAATGCTAATTTTAAAATTTGGCTTCGTTTTTATGATTTATAAATGCAATAAGATTTGTAATTTCTAGTTGAAGATTTATACAGAGTTTGAAGTTGGGCTTCTTCTTGAATGGTACCTTATAAGTACTTAAGATTTTTACATGGAAATACGCTTATCTTGCTAAAAGAATCTTATAAAAATATCAGACAAGGTAAAATAAAATATTGCAAAATTTAATTTTTCTTCCCATTGGGATCTGTATTCTTCCAGAATTCGGTATTCAGTGACCTCTCATGACTTCATTATCACACACACACACACACACCTACGCGCACGCATTTAGTAAACAACATACACCCTCTTATTTTATACGAAGTTGCTTGCGGTTTAAATACTTCGATGAGTTGTCTACAACCTAAGGATGGAAAATACCATGCGATTTGTTGGTTTCTAGTTTGGTTCAACTACAAGGACCAACTTCAACATTTTGTACCCACAATCATGTAAAAAGCAATGCAGCTGGTTTGAAATCTAATCTTTCAAAAGTTCGTGTAAACACCTTATTGTTCACGAAGTACCTCAAAGATTTCAACTTGTTTCATATACTTGGCGCGTTGGCATTGAACATTTGTTCTCATAAGATTTCCTCCGGTTGAACTGTTTTTGCAAGTAATTTTCTGAATTGACTGACTGCCTCGTCATCTTCGAGTCAAGCAGGTTGGAATGTGGTTGATGGTGATATTTTATGGGGAGGCTTCGTGACATAGGTGGTATGCGTGTGACTACTACGCCTAAGGTACCGGGTTCGAATCTTGACACGGTCCGTTTAAAAAATGTTAAGCGAGCATTTTTCACAAAAATACATCCTCGTTCGGATGACACGTAAAATGGAAGTCCAGAGTGTGAGTGTTGTCACGCACGTTACAGATCCCTGCCTTGCTTGGAACAGAAAGGGTTCGGCAAAATTTAAAATTTTTCAGGTAAAAAAAACTCGCTTCCTGCCCAATGTAGTACCTTCGGGTGGAGCATTGCAAAATCACATGTAAGGTGAGATTTTATGGTCAAAAATTTAATTGCATTTATTTATTTTTTTACAGCGCAACAACCTAGTAGGGCCAACAATAAAATCCTGTAGGACCAACAATAATATAAAAAGCTGACAAAATGTAGTAGAATCAAGAACCACTTACTAGTCCCAAACCAATATTGTTAATCAACCTCGAGCTTATCCATCACGTACAACATCAGCCTGGGACCACCGCCTTTGTTAACGAAAGCAACTAGCTGGGACTTGTGCCTAACCAATCTAAGGGTAGCCGTCGGCGGCCAGTGATGAAGGATGAGTGATTGTTGCATGAACCCAAAAGGATTTTTTTATTTTTACAACCACTTTTTCCACCAGTTTCAAACCACGAAAACTTCCATAGTTCTAGTCAGTAAGAACCGGCACCCAATTGAGACGAAATTATAATTTTTTGTTTATTATTTAATAATTTTTTACTTAGAATATATATTTTCGTGCTAGTAATATTTACTCTAAATTTGATATATTTGAAATTTTCACCAATAACTATTTTAAGACTATTTGAATTACAGTTTTTAATTAAGTTTGTAGCTGATTATTAGATATGATATTCATATAGATCCTAAGAAACAAAATATTGTTTAACTAATAATTATTGATATCACCAACACATGTAAAATTATTTTTTTTATAATTGGATAAAAATTGTTTATTATGTAATAGACCCTCTGATATTAATATGTTCAAGTTTTTAAATAGGGTAAATTCAAAATTTTTAAATCATTTATCCTGAAAGGATTTCTATAACTATCCTCAACTCGTATCTTTTTAATACTTGCTGGATACAGTGGCGTCCAACTTCGCTTTACGTTGTTTTCCGTTTTATAGAGAATATATCAACCCACACTTTTCGTGATCTTTCATGGGATAATAACCAAACTAGTCGCCGACACAGCGAGTTTTTACAGTTCCATCTCGTACGCGTAAAAATTTCAAGTCTCTTTGAGTTTCGAATTGTTGATCTATCTTCTCCCTAGGGACAAAATCACAAAACGCTTTCTTTAAAAAATTAATACTGTTACATTAACGCCCAACGCCATGGGGCCCAAAATGTGTAACAATTTATGTTCACCATATATAAAATTTATTTTGCTACAATATGACAGACAGGGTTTACAGGACAGTTAAAAAGTTTTTTGGTGAAGATAGGAAAAAATATAATGGTAGTAAAGATGAGAATAATGAACTTCTAATAAATAAAGTTGAGGTAGCAGATAGATGGAAAAGATATTTAGAAGATTTATATAAGGGAGACGATACGGATGAGTTAGAGAACGGCCAAGAAGAGAATGTACAAATAGGGTTCTCAATATTAAGAGAGGAATTTGATAGAGCTGTTCGGAATCTTAAATTAAATAAAGCGCCAGGGATAGACGATATTCCCGCAGAATTAATAAAATATGCAAGTCAGAAAACTTTAGACAGATTATATGAACTAGTAAAAGTAATATATGACACAGGTGAGGTCCCAATAGATTTCGAAAAAAATATTTTTATCCCAATCCTAAAAAAAGTCAGGAGCTAATAAGTGTGAGAATTTTAGAACGATTAGTTTAACTCCCCACGCTTCCAAAATAGTAACAACAATAATTAAAAATGGAGTAGAAGCTTTGACTGAGAATTATATAAGCGAAGACCAATATGGTTTTCGTAAAGACAGAGGGACTAGAGAATCAATACTAATTATTAGGATAATTATCGAAAAAAGTTGCAAAAAAATAAAAAGACTCATTTCGCGTTTGTATGATAGCGCACCAGTTAAGACATGAGGGACTATAAGGTGCGTGAAGTTAGCGGAATAATGCCGGCAGGAATAATTTAAATTGGAGTAAATGTTAGTGTTTCGTTAGTGCTTTTTAGTGTCCAAATATGAAAGTCAGCGGACTATTCAAACAATAGTTATAAGCAGTTAAAGTAATTCCGCCAACTTCACGCCTGGCAGAAAAGTGTAGGCAGGAATAATTGTAGCAGGTGCAATGGTTAGTGCTTCGTTAGTGCTCTTTAGTGCCCAAATAAGAATGCCAGCGGACTACTCCAAAAAAATAAATATGCAGTTAAAGTTATTTCGCCAAATTCACGCCTGGCGGAAAAGTGAAGGCAGGAATAATTGTAGCAGGTGTAATGGTTAGTGCTTCGAAAGTGCTTTTTAGTGCCCAAATAAGAATGCCAGCGGACTACTCCAAAAAAAGTTATATGCAGTTAAAGTTATTCCGCCAACTTCACGCCTGGCGGAAAAGTGAAGGCATGAATAATTGTAGCTGGTGTAATGGTTAGTGCTTCGTTAGTGCTCTTTAGTGCCCAAATAAGAATGCCAGCAAACTATTCCAACAAGTTATATGCAGTTAAAGTTCTTCCGCCAACTTCACGCCTGGCGGAAAAGTGAAGGTAGGAATAATTGTAGCAGGTGCAATGGTTAGTGCTTCGTTAGTGCTCTTTAGTGCCCAAATAAGAATGCCAGCGGACTGCTCCAAAAAAAGTTATATGCAGATAAAGTTATTACACCAACTTCACGCCCGGCGGAAAAGTATAGGCAGGAATAATTGTAGCAGGTGTAATGGTTAGTGCTTCGTTAGTGTTCTTTAGGGCCCAAATAAGAATGTTATATGCAGTTAAGTTAATCTGCTAACTTCACGCCTGGTGGAAAAGTGAAGTGTCGGCAAGAATGATTGTAGCAGGTGTACTGGTTAGTGCTTTGTTAGTGCTTTTTAGTGCCCAAATATGAATGCCAGTGGACTACTCAAAAATTAGTTATATGCAGTTAATGACCCCGAATTCAATAACCATTGTATTACATAATGACATTCCTAGGTACCTGGCAGGCATCGTTTACGTGTCGATTAGGATTGTGCATCTCCTTATTCAAAAACAGCAATAGTAGTTATTAGTAGATTAGCAGGTGGAGATAAAATGTTGCATTGTAAGATTTCTAAAATAAAACAGTGACTCTATAATTCAAATCTGTTATATAGTATAGCAGATTTAAAACTCACAGAACTGCTGTGTGGGAACTTATTTATTTTGTGTTATACCTAATCGCATGATTAACCATATGCATAAATTCAACTTAAAATAGCAAAATTTCTTCTCAAATTAAAAAAAAATTAAATCTTAATACTACAAATTGGCTTAATATCAAGTACTATAAAACAAATATTTGTTTCTCGCCACCTATAGGTACAAATAATTTAAGCAATGGTTCCTACCACAACTTCCATACTATATATGGTTTATAGTTTAAAGCAAAATGTCTTTGAATAGACCCTTGAGAATTGGTTTTAACACCTATTTGGGAAATTCGCTGGCGTTCATATACTTAATGTAATCTGTACTAACATAGCACTAACCATTACGTCGGCTAAAATTATTCCTGCCCTCACTTTTTCGCCAGGCGTGAAGTAGGCGGAATAACTATAACTGCATATAACTATTTTTAGAGCAGTCCGCTGGCATTCATATTTCGGTACTAAAAAGCACTAACCATTACACCTGCTACAATTATTCCTGCCGACATTTCACTTTTCCGCCAGGCGTGAAGTTGGCGGAATAACTTTAACTGCGTGTAACTTTTTTTAGTAGTCCGTTGGCATTCTTATTTGTGCACTAAAGAGCACTAACAAAGCGCTAACCATTA